>OW121744.1:98022525-98562525 GCA_933228675.1 Stomorhina lunata
ACTATAGCTGTTCTAATCACTTTAATCTCCAACTGGTTCAGACGTCGTGAGTTCATGCAAATGATAGAAGATCTGCAATGTATACATCACAATATTTTGCAAAAATTTCAATTCTCCCCAAAGGTGGAAAAATATTATGAAAAATCTATAAGATTTAAATTTCTTTGGGGTACAGTTGCAAATATTGTTCTCATTTTGGGATCCTGTGAGACTTTTGGAACAAATTTTACCTACGAGACCCTTATATTGGGAATATGTACATCATTTTTAGCCATAATGCTAAATATTATAATGTGTCAAAATTTTTTTGCTTTTTTAAATGTCAATGTTCTTTTGGCTGTACTAAATGAGGAGCTTGAGAAAGTCCTCGAAATAACATTGAACTTAATAAATCACAGCAAAACTAAACACTTTACAAAGGAGCATTTGTTAAAGAAGTACAATAAATTAGCTTCTGATTTAGATGACTTGGCTATTAAGCATCAATATTTGCAACATTTAAGTTTACGCATCAGTCGCTTGTATGAGTTCCAAACGGCCTGTATTTTGCTGAATTTGTTCTTGAATAATATCAATACATTATACTTTGTCTGTATGGTGGCTCATAATGATAGAATGATCCAGGAATATGGTGTAATAGCGGTAATGTTTGTAACGCCCATATTTCTGAGTCTCTACTATACGGATATAAGAATATTTTTGGAAAATATGATGAATAGTGGAGATTTTGTTAATGAAACTGCAGATTTATTGAGAAAATATCAATTGGTATTGCCTTCATATGCCGAGAAGTTGGAGAAGAGTGTAAGTATTGAGTTTAAGTAGAGTTATTGGCTATATTGCACTTTGGAAAAGTTTGTTCTAAATGTAAGCACTTACACTTAATATTTTTTTAATATTGCACTTCCTTCACTAGTTTAGTTTGAAACATTTAAGAAGTAAAAGTGTTGTAATCGGCTGTGCCGAATCTTATATACCCACCATTGAGTTTTGTTAAATTTAGAAACGTATTTCACATAAACCTCTTAGGGGATAAAAGGGGAAAAAATTTGTAATGTTATAACTTTTAAACAAATTAAATTTTTTCTGCCTGTATAGATTAGTAAACTATGCATTTAATCTGTTATATAATCTTTGGCTAAAGTTGTTGCGCATGAGACGACGAAGGTTTTTAAGTTGGCATAACTAATTTCCGGCAGGTGGAGCCACTGAAAATTACTCAAAATGAATTAAATCCTAAACTGTGCACTTGATCATGCTATGATCTTTAGCGAAGTTGTTGCAAATGAGCCGGCAAAGGTTTTTTAAATGGTATGAACAATTTCCGAAAGATGGCGCCACTGAAATTTACTAAAAATTAATTAAATCGTAAACTGTGCATTTGATCAGGCTATGATCTTTAGCAAAGTTCTTGCGCATAAATCGACGGAGATTTCTAAGTCGGAATGACCAATTTCCAAAATTATTCATATTAAACTATGCATTTGATCATGTGTCAATAGGACAAAATGACTAAAATGATCCAAAATAAATTGGATATACGTGTTCCGTTTTTTTATCTAAATTTATTTTAGTTGGTTAATACTTTATAAAAAAATATATATGAAAACTTTAAAATTTGTCTCGAAATACTTATCATAAAGCTCCGAGCAAGGCTCGGTCGCCCAGGTACTACCTTTTAGTGGTTTTTATATGAAAGCTATGGTCAAAGATGGACCGATTCCTAAAAAATTTCATAAACTGACCAATAGTCTCATAAAACTTCTCTGTTCTATATTTAGTTGTCATAGATGTTATAATTATATTCAATTTATCAGCATAAATGTGATTTCCTGGGCCGGGTTATATGGGAGCTTTTACTAAATGTGAACCAATTTCGGCCATTTTCAACGCACAACTTTTCGAAAGATATCAAAAATACTTTCGCAAAGTTTTGTCCCTCTAGCTCTTTTCTTTATGGGGCTTTCATTTGACGGTGAGGCGGATAGAAACCTCCAATCTTTTTGGTATTTTTGTGTTTCCGTAAGTTTTTTATATGGGAGCTATTATCAAATGCTGATCGATTGTAATAAAATTTTGCACACAGGCTGGTATTGACATAAGACTTTCCTGTGCAAAATGTAGTGGTCATAGCTTTTACAGTTTATCATTTATTGACATTTAAGTGTATTTAAGGTGGAATTTAGGATGTTTCCGTAAGTGTTTTGTATGGGAGCTATGGTTAAATGTAAGCCGATTTCGATTAAATTGTATATGCTACTTAATGCTTATGTAAAACTTCTATGTGCCAAATTTTATCATAATAAATGTTATAATTTGTCATTCATTAGCAAATAAGCAATTAGCCCAGACGATGTTATACGGGAGCTATGGTCAAATTTGAACCATTTTGCATAATTTTAATACCAAAATTTTTCCAGAAATGAAGAATATCTTTGCCAAGTTTCTGTGACGTAGCTCTTTTCGCTTAGGCGTTATCGTGATTTCAACAGACAGGCGGACAGACAGACTGACAGAAAGACAAACAGATGGACAGACAGACAGATAGATAGGTAGACAGGCAGACAGGCAGACAGACAGACAGACAGACAGACAGACAGACAGACAGACAGACAGACAGACAGACAGACAGACAGACAGACAGACAGACAGACTGACAGACTGACAGACAGACTGACAGACAGACAGACAGACACACAGACAGACAGGCAGACAGACAGAAAGACAGACAGACAGACAGAAAGCCAGATAGACAGACAGACAGACAGACAGACAGACAGACAGACAGACAGACAGACAGACAGACAGACAGACAGACAGACAGACAGACAGACAGACAGACAGACAGACAGACAGACAGACAGACAGACAGACAGACAGATAGACAGACAGACAGACAGAAAGACAGATAGGCAGACAGACAGACAGAGAGACAGACAGACAGACAGAAAGACAGACAGACAGACAGACAGATAGATAGACAGACAGACAGACAGACAGACAGACAGACAGACAGACAGACAGACAGACAGACAGACAGACAGACAGACAGACAGACAGACAGACAGACAGACTGACAGAAAGACAGACAGATGGACAGACAGACAGACAGACAGACAGACAGACAGACAGACAGACAGACAGACAGAAAGACAGACAGACAGACAAACAGACAGATAGACAAACAGACAAACAGACAGACAAACAGACAGACAGATAAGTCTACAGACTCCAAGTTCTAAACTTAAGCTCAAATACCTCTCCTCAAAGGTGAAAATTGTGAAATTCATGATCATGATTACCGTTTAAAAGTTCGTGAAATATTTCCCAAAAAATGTTTTCAACCCACTTTGAGTCAGTCGGCTAACAAGAATATGGCATGATATTTTGGGGATGCGCATGATATACTAATATTTATTGCCTATTGAAGATATTAGGCTTAAAAGAACTATTGAAATTTTTAACATTACAAATCGATTAATTAATAAAATGTTTGTATTATGATATAATTAATAATGATAAATGCTATTATTTATTAAGAGTTTATCAACCTTTAAGACATTCTTTCAAAAAATTTAAATACAATGTTTTAGTTCGGAAAAATTAAGCCAATTGAAACGATTGTTTTTATCCAAAAAAAAGAAAAAAATCTTAAAGAAAATCGTGATATAAGCATTTGCGGTCCCACACGGGACTTCCTGAAAATAAAACTATTTCTATAATTCCTTATCATGAAACCGTCAACTCGTTGGATGATAGTCATTGTTTATTATATATCTCGCCTATCTGGAATGATGACCTTCAGCTATAACTTCAAAACAGGTCACTTACGCACTTCCTTCCTTAATACCTTCTACTGTTGTGTTACAAGTTTGATTATGTCGATTATTACAATATTTCTCTTCCATGTGCAGTGGAAGTCGAAAACAGTTATCGCCGCCAGATTGTCTATTAAAATTATGACCCTCACGTCAATGTTACGCACAATAGCTGTTCTAATCGCCTTACTCTCCAATTGGTTCCGACGTCAGACATTTATTCGAACGATAACAGATCTACAACTTATATACAAGAATATTTCGCAGAAATTTCCAATGTCTGAAAAGGTAAAAAAGTATTACGAAAAATCTATTAGAAGTAAGTTTTTTTGGGGTACTATTTCAAATATTACCATCGTTTTGGGATCCTATGAGACTGTGAGAAGAACTTTTACATTCGAGACCTTTATATTGGGAATATGTATGCCACTATTAGCCATAATGCTAAATATTATAATGTGCCATAATTTTTTCGCTTTTCTAAATGTCAATGTTCTATTGGCTGTCATCAATGAGGAGCTTGAGAAAGTTTTAGAAACTTTATGGAACTTAAACAAACAAAGCAAATCAAAATGCCTTAAAGGGGAAAATTTGATTAAGAAATATGATAAATTAGCTTCTGATTTAGATGATTTGGCTATTAATCATTTATATTTGCAAAACATGAGTTTACGGATCACTAGCTTGTATGATTTCCAAACAGCCGGTATTTTATTGAATTTGTTTTTGAATAATATCAGTTCGTTTTATTATGTCTTTATGGTTTTTCATAATGACAGAATCGTAGAGGAATATGGTGTAATATCGATTATGTTTATAACACCGCTATATCTGAGTCTCTTCTATGCGGATTTAAGAATATTTCTGGAAAATATGATGAATACTGGAGATTTTGTTAATGAAACTGCTGATTTGTTGAGAAAATATCAATTGGTATTGCCTAGAAATGCCGTAAAGTTGGAGAAGAGTGTAAGTATTGGTTTTAAAGTTATGGGCAATATTGCACATTGGGAAAGTTTGTTTTAAATGTGAGCACTTTTATGTATATTTTCAATATTTTTGTATGTTGCACTTTCTTTCGAACACATTCGCACTTTCATGAGACAGACATTTATCAACCAATCGTCTTAGGGTTTCATAAAGATCCAAAATATATATAATTTATCGGGGGTTAAGTCATTATTTTAAGTGTTACAAAGGGAATATATTCCCGTTCATTAAGATGATGGGTGTATAAATAAAAAGTACCTGGTTGACCGAGCCTTGCTCGGGGCTTTATGATAAGCATTTTGAGGCAAATTTTATAGTTTTTATATATTTTATTTTATACAGTTACAGTTTAACTCATTTTAAATAATTTTGAAAATTGGTCATACCAACAGAAACCTCCGTCGACTCATGCGCAACAACTTTGCTAAAGATTATAGTCTGATCAAATGCACTGTTTACGATTTAATTCATTTTGAGTAGTTTTCAGTGTCGCCGCCTGAAGTCGTTCATACCACTAAGAAACCTTCATCTGCTTATGCGTAACAACTTTGCTTATGATCATAACATGATCAAATGCACAGTTTATGATTTAATTCACTTATAGTCTGATCAAATGCACAGTTTACGATTTAATTCATTTTGAGTAATTTTCAGTGGCGCCACCTGTCGGACTTTGGTCATTCCAATTAATAAACCTTCGTCGGATTATCCGCAATAACTTTGCTAAAAATTATAGCATGATTAAATGTACAGTTTACGATTAAATTGACTTTAAGTAAATTTCAGTGGCGCCACCTGTCGAAATTTCTTCATACCAACTAAGAAACCTTCGTCGGCTCATGTGCAACAACATTGCTAAAGATTATAGCATGATTATATGTACAGCTTACGATTAAATTGACTTTGAGTAATTTTCAGTAGCGCCACCTGTCGGAAATTATTCACACCAATTAAAAAGCATTCGCCGGCTCATGCGCTACAACTTTGCAAAAGATCATAGTATGATCAAATGTACTGTTTACGATTTAATTAATTTTTAGTAATTTTCAGTGGCGCCTCCGCCGGCTTATCCGCAACATCTTTGCTGAAGAGCATAACATGATCAAATTCACAGTTTACTATTCTATAAAGAACATACATACAGACAAACATTCATTTGTTTTAAAGTTATAACATTACTAATTTTTTCCCCTTTTTATCCCTTAATTTCAAAAAGTTCCATATACATAATTGGTACTTCTTTGGTACCAATTGAATTCGGTACATTTTATTAGAAAGCAGTTAACATAATTTTCCTATTCATATTACTTTTGTAGATGTTAAGTTATCAGTTTATCCCTTTTTTACACATTTTGGCCACAAAATCAAAAAAGTACCAAATACGTGTTCAATATTTCTTTCACATCTATTGATTGCAATACAAAGTTTCTTTCTATATTCCTTAGTTTAAAATATAAGAGTGGGTTAAAAAGGTACCAAAAAAACTATTTTCACCCTTTTTACCCTTATCGGACATAGTTTCAAAAAAGTACCAAATACCTGTCCGTTTATTTTCATAGCTGTTTAAAACGTAATTTAAATTTTGTTTCTATACCTATTACTTAAGGACTATAATCGGTTGCAGTAGCTTTATAGTTGAACATTTAAAAGTATCTAAGTGGTTTCCCTAGTATTTACTTTGCACAAAATTTAATCTCATAACTGGGTATAGTTTAGCATTAATAATCTATTAAATACTTTTCGTTAAACTTAATATTAAGTTAGGATAAACATGTTGATAGCAATACGATAGGTCCATATATTTTCTTAGGACCCCCTAATGCATCTAGCGTATCTAAAGTCATTGATTAATAGCTATCTAATTTCCTTGGTGCCATCTTAATATTCTGATTGTACCTGCATATCTTTTTGATTGTAGATATAAAAAGATGATATTATATATTTAAGAATTATGGCCTAATGTAGACCGATTGTAACAAGATTTTATATGGCTGGTATTTATATAAAGCTTATTTGTGCAAAATTTAATGGACATAGCTATCATAGTTTCTAATTTTATAGCTTCTAACTGGTCTTTGCTATTTTTTTTTTTTTTTAATTTCCGGGAATGTTTTTTATATTGAAGATATAGTTAAATATGGACCGATTCCTAAAAAAATTTGATATACTGACCAATAGTTACATAAAACTTCCCCATTTTAAATTTAGTCTTCATAGCTATTACAATTGTATTAAATTTATCAGCATTAGTGTGATTCCCGGGGCGGGGTTATATAGGAGCTCTAACTAAATGTAAACCGATTTCGTACATTTTCAATACACAACTTTGTCAAGATATCGAAAATACTTTTGTTAAATGTTGTCCCTCTAGCTTTTTTCGTTAAGGCGCTATTGCGCTTTTATCTGACGGTCAGACGGACATAAACCCCCTTTTCTTCTATTGTCTTTTTGTGTTCCGTAAGTTTTTTTATGGGAGCTATGGTCAAATGGTAACCGATTGTGACAGCACACTGGCTGGCATTGATATAAGACTTCCTTGTGCTAAATTTAGTGGCCAAAGCTATTATGGCTTATCATTTATTGGCATTTAAGTGTATTTTAGGTGAAATGTAGGATATTTCTGTAAGTTTTTGTATAGTAGCTATGGTTAAATGTGAACCAATTTCGATGACATTTTATATGCTGCCTAGTACTTATGTAAGACTTATATATACCAAATTTTATCATCAAAGCTGTTGTAATTTGTCATTTATTATCAAATAGGCGGTCAAATGTGAACCGATTTTGCGCGATTTTAATACTATAATTTTCCAAGAAATGAAAATATTTATGCCAAATTTCAGTGACCTATATCCATTAGTTAAGGTTTTATCTTGCCGACAGCCGACAACAGACAGACAGATATACGAACAAACAGACGGACATCGTTCAATCGTCTTAGAATTTCATAAGTATTCAGAATATACTTTAATTTTGGTTTTTGAGCTAATATTAAGGAAATTACAAACGGAATGACAATCTCAGTATACCCCCCAAGCCAGGTATCCGATGGAGTCGACAAATTTCAACCAAAATAAGTAAGAAAGTGGTATAGTCGCTTAAGCCCGATCATACGATACTCTTCACCATTAAGGTCAAAGGAGTTCTGTTCTCCTGTATAAAGATAAATAAATATTTGCTTAATTTCGCCATCAAACAAACATTTTTTCAGAACTTATATATTTAAGCTGTTTCCGTCATTTAGACTTATATGAGCGCTGGGGTCAAATGTGGACCGATTATATCGAAATTTGGCAAATTGATAACAGTTTTTACAAAAATTATGTCTGAAAAAAATTAACTCAAAATTCTTATTATCTTCATTCAGATTTAGAATCTTATTTAGTGCGTTTTGACAAAGGAGTTTGTATGGGAACTATGGTCAAATATGGACCGATTTCAACGAAATTTAATACAGTGACTTTAGCAGTATTTGTTTTAAATTTCATGAAAAAATATTGATAATTGTGGCCAATATATCAATTCCGGGAAGGAGTGTGACCTATGGGAGGTACCATAAATAATAGACCGATTTTGACGAATTTCAACAGCCATGGTCTCACTATCAAATGATCTGTGCGAAATTTTATCAAATTATCTTCACAACTGCGACCTGTACTTTGGTTACATGGTTTACATGGGGATCCAGTCAGCTAGACGGACGGACTGACATCGCTAAATCGACTCAGAAAGGAATTTGTATGGGAACTATGGTCAAATATGGACCGATTTCAACGAAATTTAATACAATATTGATATTTGTGGCCAATATATCAATTCCGGGAAGTGAAACCTATGGGAGGTACCATAAATAATGGACCGATTTTGACGAATTTCAACAGCCATGGTCTCACTATCAAATGATCTGTGCGAAATTTCATCAAATTATCTTTACAACTGCGACCTGTACTTTGATTACATGGTTTACATGGGGATCCAGTCAGCCAGACGGACGGACTGACATCGCTAAATCGACTCAGAAAGTGATTCTAAATCTATTGGTATACTAAAGAGTGGGTCTAAGATAAATAATTCTATGCGTTACATACATCAAAACAAACTTATAATACCCTTTCCACCTATTGTAGTGAAGGGTATTCAAATGGGAGTCCAAAGCAGGTACCGCAAGGAATCTACAGATTTCAACCAAAATTACTTGAGCTCTTTGTTGAATTAACTTAAAGATGTGTGACGAATTTCATAAAATTCTGTTTAGAATTCCGACTTATATTTTGAGAGGAAGAAAAGGTTAAAAAATGGGGGTCCAAGCCAGGTACCCCAAGGATTCAACGAATTTAGACAAAAGTGTGTTAAATTTCATTAAATTCTGTTTAGAATTGCGACTTATACATTGAAAAGAAAAATACGTGAAAAAATCTGGGTCCAAGGCAGGTTCCCCAAGGAATCGACGGATTTAGAAGCCTTTTTTGAATTTGCCTTATCTTTATAAAACTGAACAAATATGTAAAATTAAGTCGTTGTAGAATCACTCCTTTTATATTTTGCACTTCGATATACATATAAGACCGACCAGTCAGACGGACTGACATCGTTAAATCGACTCATAAAGTGAGACTTAGTATATACTTAAAGATAGATCTAAGACCAATTTTTTATGTGTTACATACAGCAGCTTAATCTTATAATACCCTTTTCATTTATGGTGAAGGGTTAAAAAAATGTGCAAAGTTACCTAAAGCATTATACGACATGAAAGGGTTATTCAGTTTGTTAACATTACAAATCAATTAGCTAATAAAATTTTAATATTTTAATGAATTTGATCATGATAAGTTCAATTATTTACTTAGCATTACAAACCCTTAAATATATTCTAAGACAAAAATAAGGTAAAAGGTTTTAGTTCGCAGAAAGTAAGTCAATTGAAAATATTGCTTTTAATTAAAAATTTCGTTAAGAAAATCGACTTTCAAAAGATTATATTCTTAAAACGTATTACAGAAATCCTTAAAGGGACTTCTTCAAAGTAAAACTTTAATAATATTTTCCAATCATGAAACCTTCGATTCGTTGGATGATAGTCATCATTTACTACATATCTCGTCTTTTTGGAATGATAACCTTCAGCTACAATTTCAAAACAGGTCAACTACAAATTTCCTTTCGGAATACCTTCTACTGTTGTGTAACAACTTTGATTATGTCAATTTTTCCAATATTTCTTTTTCATATGCAGTGGAAACCAAAAACTGCTATCGCCGCCAGAATGTCTATACAAATTGTGACCCTAACGTTTATGCTACGCTCATTGGCTGTTTTTATCACTTTACTCTCTAACTTATTAAGACGTCGGGAATTTATTCAAACGATAAAAGATCTACAAAGTATACACCAGAATATTTTAAAGAAATTCCAAATGTCCGAAAAAGTGGAAAAATATTATGAAAGATCTATAAGATTAAAATTTGTTTTGGGTAGCCTTTCAAATATTGCTCTCATTTTGGGATCCTGTGAATCATTTAGGAAATTTTTAACATACGAGATTCTAATATTGGCTCTATTTATGTCAATGTTAGCAACATTACTCAATATTATAATGTGTCATAATTTTTTCGCTTTCTTAAATGTCAATGTTCTCTTGGCTGTCATTAATGAGGAGATTCAGAAAGTCCTAGAAACATCATTGAACTTAATCGAACAAAGCAAATCAAATCGCCTTAAAATGGAAATTTTGGCCAAGAAGTATGAAAAATTAGCTTCTGAGTTAGACGATTTGGCTATTAAGCATCAATATTTGCAACAAATAACTTTACGGATCAGTCGCTTGTATGAGTTCCAAACGGCCTGTATTTTGTTGAATCTATTTTTGAATAATATCAATTCGTTATATTTTATCTATATGTTTGTTCACCATGAAAAAATGGTTGAGGAATATGGTGTAATATCGGTTATGTTTACAACAGCCAAAAAATGTTTGCGGAGAAACCAAATTCCTCGACGCGTTTCGATGGTTGGTTAAGCCATCTCTTCAGGAGGATTATCCCCAATTTAGACAGATCGAAAACCTCGCATCATTACTAAATTTACAAACATAACTATTAAGAAATTGGGGATAATCCTCCTGAAGAGATGGCTTAACCAAACATCGAAACGCGTCGAGGAATTTGGTTTCTCCGCAAACATTTTTTGGCTTTTTATCAATAAATTGATCTGTTACATTAATAAATAAATGTAACAGGTTTGGGATCAAATGCAAATACACTTCTTTTTGAATAATATTTACATCCCGACTAATTTGTTATTTTTTGATAAAAAATTTTTCTGAAGAAAAATTTTCAATAAAAAATTTTTTTAAAGAAAAATTTTCGATAAAAAAAATTTTTTCTGAAGAAAAATTTTCAATAACAAATTTTTTTAAAGAATAATTTTCGATAAAGAAATTTTTCTAAAAAAAAATTTTCGATAAAAAAAATAGAAAAATTTACGACAAAAAAAATATTTTTCTATAGAAAATATTTCGAAAAAAATTCTATAGGAAATATTTCGATAACAAAATTTTTTTATAAGAAATATTTCCATAACAAAATTTTTCTATCGAAAAAAATTTCTATAAAAAGAAATTTGCTAAAAAGAATGTCCGATAAAAAAAATTTAATAAAAAAATTTTTCTAAAGAAAATTTATTGATAAAAAAATTTTTCTATAAAATTTTTGTTTAAGAAAATTTTTCTATAGAATAATTTTTAATAAAAAAATTTCTCTAAAGAATAATTTTTCATAAAAACATTTACTAAAAAAATGTTTTCGATAAACAAATTTTTCTAAACAAAGTTTTTTAATAAAACAATTTTTAAAAGAAAATTTTTCGATCAAAACATTTTTCAAAAAAAAATTCGATTGAAAAATTTTTCTATACAAAATATTTCGATAGTATATTTTTTTATAGATAATATTTCGAAAACAAATTTTTTCTATAAAAAAATTTTTGATAAAAATATTTTTCTATAAAAAAATTTTTGATAAAAATATTTTTCTATAGAAAAATTTTTTATAAAAATATTTTTCTATAGAAAAATTTTTGATAAAAATATTTTTCTATAGAAAAATTTTTGATAAAAATATTTTTCTATAGAAAAATTTTTGATAAAAATATTTTTCTATAGAAAAATTTTTGATAAAAATATTTTTCTATAGAAAAATTTTTGATAAAAAATTTTCTAAAGAAAAAATTTCAATCAAAAAAAAAAATTTATACAAAAGTTTCTATAGAAAAATTATCTATAAAAAATTTATCTATCACAAATTTTCGATAAAAAAATTTTTTTATACAAAATATTTCAATAGCAAAATTTTTCTTTAAGAAATATTTCTATAACAGACTTTTTCTATAGAAAAAAACTTTTTCTAAAGAAAAATTTCCAATAAAAAAATTTTTCTTAAGAATAATTTTCAATAAAAATTTTTTTCTACAGAAAATATTTCGATAAAAAAAATTTTTATAGAAAATATTTCGATAAAAAAATTTTTCTATAGAAAATATCTTGATAGCAACATTTTTCTGTAGAAAATATTTTGATAGCAAAATTTTTTATAGAAAATATTTAGATAACAAAATTTTTCTATAGAAAATATTTCGATAACAAAATTTTTCTGTAGAAATTATTTCATTAAAAAAAAAATTCGTTAAAAAAATTTTTCTATAGAAAAATTTTCGTTCAAAAAAATTTTTCTATAGAAGAATTTTCGTTCAAAAAAATTTTTCTATAGAAGAATATTCGTTCAAAAAAATTTTTCTATAGAAAAATTTTCGTTCAAAAAAATTTTTCTATAGAAAAATTTTCCTTCAACAAAATTTTTCTATAGAAAAATTTTCGTTCAAAAAAATTTTTCTATAGAAAAATTTTCGTTCAAAAAAATTTTTCTATAGAAAAATTTTCGTTCAAAAAAATTTTTCTATAGAAAAATTTTCGTTCAAAAAAATTTTTCTATAGAAAAATTTTCGTTCAAAAAAATTTTTCTATAGAAAAATTTTCGTTCAAAAAAATTTTTCTATAGAAAAATTTTCGTTCAAAAAAATTTTTCTATAGAAAAATTTTCGTTCAAAAAAATTTTTCTATAGAAAAATTTTCGTTCAAAAAAATTTTTCTATAGAAAAATTTTCGTTCAAAAAAATTTTTCTATAGAAAAATTTTCGTTCAAAAAAATTTTTCTATAGAAAAATTTTCGTTCAAAAAAATTTTTCTATAGAAAAATTTTCGTTCAAAAAAATTTTTCTATAGAAAAATTTTCGTTCAAAAAAAATTTTTCTATAGAAAAATTTTCGTTCAAAAAAATTTTTCTATAGAAAAATTTTCGTTCAAAAAAATTTTTCTATAGAAAAATTTTCGTTCAAAAAAATTTTTCTATAGAAAAATTTTCGTTCAAAAAAATTTTTCTATAGAAAAATTTTCGTTCAAAAAAATTTTTCTATAGAAAAATTTTCGTTCAAAAAAATTTTTCTATAGAAAAATTTTCGTTAAAAAAATTTTTCTATAGAAAAATTTTCGTTAAAAAAATTTTTCTATAGAAAAATTTTCGTTAAAAAAATTTTTCAATAGAAAAATTTTCGTTAAAAAAATTTTTCTATAGAAAAATTTTCGTTCAAAAAAATTTTTCTATAGAAAAATTTTCGTTCAAAAAAATTTTTCTATAGAAAAATTTTCGTTCAAAAAAATTTTTCTATAGAAAAATTTTCGTTAAAAAAAATTTTTCTATAAAAAGAAATATTTTTGTTCAAAAAAATTTTCGTTTTTATAGAAAAATTTTCGTTAAAAAAATTTTTCTATAGAAAAATTTTCGTTAAAAAAATTTTTCTATAGAAAAATTTGCGTTAAAAAAATTTTTGTTAAAAAAAAAATTTCTATAAAAAGAAAAATTTTTGTTCAAAAAAATTTTTCTATAGAAAAATTTTCGTTCAAAAAAATTTTCCTATCGAAAAATTTTCGTTCAAAAAAATTTTGGTTCAAAAAAATTTTTCTATAGAAAAATTTTCTTTCAAAAAAATTTTTCCATAGAAAAATTTTCGTTCCAAAAAATTTTGCTGTAGAAAAATTTTCGTTCAAAAAAATTTTTCTTTAGAAAAATTTTCGTTCAAAAAAATTTTTCTATAGAAAAATCTTCGTTCAAAAACATGTTTCTATAGAAAAATTTTCGTTCATAAAAATTTTTCTATAGAAAAATTTTCGTTAAAAAATTTTTTCTATAGAAAAATTTTCGTTAAAAAAATTTTTCTATAGAAAAATTTTCGTTAAAAAAATTTTTCTATAGAAAAATTTTCGTTAAAAAAATTTTTCTATAGAAAACTTTTCGTTAAAAAAATTTTTCTACAGAAAAATTTTCGTTAAAAAAAATTTTCTATAAAAACAAAAATTTTTGTTCAAAAAAATTTTTCTATAGAAAAATTTTCGTTCAAAAAAATTTTTCTATAGAAAAATTTGGGTTCAAAAAAATTTTTCTATAGAAAAATTCTCGTTCAAAAAAAATCTTCTATAGAAAAATTTTCGTTAAAAAAATTTTTCTATAGAAAAATTTTCGTTCAAAAAAATGTTTCTATAGAAAAATTTTCGTTCAAAAAAATTTTTCTATCGAAAAATTTTCGTTCAAAAAAATTTTTCTATAGAAAAATTTTGGTCCAAAAAAATTTTTCTATAGAAAAATTTTGGTTCAAAAAAATTTTTCTATAGAAAAATTTTCGTTCAAAAAAATTTTTCTATCGAAAAATTTTCGTTCAAAAAAATTTTTTTATAGAAAAATTTTCGTTCAAAAAAATTTTTCTATAGAAAAATCTTCGTTCAAAAAAATTTTTCTATAAAAAATTTTCGTTAAACAAATTTTTCTATAAAAAATTTTCGTTAAAAAAATTTTTCTATAGAAAAATTTTCGTTAAAAGAATTTTTCTATAGAAAAATTTTCGTTCAAAAAAATTTTTCTATAAAAAATTTTCGTTAAAAAAATTTTTCTATAGAAAAATTTTCGTTAAAAAAATTTTTCTATAGAAAAATTTTCGTTCAAAAAAATGTTTCTATAGAAAAATTTTCGTTCAAAAAAATTTTTCTATAGAAAAATTTTCGTTCAATAAAATTTTTCTATAGAAAAATTTTCGTTCTTATGTGCTGAATATATCTAAATTCACTAATAGTCATAAATAAATATTATCTAGGGTTATTTAGTGATTAACTAAAGATATCTTATATGAATAAAATGCCATCTCTAGCACAAATCTAAAATCTAACACTAATTAGCTGACCCTTAAAACAAGACAAAAAAATCGATTTATTACCTAATTCACCATGAAACGGTCAACACGTTGGATGATTGTCATTGTCTACTTTTCATCACAGCTACTGGGACTACTGGCCTTTTACTATGACAATCAGACGAGAAAACTGAGAACCAATCGCGCATTATCTCTCTATAGCGGTGCGATAAGTGTGTTAATGTTTTGTTCGGTTCCTTTACTATTTCGTATACAATGGAAGCCTCGAAACACTAATGGACCCGATATGCATTTTAAAATTTCAGCCCTCATGTGTTTAATACGCATATTAGCAGTGCTCATCACAATCATTTTAAACTGGCTTAAACGCAAGGAATTCATGAGAACTATAACCCGTTGTCAGTTTCTGCGTCGTAATATTCTACAAAGCTATACCATATCATCAAAAGTCCAAAGATATTATGAGAATTCCATACAAAGAAAATTTTATTGGGGTTTTATATCGAATATTATAATGATGTTGATCTCATATGATATATTAGGTGGAATTTTCGATATAGAGTCACCCATGATCATTATAGGCTTGGGTATTCTATGCACTGTTTTGAATGTCATAATGACCCATTACTTCTTTTTACTGCTAAATGTCAATACCCTACTGGCGCTCATCAAAGAAGAGGTAAAGCGAATTTTAAATCAATCATCGGAATTATTCAAAATGCAACGCCTTAAACAAATAAAAGCGGGTGTTTTGGTAACCTCATGCTGCCGTTTGGCCGATGAATTGGACGATTTAGCGTTTAATCAATATAAATTGCAAAAGCTGGGGGAACGCATCATTCACATGTATGAGGCGCAGGGTGCCTGCATAATGTTGACAATTTATATGAATAATATCAGTGTTATCTATATGTTATACATGATACTACAGCATGAGGAGCTTGCAGAGGGATTGAGTGTGATTGTAGCCCTTGCTATAGTTCTTACCATAACGTTTGTCTCCTATGCCGATTTGCACTTTTTCAATGCAAATATGTTGCATTTTGATGATTATGTGCGGGAGATAAGGGGATTGCTGAAAAATCGTCAACCCTGGTTGCCAACATTGGACGAGAGGTTTGAGAAAAGTGTGAGTATTTAAAAAAATTTGATTTAGAGTAAACTTGAAACTCGTTATATAAAGACAAATTTCAGAATTACATGAAAAAAACATGTATGTATATATTTAATATTTATTAAAAAAAACACTTTTCTTTTATTTTCCAGCTTAAAGACTTTTCCATACAACTGGCAGCCTTTCCCGTACAAATGAAAATATTGGGTTTATTCCGATTTAATCGTGTCTTGCAATTTGCCTCCTTAGGTTCAACGATATCAAATGCTATAGTATTAATGCAATACGATTATAAAATAAGCAGAAATTAATAAGAAAGAAATCGGAAAATTATGGACTTAAAGTAACTATGATATAGAGAAATATAATTTCATCAAAAAATAACAAAATTGTCGGCATGTAAATATAATTCAAAGAGAAAATGTATTCGCATTTGATCCCAATCTGTTACATTTATTTATTAATATAACAGACAAATTTATTGATAAAAAGCCATAATTACGGAGAAACAAAAATTCGCAGACGGGTTTCGATGGTTAGCTGGGCCATCTGTTCAGAAGGAATATCCCCACTTTTAGACAGATCAAAAATCTCGCATTATAACTTATTTTACAAACAAAATCTTTACGAATTATGTTTATAAACCATAAGTAAAAGCTCAGATCGACGGAACAGAACACAAAGATTTTTCAGTTTTTATCTTCCTTCACTTCCCACATTCTTGCTGCAGCAGTTGGCTACTATGTGTAGACTGCTAAGCTTTTACTTATAGATTATAAACATAATTCTTAAAGATTATGTTTGTAAAATAAGTAATAATGCGAAGTTTTCGATCTGTTATTCTTATAATATTTAGAAGCAAAAAAAAAAAAACTAATCAAAGCTTTTTATACATTAGAAAAAAATTAAAAAAGTGTTATGGTCGGTTTAAAACCCTTAAAAACAATGGACGAATATCAAACATTTATCAGCAAATTTAAAGTTTCTATGGAAATTTTTTCGCTATTAAAATTTCTCTATAAAACATTGTTTGCTATTAAAGTTTTTTCAATATTCAATGTATTAAAATGTTTCTGTAGAAAATTTTTTGCATTAAAAATTTTCTAGAAAAATTTTTTTGTATTAATATTTCTTTATAGAAAATTTTTTGTAACAAAATTTAAAAAAAATTTTTCCATAGAAAATTTTTTGTATTATAATTTTTCTATAGAAAATTTTTCGTCATAAAATTCTTCTATAGAAATTTTTTGTATAAAATTTTTCCATAGGAAATTTTTCTTAAAAATAACACATTTTTCTTTAAGAAATGTTTCTATAGAAAATTGTTTGTATTAAAATTTTTCTATAGAAAATTTTTCGTATTCAAATTCTTCTATAGAAAATTTTTCGTGTTAAAATCCTTCTATAGAAAATTTTTCATAATAAAATTTTTCTATAGGAAATTTTTCGTATTAAAATTTTTCTATAGAAAATTTTTCGTATTAAAATTTTTCTATAGAAAATTTTTCGTATTAAAATTTTTCTATAGAAAATTTTTCGTATTAAAATTTTTTTATAGAAAATTTTTCGTTTTAAAATTTTTCTATAGAAAATTTTTCGTATTTAAATCTTTCTATAGAAAATTTTTCGTTTTAAAATTTTTCTATAGAAAATTTTTCGTATTAAAATTTTTCTATAGAAATTTTTCGTATTAAAATTTTTCTATAGAAAATTTTTTGTATTAAAATTTTTCTATAGAAAATTTTTCGTATTAAAATTTTTCTATAGAAAATTTTTCGTATTAAAATTTTTCTATAGAAATTTTTCGTATTAAAATTTTTCTATAGAAATTTTTCGTATTAAAATTTTTCTATAGAAAATTTTTTGTATAAAAATTTTTCTATAGAAAATTTTTCGTATTAAAATTTTTCTATAGAAAATTTTTTGTATTAAAATTTTTCTATAGAAAATTTTTCGTGTTAAAATTTTTCTATAGAAAATTTTTTATTTTAAAATTTTAATATAGAAAATTTTTCCATTAATATTTTTCTATTAATATTTTTCGTATTAAAATTTTTCTATAGAAAATTTTTCGTTTAAAAATGTTTCTATAGAAAATTTTCGTATTTAATTTTTTATATAGAAACTTTTTCGTATTAAAATTTTTCTATAGAAAATTGTTTGTATTAATATTTTTCGTATTGAAATTTTTCTATAGAAAATTTTTCATATTAAAATTTTTCCATATAATATTTTTCATATTAAATTTTTTCTATAGAAAATTTTTCGTATTAAAATTTTTCTATAGAAAATTTTTCGTATTAAAACTGTTATATAAAAAATTTTACGTATTAAAATATTTCTACAGAAAATATTTCGTATTAAAATATTCTTATAGAATAATTTTCCTATAGAAAAAACTATTGTATATTAAAACTTTTCTATAGAATAATAAAATTTTTCGTATTAAAATGTTTCTATAGAAAATTTTTTTGTATTAAAATGTTAGTATTAATATTTTTCTATCTTTCGAACTAAAATTTTTCTGTAGAAAACTTTTCTATTGAAAATTTTTCATATTAAAATGTTTCTGTAGAAAATTTACGTATTAACATTTTTCTATAGAAATTTTTTGTTTTAAATTTTTTTTTAGAAAATTTTTCATATTAAAATTTGTCTATAGAAAATTTTTCATATTAAAATTTTTCTATAGAAAATTTTTCCTATTAAAATTTTTCTATTAAAAATTTTTCATATTAAAATTTGTCTATAGCAAATTTTTCGTATTAAAACTTTTCTATAGAAATTTTTTCAGTATTAAAATTTTTCTATAGAAAATTTTTCGTATTTAAATTTTTCTATAGAAAATTTTTCGTATTAAAATTTTTTTATAGAAAATTTTTTATATTAATATTTTTCGTATTAAATTTTTTTTGTGGAAAATTTTTCGTATTAAAATTTTTTTTATAAAATTTTTTATATTAAAATTTTTCTATATTTTAAAATTTTTTGTATTTTTTGTATCAAAATTTTTCTTTAGAAATTTTTCATACTAAAATTTTTCTATAGAAAATTTTTCCTATTAAAATTTTTCCATACAAAATTTTTCATATTAAATCTTTTCTATAGAAAATTTTCCGTATAAAAATTTTTCTATAGAAAATTTTTCATATTAAAATTTTTCTATAGAAAATTTTTCGTATTAAAATTTTTCTATAGAAAATTTTTCGTATTAAAATTTTTCTATAGAAAATTTTTCGTATTAAAATTTTTCTATAGAAAATTTTTCGTATTAAAATTTTTCTATAGAAAATTTTTCGTATTAAAATTTTTCTACAGAAAATTTTTCGTTTTAAAATTTTTCTATAGAAAATTTTTCGTATTAAAATTTTTCTATAGAAATTTTTCGTATTAAAATTTTTCTATAGAAATTTTTCGTATTAAAATTTTTCTATAGAAAATTTTTCGTATTAAAATTTGTCTATAGAAAATTTTTCGTATTAAAATTTTTCTATAGAAAATTTTTTGTATTAATATTTTTCGTATTAAAATTTTTCTATAGAAAATTTTTCGTATTAAAATTTTTCTATAGAAAATTTTTCGTATTAAAATTTTTCTATAGAACATTTTTCGTATTAAAATTTTTCTACAGAAAATTTTTCGTTTTAAAATTTTTCTATAGAAAATTTTTCGTATTAAAATTTTTCTATAGAAATTTTTCGTATTAAAATTTTTCTATAGAAATTTTTCGTATTAAAATTTTTCTATAGAAAATTTTTCGTATTAAAATTTCTCTATAGAAAATTTTTCGTATTAAAATTTTTCTATAGAAAATTTTTTGTATTAATATTTTTCGTATTAAAATTTTTCTATAGAAAATTTTTCATATTAAAATTTTTCCATATAAAATTTTTCATATTAAATTTTTTCTATAGAAATTTTTTCGTATTAAAATTTTTCTCTAGAAAATTTTTCGGTATTAAAATTTTTTTTACAAAAAAATTTTTCCTATTAAAATTTTTCTACAGAAAATATTTCGTATTAAAATTTTCTTATAGAATAATGTTGGTATTATAATTTTCCTATAGAAAATTTTTCGTATTAAAATTTTCCTATAGAAACTTTTTATATTAAAACTTTTCTATAGAAAATTTTTCGCAATAAATTTTTTCGTATTAAAATGTTTCTATAGAAATTTTTTTTGTATTAAAATGTTAGTATTAATATTTTTCTATCTTTCGAACTAAAATTTTTCTGTAGAAAACTTTTCTATTGATAATTTTTCATATTAAAATGTTTCTGTAAAAAATTTACGTATTAACATTTTTATATAGAAATTTTTTGTTTTAAAATTTTTTTTAGAAAATTTTTCATATAAAAATTTGTCTAAAGAAAATTTTTTATATTAAAATTTTTCTATAGAAAAATTAAAAAATTAAAAAAAATTAAAATTTTTCTAAGAAAATTTTTCCTATTAAAATTTTTCTATTAAAAATTTTTCATATTAAAATTTGTCTATAGCAAATTTTTCGTATTAAAACTTTTCTATAGAAATTTTTTCAGTATTAAAATTTTTCTATAGAAAATTTTTCGTATTTAAATTTTTCTATAGAAAATTTTTTGTATTAATATTTTTCGTATTAAAATTTTTTTTGTGGAAAATTTTTCGTTTGAAATTTTTTTTTATAAAATTTTTTATATTAAAATTTTTCTATAGAAAATTTTTGTATTCAAATTTCTCAAATTTTTCTTTAGAAATTTTTCATACTAAAATTTTTCTATAGAAAATTTTTCCTATTAAAATTTTTCCATACAAAATTTTTCATGTTAAATCTTTTCTATAGAAAATTTTTCCTATTAAAACTTTTATATAGAAAATTTTCCGTATTAAAATTTTTCTACAGAAAATATTTAGTATTAAAATTTTTCTACAGAAAATATTTCGTATTATAATTTTCCTATAGAAAATTTTTCGTATTAACATTTTTCTATAGAAAATTTTTGTATTAAAATTTTTCTATAGAAAATTTTTCGTATTAAAATTTTTCTATAGAAAATTTTTCGTATTAAAATTTTTCTATAGAAAATTTTTCGTATTAAAATTTTTCTATAGAAAATTTTTCATATTAAAATTTTTCTATAGAAAATTTTTCGAATTAAAATTTTTCTATAGAAAATTTTTTGTATTAATATTTTTCGTATTAAAATTTTTCTATAGAAAATTTTTCATATTAAAATTTTTCCATATAAAATTTTTCATATTAGAAAAATTTTTCATATTAGAATAGGATAATTTTCTTATAGAAAATATTATTATATATTAAAACTTTTCTATAGAAAATTTTTCGCAATAAAATTTTTCGTATTAAAATGTTTCTATAGAAAATTTTTTTGTATTAAAATGTTAGTATTAATATTTTTCTATCTTTCGAACTAAAATTTTTCTGTAGAAAACTTTTCTATTGAAAATTTTTGATATTAAAATGTTTCTGTAGAAAATTTACGTATTAACATTTTTCTATAGAAATTTTTTGTTTTAAAATTTTTTTTTAGAAAATTTTTCATATTAAAATTTGTCTACAGAAAATTTTTCATATTAAAATTTTTCTATAGAAAATTTTTCCTATTCAAATTTTTCTATTCAAAATTTTTCATATTAAAATTTGTCTATAGCAAATTTTTCGTATTAAAACTTTTCTATAGAAATTTTTTCTGTATTAAAATTTTTCTATAGAACATTTTTTGTATTAATATTTTTTTACAGGAAATTTTTTATATTAAATCATTTCTATCGAAAATTTTTCATATTATAAATTTTTTGTAGAAAACTATTCGCCAGCTCAATCGCGGAGGGTTAAAGGTGGGGGTCAGGCGAATATTTGTAAGTGTTATAAACATCAGCACCAAACACAATATACTCGTACCTTTTCCGCCTATAGTGATGAGGGGTATACAAAGTAATAAATATTTATCTTAAACTAATCAATCAGTAATTAACTCCAAATCATTACCAAGACACAAAAACCAAACAGCCAGTCATCATATGTAGGTCCAAGAATTATTGGAATTTTCCACAAATCAACAAACAGTTACAAGTCAATAATGAAACGCTCAACATATTTGATGATAACTTTCGTCTATTACATCTCCCAGGTCTTTGGGCTAGTGGCCTTCACCTATAACTACGAAACGGGAACATTAAAAACCAATATCTTCGTTACCTTATATAGTTTCGCGATGACCCTGCTTATGTTTAGCAGTTTGTTTCTTATACCTCGAGTACAATGGAAACCCCGTAACGGCAATGGACCCCAACTGCACTACAAAATCACGGCTCTAATGTGTTTATTTCGCATGGCAACAGTACTAATAACGGTGGCTGTAAGCTGGTATAGAAAACGAGATATTATGAAATTTATAAGAGATTTTCAAAAAATAAGAGATACCTTTTCAAATAAATTTACCATGTCCGCAAAAGTGCAAAAGTATTTCGAGAGATCTATAGAAAAAAAATTCTATTGGGGATTTGCTTCAAATTTGGTATCATTTTTCAGTTTTTATGATGTTTTAAAGGGTATCTTTGATCTCGAATCGAATTGGATTGTAACCGGTTTAGGTACCTTGGCCACGGTTTTGAATATATTGATGGCCCACTACTTTTTTGGCTTATTAAATATTAATGTTTTATTGGCTGTTCTAGAGGAGGAGGTGACGAAAGTTTTACATACCGCCTCTGTTGTGTTCAAACTGCAACATTTAAAGCAAATCAAACAGGGCAAGTTCATAACGATCTGCTGTCAACTGGCCGATGAAATAGACGATTTGGCTGAGAAACAAAAGCGTTTGCAAGCATTTGGTGAGCGTATCAGTCAAATGTTTGGTCTACAGGGGGCCTGTTGTATGCTTATGATCTATATGGGTAATATTAATGTTATATATATGTCATATATACTCATGCAGAATGAGGAATTGTCTCAAGACTTTGGTCCTTTGATAGTTCTAATAGCTTTACCCATTACCTTGATAAGCTATTATATGGATTTACAAATATTTGTAGAAAATATGCTGGATCTGGTAAAGTATGTGGAAAATATGTCAGAATTATTAAAAAATTGTCAACCTTGCCTGCCAACATTAGATGAAAGGTTTGAGAAAAGTGTAAGTAAACAAATAGTTTCAATTTTGTTTCAATCATCACCAAAACCTTCATTTTTTTCTTCTCTAAATGTCGAAAATGTTATATCATGCACTCGATTACTTAATGACAAAAGTATTTTAGCAAATCATCATTTCAGTTTAATTTTAACTAACACTTTTCTTTTCTTCTTTTCTTTCCAGCTAAAAGACTTTTCCATACAATTGGCCTTATTTCCGTTACAAATGAAATTGTTGGGTCTATTTCAATTCAATCGTTCCATGACATTTGTTACCTTTGGCTCCACCATATCAAATGCTATAGTTTTAATACAATACGATTATAAATATAATAAAAACTAAAAAAATACATATGTAAGAATAAAAACTGCACCTTTTTTAAACTAAACTTTAGAAAATTATTGAAAAATTTTTAAAATAAATTAAATTATAATTACTGTCATTTTAGCAGTCAAACCCTAAATTTTTCCTTCATAGCTTGCCCATATTTTGTAATACCTTTTAGATGTGACCTACTTAATTCTAACACGATTTTTGTTTACTTTTTTTTTGGAATAACAATTGGAAAATTATTTAAATATTCTATAGGACTAAGCATTTGTGCATGCTCTTGCATGCCATCTTTAATAATATAAAATTATTCATATAAGATCTCACCTAAAGTTTGAAAACGAATATCAAAAATATTAAGAAA
Organism: Stomorhina lunata; assembly: GCA_933228675.1. NCBI lineage: Eukaryota > Metazoa > Arthropoda > Insecta > Diptera > Rhiniidae > Stomorhina > Stomorhina lunata. The sequence continues at coordinate 98,046,530 of OW121744.1, forward strand.
ATTTATAACAAAATCATAAAAATACTATTAGAAAAATTAGATTTTTTAAGGCGAGTTTTTAAATTGATTTTAAATTGTAGAAAAGAATTTCCTATAATAATAAATGGACATAGAAGGGCTTATTACTTAATTAGATCAAGAAAATAAGGCCAATATTTAAAGATATTAGAAAAAGAAAGAACTAGAACAGAACTAGAACAGAACTAGAACAGAACTAGAACAGAACTAGAACAGAACTAGAACAGAACTAGAACAGAACTAGAACAGAACTAGAACAGAACTAGAACAGAACTAGAACAGAACTAGAACAGAACTAGAACAGAACTAGAACAGAACTAGAACAGAACTAGAACAGAACTAGAACAGAACTAGAACAGAGCTAGAACAGAGCTAGAACAGAGCTAGAACAGAACTAGAACAGAACTAGAACAGAACTAGAACAGAACTAGAACAGAACTAGAACAGAACTAGAACAGAACTAGAACAGAACTAGAACTAGAACAGAACTAGAACAGAACTAGAACAGAACTAGAACAGAACTAGAACAGAACTAGAACAGAACTAGAACAGAACTAGAACAGAATTAGAACAGAACTAGAACAGAACTAGAACAGAACTAGAACAGAACTAGAACAGAACTAGAACAGAACTAGAACAGAACTAGAACAGAACTAGAACAGAACTAGAACAGAACTAGAACAGAACTAGAACAGAACTAGAACAGAACTAGAACAGAACTAGAACAGAACTAGAACAGAACTAGAACAGAACTAGAACAGAACTAGAACAGAACTAGAACAGAACTAGAACAGAACTAGAACAGAACTAGAACAGAACTAGAACAGAACTAGAACAGAACTAGAACAGAACTAGAACAGAACTAGAACAGAACTAGAACAGAACTAGAACAGAACTAGAACAGAACTAGAACAGAACTAGAACAGAACTAGAACAGAACTAGAACAGAACTAGAACAGAACTAGAACAGAACTAGAACAGAACTAGAACAGAACTAGAACAGAACTAGAACAGAACTAGAACAGAACTAGAACAGAACTAGAACAGAACTAGAACAGAACTAGAACAGAACTAGAACAGAACTAGAACAGAACTAGAACAGAACTAGAACAGAACTAGAACAGAACTAGAACAGAACTAGAACAGAACTAGAACAGAACTAGAACAGAACTAGAACAGAACTAGAACAGAACTAGAACAGAACTAGAACAGAACTAGAACAGAACTAGAACAGAACTAGAACAGAACTAGAACAGAACTAGAACAGAACTAGAACAGAACTAGAACAGAACTAGAACAGAACTAGAACAGAACTAGAACAGAACTAGAACAGAACTAGAACAGAACTAGAACAGAACTAGAACAGAACTAGAACAGAACTAGAACAGAACTAGAACAGAACTAGAACAGAACTAGAACAGAACTAGAACGGAACTAGAACAGAACTAGAACAGAACTAGAACAGAACTAGAACAGAACTAGAACAGAACTAGAACAGAACTAGAATAGAACTAGAACAGAACTAGAACAGAACTAGAACAGAACTAGAACAGAACTAGAACAGAACTAGAACAGAACTAGAACAGAACTAGAACAGAACTAGAACAGAACTAGAACAGAACTAGAACAGAACTAGAACAGAACTAGAACAGAACTAGAACAGAACTAGAACAGAACTAGAACAGAACTAGAACAGAACTAGAACAGAACTAGAACAGAACTAGAACAGAACTAGAACAGAACTAGAACAGAACTAGAACAGAACTAGAACAGAACTAGAACAGAACTAGAACAGAACTAGAACAGAACTAGAACAGTACTAGAACAGAACTAGAACAGAACAGAACTAGAACAGAACAGAACTAGAACAGAACTAGAACAGAACAGAACTAGAACAGAACTCCAACTTGTTGAAGCTAATACCAAGGATATAATATATTGCTAACTTCAGTGAAGAAATTGTAGATGATATTAAGGCATACTTCATCCCTTATCTAGTCGTGTGAGTGTTAAGTCACCTCAAATCATTGCAACGTAGCTAGGAGCTTTGAGAGGTAGAAGGTTAGCAATAGTAACGACGAGAACCCAGCCTTTAGGAAATCTACGAATTTTGAATTAGTTTTTTATACCCTTCACCGCCATAGGTGGAAAGGATATATTGGGCTTGTGCTGATGTTTGTAACACATAGAAATATTGATCTGAGGCCTACATTTTAGCGCACTATTCGACTTAGAATCATTCCCTAAGTTGTTTTAACGACTCCCACCCGGCAGGCTGGCCGGTTATCCATATAAGCTTGTTATCATTCTACAGGTCTTAACTTTAAAGATAATTTATACTTTTTGGGCGAAATGGAATTACTATTTCGGGTACCTCCTATAGGGATGCCTTCCCAGAATAGAGTTTTTGTTCCTTTACAGCCACAAATTTAATTGTATTTTAATAATATTCAGCACAAATATTGCTTGTCATAACCTTAATTAGCGTACTTAGTTTTGTAGAAATCGGCCCATATTTGCTATAGCTCCCATACAAGACACATTCTCAAATGACGTTTATATACACATAAAAGCACAAAAACGCTAATAACAATCGGTCTACAATTGATCCTAGCTCCCATATCGGGCCCTTAGCCGGAAATGACATAAATCTCGAAATTTTTAAAAAATAGCACATAGTATATGTGTGTATGTCTCTAAGACTTAAGGAAAACTTGTTTAATTGTGGGTCCATATTTGACCTTAGTAGTGAAGGGTATGATATAGTCGGGTTTGACCGACTATAGCTTTTGTTATTTGTTTTTTTTTAAGGAGAAGTAACACTCAGGCAAATACTGTCTATACTGCCTGTATGTAGGAGTTGGGTAACATTCTTTGGAAAGGGGGTAGTTCAGAGGTAAAAGCTGGTGAATAGGAGAGGTAAAATGTTTATAGTATTCAATTTATTATATTTTTAGAATAGTGAAGTTGTTGTTATTTAGGTTATTGGTTAGTTTTTTTGTTCCACAGCCAATTTTATGTCTTTTCATCGACTGCGTGTTATTACTGAATGCTTACCGCCGATGGAGGATGCTGTGATAATAATTAGCGTAAGTAAGAACTAATAATTACAGAAATTGATGCTGCTGTGACCAGGGCTCGAACCCAAGCTGAATGTGATATTATGTACTTAGTAGTGGAAGTGCTAACCAAAATAACAGCCGTAAAGTTTGAATTTAATTTCTAAACTTGATGCAATTCCATGATATTTCTTAACACTTAATGATCATTATTCATAAATTATTTAACAAATAATTAACTGCTGAAACTTGATTATTAGATACATCTTAATGCCCCAGTTAAGGTCTATGTCACATCAAGAATAAAGTTTCGCTTGGATAATTACCAAGCGTTTGGAGCTAATTATAATTAGCTGCAGTTAATTAAAGCAAAAGAAAGCATTAAAATGACTTTTGAATAAACATTTCTGTCAGTAGCTAAAAGAAATTGAGGCAAAACGGTTGCATCTCTAGAAACCAAAGGGAAAATGTCAATTGGAGCTCTATATTATCCCAACTATGCACCAGGTCTGGGCTCTAGGCCCAGATTACAATCGCACCAGCCTTTTCGTCATTTAATATCGGCAGGATCAAATCAAAATAATCAATGGTCTGGTTCGAGTGGACAATCGGGTTATGGGTAAATATTCGAAGTTAAATTAAATTTACATTTTTGGTATAATAAATATATTTTCTGTCTCCAGCTTAGAACCTCCCGACTATGATTATCATTCTGGACCCCCCTCCCATGTACCCAGTGGTGGCAGTTATTCTTATCATGCCACTACAGGCACTGGTTATGGACCTCCAGCTGCCCCCGCTGTACATCCGCCCGCCAAACCCACTGGCGGGGGTAAAAAGGGTATTCTTGGAGGCTTGGGAAGTGGTAAAAAAGGCTCATCCGCTATGTCAGCTTTAACATTGCTGTCATTCCTGTTTTTCATCAACCTCCTTCAGGGTTGCATTAAAGATCACATGGATGCTATTAATCCTACGGTCATGGTCATGACTACCAATGTCATACGTAATCGTTTTAATAAAATGGGTGAAATGAATTCGCGAGAACAAGGTCACAGCTCAAATGCTGCCAATATAGTCATGCAACCAGCTGATTTGGTAGCTGCCGCAGCAGCTCAAGCTCCCATAGACTCAAGCAGACCTGTAATAAATTCGCAATCTCCCTTTAATGGTAATCCTTCACAAATTCTACCATCACCTTCATATGCACCCTTACCTCCTCCACAACCTCCACATCAATATGTTCATACTACTCCGGAAACAGATATACCCATCAAATATCCTCGACCCTATTACGATCCTCATAAGCCCGATACTTATGATCAGCTATCCCACTTGCCTCCACCACAACATACACTTAACTATTACAACCAGAGCTTAGTAAAACAACCTCCTTATAAAATACCCAACCAGGAACAACATTACACTTTTCATCATACGGAATATAGTGCTCAACCAGCTCCTCAGCCTACCTTTGTAGCGCCTCAATATAGTATGTCACAGAATCCCTTATATGAACCTCATAATCTCGAAAATTCCAAACCCTACTCCGAAAATTCTCATGCTCAATATGGCGGCCTTCAAAATGACTATAATTATCGTCAGAAATACGAACATTCGCCCTATCATGTAGCACCTGAAGCTGCTAATAATAAACACCCTTGGTCATCGAATCAACAGTCTTCGTCTGTGGTCTCGGGACCCTTTAGACGTGCCTCGATTATTGCTGTCGCACCTAAAACAAAATGGATTTCTGTGCCCGCTAAAATAACTGATCAATCTTATGATGATGCTATAGTGGAAGATGTTGAGGAGGAAATAGAACATCATGATGATCGTGATGTATTTCGTAGTGGGAGGTTTAATAGGGGATTTTATTAAGTTATTATTAAAATTTTGATAAATTTGTACCGGAAAGAAAAAATGTTTTAAATAAAATACTTTCGTTGATCAGTTGATCCGACATTTTAACTAATCGTTTTCAAAAGTTTGGTTGTAAATTTTTCAAAAATTTCCTATTTTTATAGGAAATTTTTCAAAAATTTCCTATTTTTATAGGAAATTTTTCAAAAATTTCCTATTTTTATAGGAAATTTTTCAAAAATTTCCTATTTTTATAGGAAATTTTTCAAAAATTTCCTATTTTTATAGGAAATTTTTCAAAAATTTCCTATTTTTATAGGAAATTTTTCAAAAATTTCCTATTTTTATAGGAAATTTTTCAAAAATTTCCTATTTTTATAGGAAATTTTTCAAAAATTTCCTATTTTTATAGGAAATTTTTCAAAAATTTCCTATTTTTATAGGAAATTTTTCAAAAATTTCCTAGTTTTATAGGAAATTTTTCAAAAATTTCCTATTTTTATAGGAAATTTTTCAAAAATTTCCTATTTTTATAGGAAATTTTTCAAAAATTTCCTATTTTTATAGGAAATTTTTCAAAAATTTCCTATTTTTATAGGAAATTTTTCAAAAATTTCCTATTTTTATAGGAAATTTTTCAAAAATTTCCTATTTTTATAGGAAATTTTTCAAAAATTTCCTATTTTTATAGGAAATTTTTCAAAAATTTCCTATTTTTATAGGAAATTTTTCAAAAATTTCCTATTTTTATAGGAAATTTTTCAAAAATTTCCTATTTTTATAGGAAATTTTTCAAAAATTTCCTATTTTTATAGGAAATTTTTCAAAAATTTCCTATTTTTATAGGAAATTTTTCAAAAATTTCCTATTTTTATAGGAAATTTTTCAAAAATTTCCTATTTTTATAGGAAATTTTTCAAAACTTTCCTATTTTTATAGGAAATTTTTCAAAAATTTCCTATTTATATAGGAAATTTTTCAAAAATTTCCTATTTTTATAGGAAATTTTTCAAAAATTTCCTATTTTTATAGGAAATTTTTCAAAAATTTCCTATTTTTATAGGAAATTTTTCAAAAATTTCCTATTTCTATAGGAAATTTTTCAAAAATTTCCTATTTTTATAGGAAATTTTTCAAAAATTTCCTATTTTTATAGGAAATTTTTCAAAAATTTCCTATTTTTATAGGAAATTTTTCAAAAATTTCCTATTTTTATAGGAAATTTTTCAAAAATTTCCTATTTTTATAGGAAATTTTTCAAAAATTTCCTATTTTTATAGGAAATTTTTCAAAAATTTCCTATTTTTATAGGAAATTTTTCAAAAATTTCCTATTTTTATAGGAAATTTTTCAAAAATTTCCTATTTTTATAGGAAATTTTTCAAAAATTTCCTATTTTTTTAGGAAATTTTTCAAAAATTTCCTATTTTTATAAGAAATTTTTCAAAAATTTCCTATTTTTATAGGAAATTTTTCAAAAATTTCCTATTTTTATAGGAAATTTTTCAAAAATTTCCTATTTTTATAGGAAATTTTTCAAAAATTTCCTATTTTTATAGGAAATTTTTCAAAAATTTCCTATTTTTATAGGAAATTTTTCAAAAATTTCCTATTTTTATAGGAAATTTTTCAAAAATTTCCTATTTTTATAGGAAATTTTTCAAAAATTTCCTATTTTTATAGGAAATTTTTCAAAAATTTCCTATTTTTATAGGAAATTTTTCAAAAATTTCCTATTTTTATAGGAAATTTTTCAAAAATTTCCTATTTTTATAGGAAATTTTTCAAAAATTTCCTATTTTTATAGGAAATTTTTCAAAAATTTCCTATTTTTATAGGAAATTTTTCAAAAATTTCCTATTTTTATAGGAAATTTTTCAAAAATTTCCTATTTTTATTGGAAATTTTTCAAAAATTTCCTATTTTTATAGGAAATTTTTCAAAAATTTCCTATTTTTATAGGAAATTTTTCAAAAATTTCCTATTTTTATAGGAAATTTTTCAAAAATTTCCTATTTTTATAGGAAATTTTTCAAAAATTTCCTATTTTTATAGGAAATTTTTCAAAAATTTCCTATTTTTACAGGAAATTTTTCAAAAATTTCCTATTTTTATAGGAAATTTTTCAAAAATTTCCTATTTTTATAGGAAATTTTTCAAAAATTTCCTATTTTTATAGAAAAATTTTTCAAAAATTTCCTATTTTTATAGGAAATTTTTCAAAAATTTCCTATTTTTATAGGAAATTTTTCAAAAATTTCCTATTTTTATAGTAAATTTTTCAAAAATTTCCTATTTTTATAGGAAATTTTTCAAAAATTTCCTATTTTTATAGGAAATTTTTCAAAAATTTCCTATTTTTATAGGAAATTTTTCAAAAATTTCCTATTTTTATAGGAAATTTTTCAAAAATTTCCTATTTTTATAGGAAATTTTTCAAAAATTTCCTATTTTTATAGGAAATTTTTCAAAAATTTCCTATTTTTATAGGAAATTTTTCAAAAATTTCCTATTTTTATAGGAAATTTTTCAAAAATTTCCTATTTTTATAGGAAATTTTTCAAAAATTTCCTATTTTTATAGGAAATTTTTCAAAAATTTCCTATTTTTATAGGAAATTTTTCAAAAATTTCCTATTTTTATAGGAAATTTTTCAAAAATTTCCTATTTTTATAGGAAATTTTTCAAAAATTTCCTATTTTTATAGGAAATTTTTCAAAAATTTCCTATTTTTATTGGAAATTTTTCAAAAATTTCCTATTTTTATTGGAAATTTTTCAAAAATTTCCTATTTTTATAGGAAATTTTTCAAAAATTTCCTATTTTTATAGGAAATTTTTCAAAAATTTCCTATTTTTATAGGAAATTTTTCAAAAATTTCCTATTTTTATAGGAAATTTTTCAAAAATTTCCTATTTTTATAGGAAATTTTTCAAAAATTTCCTATTTTTATAGGAAATTTTTCAAAAATTTCCTATTTTTATAGGAAATTTTTCAAAAATTTCCTATTTTTATAGGAAATTTTTCAAAAATTTCCTATTTTTATAGGAAATTTTTCAAAAATTTCCTATTTTTATAGGAAATTTTTCAAAAATTTCCTATTTTTATAGGAAATTTTTCAAAAATTTCCTATTTTTATAGGAAATTTTTCAAAAATTTCCTATTTTTATAGGAAATTTTTCAAAAATTTCCTATTTTTATAGGAAATTTTTCAAAAATTTCCTATTTTTATAGGAAATTTTTCAAAAATTTCCTATTTTTATAGGAAATTTTTCAAAAATTTCCTATTTTTATAGGAAATTTTTCAAAAATTTCCTATTTTTATAGGAAATTTTTCAAAAATTTCCTATTTTTATAGGAAATTTTTCAAAAATTTCCTATTTTTATAGGAAATTTTTCAAAAATTTCCTATTTTTATAGGAAATTTTTCAAAAATTTCCTATTTTTATAGGAAATTTTTCAAAAATTTCCTATTTTTATAGGAAATTTTTCAAAAATTTCCTATTTTTATAGGAAATTTTTCAAAAATCTCCTATTTTTATAGGAAATTTTTTAAAAATCTCCTATTTTTATAGGAAATTTTTCAAAAATTTCCTATTTTTATAGGAAATTTTTCAAAAATTTCCTATTTTTATTGGAAATTTTTCAAAAATTTCCTATTTTTATTGGAAATTTTTCAAAAATTTCCTATTTTTATTGGAAATTTTTCAAAAATTTCCTATTTTTATTGGAAATTTTTCAAAAATTTCCTATTTGTAAAGGAAATTTTTCAAAAGTCCTATTTTAATACTTTTTTTTACAGCAATTGTTCAATTTTCTTTAGCTCAATCTTATATGAAAGACCTTGAACTGTAATAATTAATTAAGAGACTTTTGTTTTTGGTTTAGACCATGTTTTTTTCTGTATTAAACATATAATTTTCCAAATGGCTCATAATAAATTGTTTTTTATTATCCAAATGAATTCATTTGCAAATAATAAATCGTTTACTCATCCGTCGCAAATATAAAAGTACTTACACACTTACAATGTGTATGTAAGTGTGTAAGTGCTCAAATATACCTTGAATGAAACACCTACAATAACACCTGTTCAAGCCTGAGATTCATTCATAATTTTGCAAAAATAAAAATTTGGAACTATTGAAGTTTCGTTTACTCCAATTTCCCCATTTCGATTCAAATATAACGACTATGTCAAGCAAAATAAGTAAAACCCACAAATCATGTTGATGTCACGCCGGGGAAGTTTCCCTCGGGTAAGGGGGTTTTATACAATTACATGCACACTCCCTTTTGATACCTCCGGTAACCAACCTCTTAAGTCTCTAATTCACTTTTAGGCACAAATACTGTAGAGTCCCGAAAGTTTGAAAATTTACATAATTTTCGGTTTGGTTTTTTTGAAATACGGGAGGGAGTTTTGAGTTGGACGAGTCTTAAATATTTAGAAACTAATACCAAGAACTTCAAAATTGTTACGATTTATTGAAATTTTCAAGTTTTCTGGGATTTAACTAACGAGATTCGACTGTATTCATAACAATTGCGAAAACAAATGTAGTTTTTTTTTTTTAAGCGCAGGTGGAATTTATTGACAAATTTGTCGAGCGTTCGTCTCGTTTGATGTGTGTATGTGTGTCCTGTTAATGGTTTTGTGCGAATGACCATTATTTTACTTATTATATTATCCTTGACCTATTTTTTTTATAGAAATTACTACTTGCTTAAGGTGTTTTATAAATTCTGTGTTTTTCTTGTATTTGGGTTTTTAGATTTTTGTTTTTTTTTTTTTGGAAAATGCTTTGGAAAGTAGGTTTTATTTTTGGGTTTTTCTTTTTTTTTCTTTGTTTAACTTTTCTAAAAGCCATGTAAAAATATGGTTTTTCTTTAGCTTTTCATCGAGAGTTTTTCCTACAAAGTTCTTAGCTTTAGTTTTGTCGTTCTACATATTTTGACACCAACAATTAATGTTAAGCGTTGGCGGTTATTTTTAAATGTTTATTTATTAAATTTGACACAAGGAAATTATGGATAAGGAAGAAAAAATTGAAGATTTCACAAAAATTTAATAAAGCCCATAATTAAAAATTATATGATATTGTAAAATTGTTACTGATATTGTCAGTTTAAGTGAAAAGATACTATACCACATTACCAGCCTATGACAAATTACCAGCACTTACTTTACCATTTTGCCAAATTTTATATAAAAATAGTTACAATATTAAAATTTATCTCTATCTAACTTCAAAGCAAATTTATGATCATCTAATCAAAAACTTTAACTAAATGTCATACCCAAACCTTCCTGGCCTTATCTTCCAATCATTACCCATTTATTTAATCGAATTTAAAACTCCAACTTGAGTGACTTGATTTTACAATCAACAGTCATATTCCGTCAGGCAAAAAAACCAAAAGAAAACCGCCTAAAAGAAAATATCTATAGCAAAAGTGTTTTTTATATAAAAGTCAAATGGAAAAAGTATTAAAACAGTTTAGAAAACATTCACATGTTCATAGAAAATTTTACATTAATACAAAATAATAAAATTTTACTTATTTACATACAGACGTTTTCAATGAAAAATAAAAAAAGGAAAACTGACCAAAGTTTTCATGTCCAAGGCGAATTTATGTCAACCGGAAGTAGGTTTACTGACCCACGTTTTTCGTAATATACTAAAACAGCTACTAGTTGTAACTGAACTAATACTGAGGCAATTTCACATGTATACCCAAACTGAGGGAAATAATTGCGAAGTCGAGGGCCGGTAAGAAATTTTTCTATAGAAAAATTTTTTTAACTAAAATTTTTTTAACGAAAATTTTTCTATAGAAAAATTTTTTTAACGAAAATTTTTCTATAGAAAAATTTTTTAACGAAAATTTTTCTATAGAAAAATTTTTTTAACGAAAATTTTTCTATAGAAAAATTTTTTTAACGAAAATTTTTCTATAGAAAAATTTTTCTATAGAAAAATTTTTTTAACGAAAATTTTTCTATAGAAAAATGTATTTTAACGAAAATTTTTCTATAGAAAAATGTATTTTAACGAAAATTTTTCTATAGAAAAATGTATTTTAACGAAAATTTTTCTATAGAAAAATGTATTTTAACGAAAATTTTTCTATAGAAAAATGTATTTTAACGAAAATTTTTCTATAGAAAAATGTATTTTAACGAAAATTTTTCTATAGAAAAATGTATTTTAACGAAAATTTTTCTATAGAAAAATGTATTTTAACGAAAATTTTTCTATAGAAAAATGTATTTTAACGAAAATTTTTCTATAGAAAAATGTATTTTAACGAAAATTTTTCTATAGAAAAATGTATTTTAACGAAAATTTTTCTATAGAAAAATGTATTTTAACGAAAATTTTTCTATAGAAAAATGTATTTTAACGAAAATTTTTCTATAGAAAAATGTATTTTAACGAAAATTTTTCTATAGAAAAATTTTTTTAACGAAAATTTTTCTATAGAAAAATTTTTTTAACGAAAATTTTTCTATAGAAAAATTTTTTTAACGAAAATTTTTCTATAGAAAAATTTTTTTAACGAAAATTTTTCTATAGAAAAATTTTTTTAACGAAAATTTTTCTATAGAAAAATTTTTTTAACGAAAATTTTTCTATAGAAAAATTTTTTTAACGAAAATTTTTCTATAGAAAAATTTTTTTAACGAAAATTTTTCTATAGAAAAATTTTTTTAACGAAAATTTTTCTATAGAAAAATTTTTTTAACGAAAATTTTTCTATAGAAAAATTTTTTTAACGAAAATGTTTCTATAGAAAAATTTTTTTAACGAAAATGTTTCTATAGAAAAATTTTTTTAACGAAAATTTTTCTATAGAAAAATGTATTTTAACGAAAATTTTTCTATAGAAAATATTATAACGAAAATTTTTCTATAGAAAAATGTATTTTAACGAAAATTTTTCTGTAGAAAAATGTATTTTAACGAAAATTGTTCTATAGAAAAATGTATTTTAACGAAAATTTTTCTATAGAAAAATGTATTTTAACGAAAATTTTTCTATAGAAAAATGTATTTTAACGAAAATTTTTCTATAGAAAAATGTATTTTAACGAAAATTTTTCTATAGAAAAATGTATTTTAACGAAAATTTTTCTATAGAAAAATGTATTTTAACGAAAATTTTTCTATAGAAAAATTTTTTTAACGAAAATTTTTCTATAGAAAAATTTATTTATCGAAAATGTTTCTATAGACAAAATTATTAATCGAAAACTTTTCTATAGAAAAGATTTTTCATCATTTCTGAATTAAAGCAAAAGGGTTATACTCTCTTTATTATGGGACTTTTCAAAACGACCATACGGCAAATCAATGTATGGAAGTGCAATATCTTCATATTATAGGATACTTTACTTGTAGTGTTTTTGTGTCTTTTTTCGGAAAGATATATTATATAGTATTGAAAGGTGTTCAAAGAGCGGAGCCTTTGATTTGTTTCCTTCGGGGTATATTAAGACTTCTTTTCATGTAAATAAGTGTTAAGACTGGTTGGTCTATTTAGCCACAGAAATTCATAAACCTTTAAGCGTTAACCGTACAAGGAATTTAATTCAGGTACTAATAAGAAAAAAGTTAAGGGAGTATATGAGTTTAATAGGAGGGCAACTGAGGAAGTTATTTAAAAATGTTTAAGAACACAAAGAGATCTATGTGAACTGTTTGGCGATAAGAAGACATTTCTATAGACATTTCTATAGAAAAGTTGACGATAGGAAGACATTTCTATAGAAAAGTTGACGATAGGAAGGCATTTCTATAGAAAAGTGACGATAGGAAGACATTTCTATAGAAAAGTTGACGATAGGAAGACATTTATATAGAAAATGTCTTCCTACAACTTTTCTATAGAAATGTCTTCCTATCGTCAACTTTTCTATAGAAATGTCTTCCTATCGTCAGCTTTTCTATAGAAATGTCTTCCTATCGTCAATTTTTCTATAGAAATGTCTTCCTATCGTCAACTTTTCTATAGAAATGTCTTCCTATCGTCAACTTTTCTATAGAAATGTCTTCCTATCGTCAACTTTTCTATAGAAATGTCTTCCTATCGTCAACTTTTCTATAGAAATGTCTTGCTATCCTCAACTTTTCTATAGAAATATATTCCCATCGTCAATATTTCTATAGAAATGTCTATCTATCGTCAACTTTTCTATAGAAATGTCTTCCTATCGTCAACTTTTTTATAGAAATGTTTTTCTATCGTCAACTTTTCTATAGAAATGTCTTCCTATCGTCAACTTTTCCAGAGAAATGTCTTCCTATCGTCAACTTTTCTATAGAAATGTCTTCCTATCGTCAGCTTTTCTATAGAAATGTCTTCCTATCGTCAACTTTTCTATGGAAATGTCTTCCTATCGTCAGCTTTTCTATAGAAATGTCTTCCTATCGTCAACTTTTCTATAGAAATGTCTTCCTATCGTCAACTTTTCTATAGAAATGTCTTCCTATTGTCAGCTTTTCTATAGAAATGTATTCCTATCGTCAACTTTTCTATAGAAATATCTTCCTATCGCCAACTTTTCTATAGAAATGTCTTCCTATCGTAAACTTTTCTATAGAAATGTCTTCCTATCGTCAACTTTTCTTTAGAAATATCTTCCTATCGTCAACTTTTCTATAGAAATGTCTTCCTATCGTCAACTTTTCTAAAGAAATGTCTTCCTATCGACAACTTTTCTATAGAAATGTCTTCCTATCGTCAACTTTTCTATAGAAATGTCTTCCTATCGTCAGCTTTTCTATAGAAATGTCTTCCTATCGTCAACTTTTCTTTAGAAATGTCTTCCTATCGTCAACTTTTCTATAGAAATGTCTTCCTATTTAATGGGTTTCATCAGCAGATTTAAACACTTACGTTATCCTACATTGGAAAATTGAATCATTAATTCAGTTTGAAATCTTTTCAGCCTACCCTCCTATATCTCTACCATTATATGAGTTTCATTGTTTCAAGTATGCAAATTTCTTTCTGAGGTGTATAGATTTGTATGTGTATGTGTGTGTGTATTTAGGAAAATCCACAAAAAAGAAATCAAAACTATATAGAAAAATTGTGTTAGCAAAGTATTAAAGTCCCTGTTTTTTGACCATAATTGTTTTAGCAAGAAACTCCATTTTAGTTTCTTAAAAGACGGCAAATGCAACGGATCGATTTTGGCAAAAAACAGGACGTGAAGGAAAAACGGTAGCAAACACAAAAAAAGCAAATGGCCACAAAATAATGAAAATTAGTGAAAAATAATCAAATTAATAGTTATACTAGAAAAATTTAATAAAATTTAAAAATAAAGTGATTAAATAATAAAAATGTGGAATTTAAATAAACTTATTAAAAATAAAGAAAATATTCAGAAAGAAATTGAAAATTTAATTTAAAGTATTTAAAATAGAATTTAAAAATGTTAAAAATTCTGAGAAGAAAAGAATTTTATTAAAATTTAATAAAAGTGATTTTAATTTGTGTTAAATTTTGTAAAAATTATAACCATTAAAAAAGTGTTAGTGCAAATAAATTCATTATGTGAACAAATGCAATATTTCCTTTTTAAATGCATTTAAACGGTCAATACACCCTCGGTTAAAACATTTGCATTTTATTGATATTACACTCGACGAAAGGAAATGGTAAAAGTGTTTAACAAAATTATGGAGAGGCTCTAAAAAGGATATAAATATTATATATAAGGTATTGAACAACTCTTGTATTACAGATGGGTACATCATCGCTTAGAACAAATAATACTGAGATATAGCTAACACTTCTACAAGTCTTTTTAATGTGTAGATCCTCTATGAGGGAATTTTGGGAACATTTTTGAAATTAGGGGGTAAAGAAATTGATAACCGAAGCTACAAAGGGAAAGCAGTAAACCTTAACAACTGCATTTAGATAAGCTTCGTATATCAGATGACGTTTTGGTACTTTTTGGAAAATGTGAATAAAAGTTGGTACTATTTTTGCCCATATATAATTTAGAACAAAATATACAGGGGATTGTAATTTGCATTTTAATTAGATTCCTATATAAGATGAAGTTTTGGTACTTTTTTAAAAATACGAATTAAAGTTGATAAATGATAAAACAGTTTTTTGGTACTTTTTTTAGCCCATGTGTAATTTTTGAAAAAAAATGTATATGCAGGAGATAGTAATAAACCTTAATGACTGCATTTTGATTTGTTTCTAATATTAGATGAAGCTTTGGTACTTTTATGAAAATGTGAATAAAAGATGATAAAGTACAGGGTGGCCCAGAAAGACCGAAGTGGTGTGAATTGCTTATAACTTTTTATTTAAGAGATATTTTTTTAATTTTTTTTTTTTAAATACATTAAATACATTAATCTGTTGGTTTCAATTCTTGGACAAGTTAAATTTTGTATGGAAACAATCCTATGGTGTGCAAAATTCGCTGCAGCGACGTTCTTGAGAGGCCCAGTTGTGACGAACGTCTCCTGGTTGATGTTTCTGGATCCTCCCGAATACTCTCCTGTACCACTTGAATATTGTCAGCCGTGTGGACAGTTCGGTGTCTGCCGGGACCAGGAAGGTTCCTTACTGCTCCTTGTTCTCGAAAATTTGCAACCAGACGGTTTATTGTTGATTGAGAGGGTGCACCCGCACATTAAATTGACGACGGTATGCAAGCTGAGTCAACACAATGGACCGTTGATTTGAAAAGTAAATTTCAACAATTTGGGCACGTTGTTCAATTGTGTATTGCTCCATTATAAATTATCCAAGTCTTCTTTACAAAATACTGAAAAGAAAAGAAAAAAAAATTATAATAAAAAAGTTATAAGGAATTCACACCACTTCGGTCTTTCTGGGCCACCCTGTATAAAGTATATATGTTTTTTGGTACTTTTTTTCAACTCATGTGTAATTTTTGAACCAATGTATAAACAGAGGAATATAATGAGCCTTAATAACTACATTAAGATCCGTATTAAATATTAGATGCCATTTTTTTTTTTTGAAAATGGGAATAAAATTTGATAAAGCAACAAATTGTTTTTTGGTACTTTTCCTAGCCAATGTGTAATTTTTGAAACAATGTATATATATTATTTTGAAACAAAATATACAGGGGATTGTAATTTGCATTTTAATTAGATTCGAATATAAGATGACGATTTGGTACTTTTTTGAAAATGTGAATTAAAGTTGATAAATGATAAAACAGTTTTTTGGTACTTTTTTTAGCCCATGTGTAATTTTTGAAAAAATGTATATGCAGGAGATAGTAATAAACCTTAATAACTGCATTTAGATTAGTTTCTAATATTAGATGAAGCTTTGGTACTTTTATGATAATGTGAATAAAAGTTGATAAAGTATGAAACTGTTTTTTGGTACTTTTTTTTAACTAATGTGTAATTTTTGAACCAATGTATAAACAGTGGAATATAATGAACCATAATAACTACATTAAGATCAGTATTGAATATTAGATGTCATTTTTTTGAAAATGGGAATCAAATTTGATAAGGAAACAAATTGTTTTTTGGTACTTTTCCTAGCCCATGTGTAATTTTTGAAACAATGTATGTAAAGGGGATTGTAATAAACCTTAATTACTGCATTTAAATTAGCTACGAATATAAGATGACGTTTTGGTACTTTTTTGAAAATGTGAATAAAAGTTGGTACTTTTTTTTGCCCATATATAATTTTGAACCAAAACATACAGGGGATTGTAATTCGAATTTTAATTAGATTCGAATATAAGATGACGTTTTGGTACTTTTTTGAAAATGTGAATTAAAGTTCATAAATGAAAAAACTGTTTTTTAACCCTTGGGTAATTTTTAAACCAATGTATATAAACGGGATTATAATAAACCTTAAAAAATCGTAAAAATGAGAAAAGTTAGTAACATTTTATATTTGAAATTGTTAAAGACACAAACTGCACTTAAATTTAGAATAGCTATACAAAAGTGAAAACACGTGTCTGGTACTTTTTGGAAAATTGACCTTCTAGAGCATAAGACGCTTTTAGTAGCAACATAAGAAGGGAAATAAGTAAAAATAGGAAATATTAGTAAAATTTTATCTCTAAAACTTTTAAAGACACAAACGTGTCTGGTACACGACAATTAACGTACTTTTCTTTCTTTACATTTCGGATATTGTGTACTTTGGAACTTAAATATATAAAATTGTAGTTGTGGTCTCAAATTAAAAGGTATAGGAGAAAAATAGGGATCTGGTACTTTTTGAAAATTTCCATCTTAAGCAGAAGAAATATTTAAATATGACCTTGGTACTTTTTTGAAATTTAGCTCTTTAAATAGCAAAATTACATTTCTGGTACTATTTTTGTATCTTTGGAATTAAATTAAGTATAGAAAAGGGCATTAATAACTATTCTTTGTTTACATTTCGGGTATTGTGTAATTTTGACACTTAGATAAATAAGGTAGATATTAAATTGATGCCGTATTCCAATTTTTCCAACAATTTTTTCATAAAGAAATATTTATTTGGAAAAATGTTCATAAAAAAATCGAAAAACTTTCTATGGAAAAAATTTGTGTAATTCTGGTACTAAATAAGGTAGATATTAAATTGATGCCGTATTCCAATTTTTTCAAAAAAAATTTTCATAAAAATTTTTTTGGAAAAATTTTCATAAAAAAAATCGAAAAACTTTATATGGAAAAAATTTTGTATTAAAAAATTTTCGATAAAAACGTTTTCTATAGAAAAATTTCGATATAAACGCTTTCTTGAGAAAAATTTTGAGAAATATTTTTTAAAGAAATATTTCGATTCAAAGTTTTCTTTGGAAAAAATTAGATATAAAGTTTTCTATAGAAAAATCTGTATATAAAATTTTTAATAGAAAAATTTCTATATAAAATTTTTAATAAAAAAATTTCGATATAAAATTATTAACAAAAAAATTTCCATACAAAAATTTTTACAAAAAAAAAAAAAGATCGAAAACCTGGCATTATTACCTACTTTACAAACATAATCATTACGAATTATGTTTGTATAGCCTGAAGATGATGTCCTAACCAATCATCGAAACGGGCCGAGAAATTGGTTGTTACAAAAAGAATTTCAAAAACTGTGTGTGGGTTTTTGACCTTCTTTCTTTTTGTAAATTTTTTATTGGAAACTTTTTTGTAAAAAATTTTATATCGAAATTTTTTTCTTAAAAAATTTTATATAGAGATTTTTCTATAGAAAACTTTATATCTAACTTTTTCTAAAGAAATATGCCCACACACATATTTTGGCTTTTATCAATAAATTATCTATTATATTAAATAACAAATGTAATAGACTGGGATCAAGTGCGAATAATTTTTCTTGTTGAGGAATTAATTATACTAAAAAATTCCTATTGATGAATATTAATGTCAAAAAGTTTTTCTATAGGGAAGTGTTTATGCCGAAAAATTGTCTATAGAGAATTTTTTATTCGAAAAATTGTTCATTAAAAGGTTTTTAAGCGAAAAATTTTGTATGGAAAAAATTTTGTATCAAAAATTTTCTGAAGATCAATTTTTATGTCCAAAAATTGTCTATAGGATATTTTTTGTCTAAATATTTTAAAATTTTTACTACGAATCATTTGTCTGTAATATATCCAAATATCGTTTATTTTATTATACAAACATTTATCCATACACCAAAATACTCGATATTTTTCGAGTCTAAATTTCAAAATATTTCCAAAAAAAAATTCAAATTTGAAACATTTTTACAAAATTTATACTGCACTGACAAATTTTTATCACACTCCATAATTCTTCTTAAAGGAAAATCATTAATTATTTCTCCTTCTGCTCCTCAAAACATTTAGCCCCTGTTCCTAAAAGTGAAATACCTTTCTTGTCCATTCGCTATGTGATATTTAGTTTGTAGTCAAAAAAGTACTTTATAAAATCAGCAGTGACATAGGTCGCAAATTTTATTGCTTGACTCTTTTATTTCTTTACTTAATTTTTTTTCCCCCATTTTCGACAAAATTTATTTCCTTACAACGAACAAAAATTTTCAAAATGTACGTAAATATTTTTTGTTAAGCGAATGAATGACATTTTACATACAAACTCATGGGCCGTTACATTTTCATGATACTCATGTGTTTCTTAAATATTTTTGGTTCAAGTGATGAATTACGTAGACGAGGCGACATTAGCCAAGGATTTTCCTACTTCTTTGTGAATGTGTGTGTATGTATAATGTTGGTGCATTTGTGTATATGTATGTGACTCCTTTATAATACAGCAAAAGGAGTTCAAACAAAAATATTTGGTTTTAACAAGTGGGTAAACGTTTATTAACAACGCGATTTGGTCACTATTTATAAAAGTATAATAAAAAAAAGTCAGAAACTATTTAAGAAAATAGGCTATAGTCGAATTTGTAATGATGGGGAAAACAATAGTACTATTTGTATAAAGTACCAAAGAACTCAAAATGGGAAAATGTAAATAAATTTCATTACTTTCTTTTCTTACAATAAAAAGATTACCTAAATCGCTCAAGTTTTGGGTAACTAAGTCAAAAGGTGAAAAAACGGCACTTTTTAAAGTGTCTTAACCCAAAAAGTACCAACCCTGCATTACTCGTTAGTAATTTTTTTAAATTTGATCGTTTATTTTTTTTTATATCAAAATATTTTATGGAAAAGTTTGAATACATTTTCTATACAAAATTTTCGAAGCAAAAATTATTTGTTTTAGAAAATTTTCAGTATCAAAATTTTTCCCTAAAAAATCAATACACAAATTTTCTATAGAAAATTGTCAATTTCAAATTTTTTTAGTCAAAAATGTATCGTTGCAAAAATTTTTATACTTAAAAATAAAACTTTCTATAAAAAAATTTTAATACAAAAGTTTTCTACAGAAAAATTTCGACATAAAGTTTTCTATAAAAAAAAAACTTTGGAATAAAATTTTCTACAAAAAAATTTTGATATAAAATTTGTCTATATTAAAATTTTTTATATAAAATTTTTCTATAGGCAATTTTCGATCTAAACTTTTTCAAAATAAATTTTCCGTTCTAAAAAAAAAATTTTATTAATAGACAATTTTTTTTACAAAATTTTTCTCTATAAAATTTTTAGTTATTATTGTAGTTATATTTCGTTATAAAAACTTTTTATACAAAAAATTTCTATAGAAAAATTTCTATAGAAAAATTTCTATAGAAAAATTTCTATAGAAAAATTTCTATAGAAAAATTTCTATAGAAAAAATTCTATAGAAAAATTTCTATAGAAAAATTTCTATAGAAAAATTTCTATAGAAAAATTTCTATAGAAAAATTTCTATAGAAAAATTTCTATAGAAAAAATTCTATAGATAAATTTGTATAGAAAAATTTCTATAGAAAAATTCTATAGAAAAATTTCTATAGAAAAATTTTTAGTTATTAAAATTTATCAGAAAATTTTTTGATATAAAAATGTTTCTATAGAAAACTTTTCGATTTAAAAATTTCTCTATAGAAAATTTTTAGATATAAAAATTTCTCTATAAAAAATTTTTCCATGTACAAATTTCTTTATAAAAAAATTTTCGATACAAATATTTTTTAATAAAAAATTTTTCTCAAAAAATAACAAATTTGTCGGCATGTAAATATTATTCGAAAAGAAAGACTAAATTTTTCTATAGAAAATTTTCGATATAAAAATTTTGTACAAAAAACTTTTTGATATAAAAATTTTTCTATAGAAAATCTTTCAATATGAAAATTTTTCAATATTATAAATTTTCTATAGACAATTTTTCAATACAAAAAATTGCTCTATACTAAATTTTGTTATGTAAACTTTTTTCTATTGAAAATTTTTTGATATAAAATTTTTTTTAAGGAAATTTTTTCGATACAAAAATTTTTGTATAGAAAAAAAATTTCTCTATAAAAAATTTTTCGATTTTTATATGGAAAAGTTAAGAAAAGTTTTTCGATTTTTTTATAGAAAAATTTTTTGATATAAAAATTGTTCGATATAAACATTTTTTTGTAGAAAAATTATTCGATATACAAATTTTTCTATAGAAAGTTTTTCGATATATATGATTTTCTATAGAAAACTTTTCGATATAAAAATGTTTCAATAAAAATTTTTCGATATAAAATTTTTCTATAGAAAATATTCGTCATAAAATTTTCTTTAGACAATTTTTCGTAATAAAATCTTTCGTTATAAAAATTTTTCTATATTAAATTTTTCGTTATAGAAAATTTTTCTATAGGAAATTTTTCGATACAAAAATTTCTCAATTGAAATTATTTCTATACAAAAATTTCTCTATTGAAAATTTTTCTATACAAAAATTTCTATAGCGAAAATTTTTTGTTGTTAAAATTTCTTTATAAAAAATTTTTCGATACAACTTTTTTTTTTTAATTTATTTATATTAAAATTTTTTTACAGAAAATTTTTTAAAAAAAATTTTTCCATATAAATATCTTTCTATAGAAAATTTTTCGATATAAGATTTTTCTATAGAAAATTGTTCGATATAAATATTTTTCTATAGAAAATTTTTCGATACCAAATTGTTTTTATAGAAAAATATAGAAAGTTTTTCGTTACAAAAATTTTTCGTTATAAATATTTTTCTATAGAAAATTTTTCGTTACAAATATTTTTCTATAGAAAATTTTTCGTTATCAAAATTTTTAATTTTTAAAATTTTTCTATAGAATATTTTTTGTTTTAAACATTTTTTTATAGAAAAGCTTTCATTTCAAAAATTTTTTCTATCGAAAATTTTTTGTTTTAAAAATATTTCTATAGAAAATTTTTCATTTTAAAAATTCTTTTCTTCAGAAAATTTTTTGTGCTAAAAATATTTCTATAGAAAATTTTTCGTTTTAAAAATTTTTATAGAATATTTTTCGTTTTAAAAATTTTCATGGAAAATATTTCGTTTTAAAAATTTAAGACGAAAAATTTTTTATAGAAGTTTTTTTTTTTGTTTTTAAAATTTTTCCATAGAAAATTTCAAGAATTAAACATTTTTCTATAGAAAAGTTTTTGTTATCAAAATTTTTCTATAGAAAATTTTTCGTTATCAAAATTTTTAGTTTTTTTAAATTTTTCTATAGAAATTTGTTCGTTTCAAAAATATTTCTATAGAAAATTTTTCAGTTAAAAAATTTTTCTGTAGAAAATTTTTCGTTATAAAAAATTTTCTATAGGAAATTGTTTGTTTTAAAAATTTTTCTATAGCAAATTTTTCATTTGAAAAATTTGTCTATAAAAAAGTTTTCGTTTTATAAATATTTCTATAGAAAATTTTTCGTTGTCAAAAATTTTCTATTGAAATTTTTTCTTTTTAAAAATTTTCTATAGAAAGTATTTGGTTTTTAAAATTTTTTATGGAAAATATTTGGTTTTTAAAATTTTTTTATAGAAAATATTTGGTTTTTAAAATTTTTCTATAGAAAAATTTTAGTTTTAAAAATTTTTTTGTAGAAAAACTTTTTGTAAGTTATAAAAATTCTTTTCTTTAGAAAATTTTTTGTGCTAAAAATATTTCTATAGAAAATTTTTCGTTTTAAAAATTTTCAAAGAAAATATTTCGTTTTAAAAATTTAAAACGAAAAATTTTTTATAGAATTTTTTTTTTTGTTTTTAAAATTTTTCCATAGAAAATTTCAAGAATTAAACATTTTTCTATAGAAAATTTTTTGTTATCAAAATTTTTCTATAGAAAATTTTTCGTTAAATAAAATTTTTAGTCTTTTTTAAATTTTTCTATAAAAATTTGTTCGTTTCAAAAATATTTCTATAGAAAATTTTTCAGTTAAAAAATTTTTCTGTAGAAAATTTTTCGTTATAAAAATTTTTCTATAGGAAATTTTTCGTTTAAAAATTCTTTGTTAAAAAATTTTTCGTTTTAAAAATTTGTCGATAGAAATTTTTTTGTTTTAAGAATTTTCCTACAGAAAATTGTTTGTTTTAAATATTTTTCTATAGCAAATTTTTCATTTGAAAAATTTGTCTATAAAAAGTTTTCGTTTTAAAAATATTTCTATAGAAAATTTTTCGTTTTAAAAATATTTCTGTAGAAAATTTTTCGTTATAAAAATTTTCTATAGAAAATTTTTCGTTTTAATAAATTTTCTATAGAAAATTTTTCGTTTTAAAAAATTTTCTATAGAAAATTTTTCGATTTAAAAAATTTTCTATAGAAAATTTTTCGTTTTAAAAAATTTTCTATTGAAATTTTTCGTTTTAAAAAATTTTCTATTGAAATTTTTTCTTTTTAAAAATTTTCTATAGAAAATATTTGTTTTTTAAAATTTTTCTATGGAAAATATTTGGTTTTTAAAATTTTTCTATTGAAAATATTTGGTTTTTAAAATTTGTCTATGGAAAATATTTGGTTTTTAAAATTTTTTTATAGAAAATATTTGGTTCTAAAAATTTTTTTGTAGAAAAACTTTTTTAAGTTATAAAATTTTCTAAAGAAATTTTTCGTTTTAAAAATGTTTCTATAGGAAATTTTTCGTTTTAAAAATGTTTCTATAGAAAATTTTTCATTTTAAAACTTTTTCTATAGATAATTTTTTGTTTTAAAAATTTTTCTATTGAAAAATTTTCGCTTTAAAAGTTTTTCTATAGAAAATGTTTCTTTTTAAAACATTTTTCTATAAAAAATTTTTCCTTTTAAAATTCCATTTAAAATTTTTTCTATACAAAATTTTTAGTTTTTTTCTATAGAAAATTTTTCCATTTAAAATTTTTTCTATACAAAATTTTTCGTTTTAAATATTTTTCTATAGAAGATTTTTTGTTTTAAAAACTGTGTTAAAATTTTTTATTTCGAATATATGTTATCCTGCATTTTCAAATTTATGGCCATTGATTTAAATTTCATGCTTTTCTTTTACTTCAACATTTTCCAAAGTTTTATTGACCCTTATTCCTTGTTACTGCTGTTGCTGCTGCCTTCGTCCAGTCAAAGCCAAGGAAATACACTCAACTTAGACATTAAAACATTGCCATTTTGCATTATTTCTTCGATTTTCTGTCTTCTAGCTTTAAATTCTAAGCAAACATTTTTGCATAATCTAATCGAGTCTAGCAAATATTTGCTACTTTGCAATAGATAGTAAGACCAGGATATTAAGGACAATTTGTTAAGAAATTTATGTTATGTTGGTATGGATAACTATGAGAGTAAGGAAATATAAGGGAAATCGAGAAGAATATTATTGTGAAAACTATTAAAAGAAGTTAAAGCCATTTTAGTAGTGGTCACTTGAGTTTATAGAGTTAATAACAATTAGACTTTGTCTGAAGGATTAAATTGGCAAATTGGAATTTTTGTAATTAGTTAAGTTGTTAGATTTTGTGGGTATAGTGCTAAAAGTGTTTTATAGAACTTGAGTTAAGTAGAAAATTAAACTGTTTAAATTTGCTGAAAAATTAAATTGGTGTCGCTACCTCTACCCTTCGAACTATACTAATTCTATGTAATCTAATCTTGTCCTGTGTGATAATAAAAATTCCAAATAAAACTTGTTTGAATATTTAATACTCTTTAAGTTATAATTAACGATTAACATTTCATGCCCAAAAGTATACTTTTTTCAAACAATATCTGTGAACCTCTAAAGTATGCTTTAAAATGCTTAATCATTTCTTTAGTTAAAATACAATCAAATATATCAAATATCTATCAATTGCTTTTGTATTTAGTAGCAATTTAAACTTCATTACATTATAATGCCTAAAATTATGTTACTTTTACACGTTTTCTTTAACACCCCAAAGTATGCTTTAAAAACTCATTTACCTCATTATATGCCTTTAAAAAGCTAATTTACCTAAAAGACACTTAAACGAAGTAAAATAGAAGAAAAAAATAAACAAGTGTTCTACTACAAAAAATAGAAAGAAAATCAAACAAATATCGCGTGTGAATTGAAAATATTGCAAAAGCAACAAGTGGCTAAAAGCAAATAACTTATTACAACAGGCGAATTGAAATTCGCCGTTAAACATTTTAAGAACTACTTACATGGGTAGTAGTATTTACATGTATTTGTTACTCTCTTTTTTGAAAAATTCTCTTTAAGAGAGCAATCATTTCATTATTTCTTTACAAGTATTTAAACACTTGAAAACTTTCTTCAAACACTCGCCTAAGACAATTCAAAGAAAACTCAAGAAAATTAAAAGAAAAACTTTGCTTTAATCAAAAATACACTTTAGTTTTGTTTTCTTGCTCAAACTTGACGAATAAAAAAATATAAATTGTGTTTAAAGATAAAAAATTTGTATAATGTAAAATTAGAAATAATAAAAAATTTGCTATAAAAACTGTTTGCATGTTTTTTTGATTTAAACTGAAATAAAATGCATTTATTTTCAAGTGTTAGAATTTTTCATTTGTTTAAAAATAAAACGGTTATTGTTTGTTATTCCTACAAAAGATTGTGTTAAAATGAAATTGTGAATATTTATACAATTTTTTTTTTAATTTGCAACATGTTAATTTTAAAATAATTTATTCTTTTGTGATTAAAATTTGATAGTATCATAGTGAGTATACAACCGAGAAACAATGTTTATATAAGTGTCATAAATCATATTTTGTATACACATTTTTCAATTAAATTAAAATTAAATAAGTAAGAGTGTTATATTCGGCTGTGCCAAATCTTATATACCCACCATCAAGTTGTGTTAAATTCAGAAACAGGGTGCAACTAATTCAAAATCTGGATCAAAACTGAAAAAATCGCTAAGCTAATTGGTATTGTTGGTAAAACCTTTGGACTAAGTTCGGTTGCCGTAGCTTTATAGTTTAACATTTAAAAATATTTTAGTGATTTCCCCAGTATTTACTTTGATCAAAATTCGGTCTCATAACCGGGTATAGTTTTACATTAATCTTATCTTATCTTATATTCTTAAACGAGCAATAATTGTATGTATATATACATCTATATATATATAGAATGGCTATCTCGAAAACGGCTCTAACGATTTTGATAAAATTTGGACTGTGGGTACCTTTTTTGATGTATAGGTCGAAGAAGAAGGAACTTTTGGAACCTTTGCCTCCAAAAAGGGGAAAAACGGTTAAAAAGGGGAAAAAATCAAAAACGTTATATCTCCTAAAGTAATAGGTATATAAACAAAATTAAATTTCGTTTTAAACAGCTATGAAAATAAGCGGACAGGTGTTTGGTACTTTTTTGAAACTATGTCCGATAGAGGGTAAAAAAGGGTGAAAATAGTTTTTTTGGTACTTTTTTAACCCACTCTTATTTCTTAAACTAAAGAATATAGAAAGAAACTTTGTACTGCAATCAATAGATGTGAAAGAAATATTGAACACGTATTTGGTACTTTTTTGATTTTGGAGCCAAAATGGGTAAAAAAGGGATAAATGATAACTTAACATTTCAAAAAGTAATATGAATAGGAACATTATGTTAACTGCGTTTTAATAAAATGTACCGAATTCAATTGGTACCAAAGAAGTATGAAATATGCATTGGAAGTTTTTGAAATTAGGGGATAAAAAGGGGGAAAAAATAGTAATGTTATAACTCAAAAAGAAGTGTATTTGCATTTGATCCCAAACCTGTTACATTTATTTATTAATGTAACAGATCAATTTATTGATAAAAAGCCAAAAAATGTTTGCGGAGAAACCAAATTCCTCGACGCGTTTCGATGGTTGGTTAAGCCATCTCTTCAGGAGGATTATCCCCAATTTAGACAGATCGAAAACCTCGCATTATTACTAAATTTACAAACATAACTATTAAGAATTATGTTCATAAACCAAAAGTAAAAGCGTAGATTATCGACTGAACAAAAACAAACATTTTTCAGTTTTCATCTACCTTCACTTCCCACATTCTTGCTGTAGCTTTTGGTTTATGAACATAATTCTTAATAGTTATGTTTGTAAATTTAGTAATAATGCGAGGTTTTCGATCTGTCTAAATTGGGGATAATCCTCCTGAAGAGATGGCTTAACCAACCATCGAAACGCGTCGAGGAATTTGGTTTCTCCGCAAACATTTTTTGGCTTTTTATCAATAAATTGATCTGTTACATTAATAAATAAATGTAACAGGTTTGGGATCAAATGCAAATACACTTCTTTTTGAATAATATTTACATCCCGACTAATTTGTTATTTTTTGGTAATGTTATAACTTTTTAACAAATGAATGTTTGTATATATGTATGTATCTTCCCAGTAAAACTTTTCATTACCAAATAATGTGTTAAACAGTTAAACTATTGAACGCGAACTACTTACTCATTCGCTGTTTAAGTCATTACATTAATATGGGGATGTCATTGGAGGCAAGTACTTATCAATTGCAGAAAAGTAATGACTTGGGTAAGCAATTTGAAAGCAACAACAACAGCAACAACTTTTTTGTTGTTGTTTTATTAAAAACATATATTGTTAAACGAAATACAAAATTTTTTTTATGATCCCATGGGGGCTCGAACCCAGACCCTCCGACTGCTAGGCAGAGACTCTTCCACTGAGCTACTTTATATGTTGAAAACTTAGCAGCTTATAATTAATATAAACAATTTTTATTTTTAGATCCAAAATCATGTGAAAATAACTTTGTTTTTCCCTGCTTTTTTTGCTTTGTTGTAATTTTTGGAAAAATATTTTTATACGATTTTTTGTAATTATTTTAAAACTTTTTTAAAATTATTTTAAAACTTAAACAATTTAAATCTTCTTTTTTGTATAAGTTTTTACATAAGATTGACTCTTACTTACTAAAATGTTACAACCTGTTAAGGTCAAAGTCCGAGCATATTTTAGAATTCCATGGATTTCGATCTTGTGCGAATATTCTCCAATTTTATAGGCCAAGCTTTGAAAAATGTTCCTCTACTTGGTCTTTCTATCGAAGTTTCGGACATCCTCCTCTAATATTAGGTAGTGGGACATTTCAATTCTAATTTTATCCTCTTCATTGTATTTTTTTTCAAGAGAGGGTTACTAGCCCGTAATCCTAACCCATTTTTATCGATCTTATGGGACAACTCTCGGAACATGTTAACTCACAATATTAATGGGTGTTAAACTAGCTCCCCGGGTGATACCATGAGGAGATGTGTGTCCACAGTTGAGATGAAGGATGACCCAGATAAGTTGGGCTTACCAAGTTAAGACCAATTAGAATCGTGTTTGGTATTCAACATCCCCTACATAAATAATCAAAATTGACTCATGATAGTATTTTTTCATTAACGTGAATTAGTTTTACAAATTTTTTTTACAGAGGATAATATTTAAGTTCTTAAAATTCAAAAATCATTTAAAAAGACTCTTTTAATAAAAAAAAAACTAAAAAAAATTGTTGCCCTTGGTGGGATTTGAACCGGGGCCATTCAGTTTAAATTACCATCTTAATTACAAATAAGTACTTCTGTAATAACTTATTATTTATTCGGATGGTATGTTGTAGTCGTTACAAGGTAACCAGTTATCAGAGTACTTGCCATTCCCAAAGTTTTGCTGGGTTCTTTATAGAATAATAAACTGTGAATTTGATCATGTTATGCTCTTTAGAGAAGATGTGGCGGATAAGCCGGCTAAGGTTTTAAAGTTGATAAGACTAATTTCCGACAGGTGGCGCCACTGAAAATTACTAAAAATTAATTAAATCGTAAACTGTACATTTGATCATGCTATAATCTTCAGGAAAGTTGTAGCGCATGAGCCGGCGAAGGCTTTGTAGTTTGTATAAATAATTTCCGACAGGTGGCGCTACTGAAAATTACTTAAAGTCAATTTAATCGTAAGCTGTACATTTAATCATGCTATAATCTTTAGCAAAGTTGTTGCACATGAGCAGACGAAGGTTTCTTAGTTGGTATGAAGAAATTTAGACAGGTGGCACCACTGAAATTTACTCAAAGTCAACTTAATCGTAAGCTGTAAATTTAATCATGCTATAATCTTTAGCAAAGTTGTTGCGAATAAGCCGACGAAGGTTTATTAATTGGAATGACCAAAGTCCGACAAGTGGGCCACTGTAAATTACTCAAAGTGAATTAAATCGTAAACTGTGCATTTGATCAGACTATAATCTTTGGCAAAGTTGTTGCGCATGAGTCGACGGAGGTTTCTGTTGGTATGACCAATTTCCAAAATGAGTTAAACTGTAAACTATGCAAACTATGTGTTCATCAGACAAAATAAATAAAATAATTCAAAAATAACTGAATATTTGTACAATGTATTTCCTCAAAATTTATTTTAGTACTTTATAAAATAAAATATATAAATACTTTAAAATTTGCCTCAAAATGTTTATCATAAAGCTCCGAGCAAGGCTCGGTCAACCAGGTACTAAGTTGTTAAATACTTTTCGTTGTGCTTAATATGTAGTTAGGCTAAACACGTTAATAGTAATATGGCAGGTCCATATATTTCGTTAGGAGTTCCTAATGCATTCATCATATATAAACATTGATTGATGCCTATCTAATTTAATAGGTGCAATCTTAATATAATGAATGTACCGCCAAATCTTTTTGATTGTAGATATAAAAATGGGATGTTATATATATAAGAATTATAGCCAAATGTTGACCGATTGTAACAAAATTTTACACACTAGCTGGTATATATATAGAGCTTATTCCTGCCTTTGCTAAAATTTTTGGTTTCCGTGAGCATTTTTTATATGAAAGCAAAAGTCAAATATGGACTGATTCCTATAAAATTTGATAAACTGAGCAAAAATTGCATAAATTTCTCTATTTTAAATTTAATCGTCATAGCTATTACAATTGTATTCAATTTATCAGCATTAATGTGGGCGGGGTTATATGGGAGCTCTAACTAAATTTGAACCGTTTTTGTCCATTTTCAACACACATATTTTTCAAGATATCCAAAATACTTTTGTGAAATTTTGTCCCTCTAGCTCTTTTCGTTAAGGCGTTATCGTGCTTTTATCTGACGGACAGACGGACATAAACAACCTTTTCTTTATGTATTTTTGTGTTTAGATAAGTTTTTTATATGGGAGCTATGGTGAAATGGTGACCGATTGTGACAAACACACTGCACACTGGCTGACATTGACATAAGACTTCATTGTGCTTAATTTAGTCTTACTAGCTTTAGTAGTTAAGGAGCTATCACGATTTTATCTGACGGACAGACGGACATAAATCCCCTTTTCTTTTTGAATTTTTGTGTTTTCGTAAGTTTTTTATATGGGAGCTAGGTTAAATGGTGACCAATTGGGACGCAATTTTGCACACTGGCTGGCATTGACATAAGACTTTCTTGTGCCAAATTTAGTAGTTATATTTGTTATACTTTTAGATTTATTGGCATTTAAGTGTATTTTAGGTGAAATTTTGGCTGTTTCCGTAAGTTTTTTGCATGGAAGCTATGACTAAATATGAACCGATTTTGATGAAATTTTATATGCTGCCTAGGGCTTATGCAACTTCTATATACCAAATTTTATCATCATAGCTTTTATAGTTTGTTATTTATTAGCAAATAAGCGATTAGAGTAGGCGAGGTTATATGGGAGCTATGGTCAAATGTTAACCGATTATGCCCAATGTCAGTCTATATCAGAGGTGAAGAATTTTTGTACTAAGTTTCAGTGAGCTAGCTTCTTTCGTTTAGGCGTTATCGTGATTTCAACAGACAGACGGACAGACAGACAGACAGACATCGCTCAATCGTCTTAGAATTTCATAAGGATTCAGAATATATGTCGTAGGCATAAACTTTGTGGTTAATTTTTCTAACATAGCAAAAATTTTTTTAATTTAAATATATGTATAA
Source organism: Stomorhina lunata (assembly GCA_933228675.1). Lineage (NCBI taxonomy): Eukaryota > Metazoa > Arthropoda > Insecta > Diptera > Rhiniidae > Stomorhina > Stomorhina lunata. Next base: position 98,077,335 of record OW121744.1, read on the forward strand.
ATATATACATAACAAGTAAGAAAATCTACAGTCGGTCAAGCCCGACTATATCGTATCCTTCACTACTAAGGTTAAATATGGACCAACAATTAAACAAGTTTTCCTTAAGTCTTAGAGACATACATACATATACTATGTGCTATTTTGTCAAAATTTCGAGATTTATATCATTTCCGGCTAAGGGTTTGATATGGGAGCTAGGGTCAATTGTGAACCGATTGTTACCAAATTTTGTGCCAGATTTAATGAAATTTGGCATAGGCTCATATTTTGGTCCAAGGACGATCCCTATTTTTTTTGGGCTTACCATTCAAGGATAAAAAGTAAAGGTGACAAGATACATTCTTGCCTTACTCCAGAAGTAACTTTGAACGGATTTGACAATTTACCCTTGTTTAGAATTCGCCACTTTAAATCCACGTACATTGCCCGAAATAAGTTCGGAATTTTCATTTTCATGTTACTATTTTCTAAAATACTCAATATATAGCTTCTGTTGACACTGTCAATGGCCTTCATAAAGTCAATAACTGCGGAATTCAATACATTGATATAGTACTATTCTTAATGTGTTGATAAGATCAACACAAGAACGGTTCTCTCTGAACCCAAACCTATTTTCGTGTTTCGGAGTGTAAAGGAAACTGCGTAGGATATTCAATCCAAAATTACTTGACTTAGTTTTGTGCTCGGAATTGGAAGAAGTATTATGCCCATAACTTGTTCAGTCTTTAGAGTAACCCTGTTTTGGTATTTTAATGAGTTCAACAACCTTCAACAACACAACGCTCTTGATATATTGTATAAGGTCTTCATGTCGATTATACTTGCAGCTGATTCAGCTTGGCTTGCTTGTTCGTCTATCCACTTTCTCTTGTGCCAACTTGCAGACCTTTTTATTTTGTTAGATAGGTCACGATATGCTAGAAACTCTCTTCTCTACTAAATAAGGCCGATGGACGAGTATTGTGGGAACCGTTTTAATTGAAACGCGTATAAGAGAACAGTGTGTCTAAGAATATTTGTAAAGCAGTTTTGTGAAATTTGTTTAAATTAATCGAATACTTGGGGTACCTGTCTTGGTTCCCCATTTTTCACCTATTTTTCTTCTTAATGTACAATCCGCAATTCTCAATAGAAAGAGTTGTACTAATTTTCGTTGAGATCCCTTGACTCTTTGAGGTACCTGCGTTGACCCCCATTTTTTCATTTATTTTTGTTCTCAATATATAAGCCGAAATTCACAACAAAATTTGATGAAATTCGGTACACTTCTACTAGTTTATCTAACAAAGGGCTCTACTAATTTTGTTTAAAATCCGCTTTGGAACCCCATTTCTTTACTTAGTTTTTTTCTCAATATATAAACCGCAATTCTCAACATAATTTAATGAAATTCGGCACACATCTATTAGTTGATGCAAAAAAAGCTTTTCTCATTTTGGTTGAAATCTGTCGAGTCCTAGGGATACCTGCCTTGGACTTACACAAAAATGCAATTTGATTAAAAAGTTAAGCCTAAATGACTGCAACACTTTTTGCTTTTTTATATTTCGCTCATACTAAAGAAGAGACATTAGTCTTTCACGTGGTTATGGTGGCAGCACCGAGCAACGAAAACACTGAACTTTGTAGAGCTTTTTTGATTCCCTGATACCTCCTAAACTTCATACGAGATTAAGTAATTTTCTTCTGCATACTAAATCCAAGGCTCAGTTTCCTAATTAAATCGACATTAAGATTAAAGCTGTATAGTTTAATTCTATTCTATAAATCAGTGTTTGATTGGGTTGCCTCAACGGACGATATATTATTTTCTGTTAGCATCCGAAATTTAAAAGTAAGTATAGAATATTTATATGTAGCATTAATTTTTACATAGATACTAAGGAAGTTTCTAAAATAAATTGGTCATTAGAAATTTAATACGTCATAATATTTGGCATATGCATGTCAACGACTGAAGGTCAAAAAAACTATTAAAGTACATAATAAGCCTTGCCGATGACATGGAAAACTTAAAGAAACTATTACCTCAAAGTTTTTAAGAAAACCCCATCTTATAATATCCAAATTAGAGAAAGTAAATTTTTTCATGAATCATAGATCCATCATCCATCATTAATCAAATAAAACAATTTCTTCGCCTATTTAGTTAAACATATGCGAATACAAATATTCACATAAATTAATTAATTGGTATATTAAAATTTTCATTTGTTATACATTCATACATACATAAATACATACATACATACATACATAGTAAGTAATAATTACAAACTATTTTTTGATTGTTTCATGGTCATTTGTAATTAAAATCAACGACTCTAACGCCAAAAAGAAAAACGCCACAAGTTGCATGAAAAAACAAAATGATGGTAATAAGAATTGAAAACTATAAATCATTAAAAAATATTTATTTTGTACAAATCAAAAACGACCACAAAATAAAGAGGAAATTTCGAAAGAAAAATTTTAAGCATTTGTTAAAAGTAATTAAAGAAGAATTACAGAGTCAGAGGCATGTTAAGGCAAAGCAAAAATTACAATTTCAAAATTTTTTTGGGTTTTTCAATTATAGTTTATTTAATAGGAGAAGGGGCTGAAAAACCCATAAAATATGCAAACAAAAATTTAAGAAATAGAAATAATTGCAAAAAACTATAATTTAACATTAAAATGGTAATTTCATAGAACCTAACATGCAATTCCTATAATTTTCCTATTACTTATAAATTTAGCAAAAAACCTAGAGAATTTCCACAAGCAACACGTGTCTAAGCCGGAAGAGATCTTCAGCCTTCAATGTCCTTGTATTAAAACGTCATTACATTTTTTGAACTTAAACTGCCATTAATCTGCTGACAATTTGCTCAGTTCAAGCTGATATTTTCTTTAATTTATTTGTGTCACTTTCCCAAGACTATTTGGCATAAATTGTTATTACTTAATTATTCATAAACTAAATTTTAACCTAAATTGTATATCTGATCTTAAAGGAGGTCAGCGAAAAATTCCCAAATTAAATTAGAAAATCAATGGAATAAAAGTATTACAATTTACGTCACAGAGAAGTGTGCTAAATATTTTTATTATTAACCCTAAAGAAAATTTTACTTTAAAAGAAATAATAGATAAATTTTTAAAAACAAAAATTTTTCTATAGAAAAAATTTTTAAAAACAAAAATTTTTCTATAGAAAAAATTTTTAAAAACAAAAATTTTTCTACACAAAAAATTTTTAAAAACAAAAATCTTTCTATAGAAAAAATTTTTTTATAAAAAATTATTTACAAGAAAAATTTTTCTATAGAAAAATTTTTTTATGAAAAATATTTCTATAGAAAAAAATTATAGAAATATTTTTTTAAAAAATTTCTTTTTTTATGACTAATTTTTCTATAAAAAAAAATTTTCTTATGAATAATTTTTTATAAAAAATTTTTTTCTACAGAAAAATTTTTCTTATGAATAATTTTTCTATAGAAAAATTTTTCTTATGAATAATTTTTCTATAGAAAAATTTTTCTTATGAATAATTTTTCTATAGAAAAATTTTTCTTATGAATAATTTTGTATAGAAAAATTTTTCTTATGTATAATTTTTCTATAGAAAAATTTTTCTTATGAATAATTTTTCTATAGAAAAATTTTTTCTTATGAATAATTTTTCTTATAAATAATTTTTCTATCGAAAATTTTTTCTTCTAAATAATTTTTCTATAGAAAAATTTTTCTTATAAATAATTTTTCTGAAAAAATTTTTTTTATGAAAATTTTTTCTATATTTTTCTTATGAAAATTTTTTCTATAGCAAAATTTTTCTTATGAATAATTTTTCTATAGAAAAATTTTTCTTATGTATAATTTTTCTGTAGAAAAATTTTTCTTTTTAATAATTTTTCTATAGAAAAATTTTTCTTATGAATAATTTTTCTATAGAAAAATTTTTCTTATTAATAATTTTTCTATAGAAACATTTTTCTTTGGAATAGTTTTTCTATAGAAAAATATGAAAATTTTTTCTATAGAAAAATTTTCTTTATGAAAATTTTTTCTTTAGAAAAAATTTTCTTATGAAAATTTTTTCTTTAGAAAATTTTCTTTATGAAAATTTTTTCTTTAGAAAAAATTTTCATAAGAAAATTTTTGTTATGAAAATTTTTGTTATGAAATTGTTATAACAAAAATTTTCTAAAGAAAAAATTTTCATAACAAAAATTTTTCTAAAGAAAAAATTTTCATAACAAAAATTTTTCTAAAGAAAAAATTTTCATGAGAAAATTTTTTCTAAAGAAAAAATTTTCATAAGAAAATTTTTTCTAAAGAAAAAATTTTTATAAAAAAATTTTTTCTAAAGAAAGAATTTTCGTAAGAAAATTTTTTCTTTAGAAAAAATGTTCATAAAGAAAATTTTCTAAAGAAAAAATTTTCATAAAAAATATAATTTTTCTATAAAAAAAATTTTCATAAGAAAAATTTTTCTATAGAAAAAATTTTCATAAGAAAAAGTTTTCTATAGAAAAAATTTTCATAAGAAAAATTTTTCTATAGAAAAAATTTTCATAAGGAAAATTTTTTCTATAGAAAAAATTTTCATAAGAAAAATTCTTCTTTAGAAAAAATTTTCTTATGAAAATTTCTTCTTTAGAAAAAATTTTCTTATGAAAATTTTTTCTTTAGAAAAAATTTTCTTATGAAAATTTTTTCTTTAGAAAAAATTTTCTTATGAAAATTTTTTCTTTAGAAAAAATTTTCTTATGAAAATTTTTTCTTTAGAAAAAATTTTCTTATGAAAATTTTTTCTTTAGAAAAAATTTTCTTATGAAAATTTTTTCTTTAGAAAAAATTTTCTTATGAAAATTTTTTCTTTAGAAAAAATTTTCTTATGAAAATTTTTTCTTTAGAAAAAATTTTCTTATGAAAATTTTTTCTTTAGAAAAAATTTTCTTATAAACATTTTTTCTTTAGAAAAAATTTTCTTATGAAAATTTTTTCTTTAGAAAAAATTTTCTTATGAAAATTTTTTCTTTAGAAAAAATTTTCTTATGAAAATTTTTTCTTTAGAAAAAATTTTCTTATGAAAATTTTTTCTTTAGAAACATTTTTGTTATGAAAATTTTTTCTTTAGAAAAATTTTTGTTATGAAAATTTTTTCTTTAGAAAAATTTTTGTTATAAAAATTTTTTCTTTAGAAAAATTTTTGTTATGAAAATTTTTCTTTAGAAAAATTTTTGTTATGAAAATTTTATCTTTACAAAAATTTTTGTTATGAAAATTTTTTCTTTAGAAAAATTTTGTTACGAAAATTTTTTCTTTAGAAAAATTTTTGTTATAAAAATTTTTCTTTAGAAAAATTTTTGTTATGTAAAATTTTTCTTTAGAAAAATGTTTGTTATTAAAATTTTTTCTTTAGAAAAATTTTTGTTATGAACAATTTTTTCTTTAGAAAAATTTTTGTTATGAAAATTTTTTCTTTAGAAAAACTTTTGTTATGAACAATTTTTCTTTAAAAAAATTTTTGTTATGAAAATTTTTTCTTTAGTAAAATTTTTGTTATGAAAAATATTTCTTTAGAAAAATGTTTGTTATGAAAAATATTTCTTTAGATATATTTATGTTATGAAAAATATTTTTAGACAAATTTTTGTTATGAAACATTTTCTTTAGAAACATTTTTTTTATGAAAAATTTTTCATTAAAAAATTTTTTTATGAGAACATTTTCTTAAGATAAATTTATGTTATAAAAATTTTTCTTTAAAAAAATTTTTATTATGAAAATTTTTTTCTTTAGAAAAATTTTGTTATGAAAATTTTTTTTAGAAAATTTTTTTCTGTTGAACAAGTAAACCTTATGTATATCGATAGTAAAGGCTTTCTTTCGGTCCTTTTAGGGTTAATTTTCCTTAAAATAAATCCGAGCCACTAATTTGTCATCAAACCTAAATTGTTTGCTGTTTTGGATTTATTATTTCGTTTGAAGTTAAGTCACCAAATATTTTAATGGTCAACCGGCTTTCTTGCCCAGGTCTATAAAAACTAGGTTAAATATTACAAAAAGAAATAAATACAAAGAAATAAACATAAAAATCAAATAAAACAAAAGTAAATGAAGTAAATAAATACGGCAAAAAAACCTAACAACAAAAATTAAAATAATCAATGATTTACTTAAGAAAAACCCATACAGCCAAACATTGGCAACATGTTTGTGTAAATATTCTAGACAACAACAACAATAATAAAACTACGAAAACTTTAACCGGAAGTTGTTTTTTCTTACTTCCGCAAACGTTGGTAGCATAGACAAAAGCATACACACACAATTGTAGTGTTTTCAGCAAGTCTTGATTTTTACAGTTAGTAATACACACACACACATGAAAGAGTATAGAGTAAAATAATTTTCATTCATGCTTGAATATGTGTGTGACTTTGTTGAAATATAATAGATTTTTTTAAAGAGTTTTCGTCATTTTTTTCCTTGTAGTTGAAGTGCGTGTGTGGTTAATCAAGTTTTTTTTTGAAGCGTTGCTATTCCTTTGCTTTATTAAGGGATTTTAATTTGTCGATTGAATAAAAAAACGACCGCTTGCATATTTTGTAGCAATAAAAATTTTAATTTTAAAACATCATTTCAAACCGTTTTTCCATTAATTGTAATTTCAAGTTTTGCATAATTTTTGCTTCAAAATATTTCATAACTAAAATTGTATTCAACCATTAAACACTTGATCTTCACTTTCAGTTTCACTCACTTAATTTATTATAATATTTAAAAAATTCCATAATTACTTATAAATATAAGTATTTAAGTCTAATAAAAATTTTTCGAAAAATTTTTTAAAACTTGTATTTAAGTGAAAATCACTTAAGCGTAATTGAAATTAAAAAATATTTAACATTTGCCAAACAATAACGAATAACAACCAGTGAAATTGCCAAGATAATTCCATCATGTTCATGCTCTCTTTGATTTGGGTGTTCACGCTTAGGAAAAATTTTGTAAAAAATTAGTTTTGAAAAAGATTTTATTTGAGACAGTGCCAACTTTGTTAAATGCTAAAGAAAATAATATAAGACAAATTCAAGAAAATTTTATAAAAGGTATGAAAATAAACATACAATAGAAAATTTTTTGATTATAACAGTTTAATGTAGAAAATTTTTAATAGAACTGTTCGATTATTTTAATTTTTGAAACAAAATAGTCGGTTTAATATTTTTCTTTAAAAAATTGTTCGATTACACTGCTCTGCAGCCAAATCCTTCTTTTAATAAAACTATGTGGACTACATGGATTTTGATGCGCTAAACTCAGATCCGTTGTCGGTTTTTTTCCATCAGATCTGAATTTTTTTTTTATGGGAGTGGCAAATTTTTTCCCTTAAATTAGTCAGGTACGGAGACCTATTTCATCCTAACTCGAGAACGACTCATCCGATTTTCAAAATTAAAACTCTTGAAGATGCATAACAAACTTGCATTTATTTTAGTCTGATATAATTTTTCTGTATCTCTTATCGTTTTGGAGTTATTTAGAAATTAATGGAGAAAAAATTTTTTATTTAAAGGAAAGACAAAAAGTTTTCTACAGAAAATTGTTCGATAATAAAAGTATTTTGTATAAAATTGTTTGATTCTTCATGATTTTTAATAGAAAATTGCTCAATTACAAAAGCTTTTTATAAAATATTGTTCGATTATAACAGATTTCCCTAAACAATACATGTATAACAGTTTTTGCAAAAAAATAATAGCTCTAGGAAACATTTTTCGATTTTAAAAGTTTTTTTTATAAAATATTGTTCAACTTTAATATTTTTTGCAAAAATTTTTTTGATTATAACAGTTTCTCCAATAAATTAAATTAATAGTTTTTTTTTAACATTATTCCACTAAAATAGCTTGCTTTAAAATATTGTAAAATTATAACAGTTTTTTATAAAAAAAAATGTTCAAATATAACAGTTTTTTTCCATAAAATTATAGGAAAATTTTTCGATTCTAACAGTTTCTCCAGAAATTTCTTCGATTATAACAACTTTTTTAAAATACTGTACATTGATAACAGTTTTCTATAGAAAATTTTTTGATTATAACAGTTTTCTTAAGAACATTTTTTGATTATATAAATTTCCTAAAACAAATGGTTTGATTATAACAGCTTTGCACATTTAAAATTTTTTGATTATAACAGTTTTCTATATAAAATTGTTTGATTATAACAGTTTTCAATTGAAAAATGTTTGATTATATCAGATTCGATTATCATAGTTTTGAACTAAAAAAAATTTCTCGAATATAACAAATTCTATAGAAAATTGTATTATAATAGTTATCTATAAAAAATGATATTATAACAGTTTTCAACAAAAAATTCTTCTTTTCCTGAAAAATTGTTAGATTATAACAGTTTTCATTAGAAATTTTTTTTCTATATTAACATTTTGATATGAAAATTTTTTTATAGAACAAATTTTGGTAAGAAAATTTTTCTATAGCAAAAATTTTGATATGAATATTTTTAAATTCAAATAAATTTGTTATGTATAACAGTTTTAGTAAAAAAATAAAAGCTCTAGAAAACATTTTTCGATTTTAAAAGTTTTCTATAAAATATTGTTTAACTTTAATATTTTTTGCAAAAATTTTTTTGATTATAACAGTTTCTCCAATAAATTAAATTAATAGTATTTTTTAAAACATTGTTCGACTATAATAGCTTGCTTTAAAATATTGTAAAATTATAACAGTTTTTTATAAAAAAAATATTCAAATATAACAGTTTTTTCCATAAAATTATAGGAACATTTTTCGATTCTAACAGTTTCTTTAGAAATTTCTTCGATTATAACAACTTTTTTAAAATACTGTTCATTGATAACAGTTTTCTATAGAAAATTTTTTGATTATAACAGTTTTCTTAAGAAAATTTTTTGATTATAAAAATTTCCTATAAAAAAAATTGTTTGATTATAACAGCTTTTCACATTTAAAATTTTTTGATTATAACAGTTTTCTATATAAAATTGTTTGATTATAACAGTTTTCAATTGAAAAATGTTTGATTATATCAGACTCGATTATCATAGTTTTGAACTAAAAAAAAATTTCTCGAATATAACAAATTCTATAGAAAATTTTATTATAATAGTTATCTAAAAAAAATGATATTATAACAGTTTTCAACAAAAAATTCTTCTTTTTCTGAAAAATTGTTGAATTATAACAGTTTTCAATAGAAATTTTTTTTCTATATTAACATTTTGATATGAAAATTTTTTTATAGAACAAATTTTGGTAAGAAAATTTTTCTATAGCAAAAATTTTGATATGAATATTTTTAAATTCAAATAAATTTGTTATGTATAACAGTTTTAGTAAAAAAATAAAAGCTCTAGAAAACATTTTTCGATTTTAAAAGTTTTCTATAAAATATTGTTTAACTTTAAAATTTTTTGCAAAAATTTTTTTGATTATAACAGTTTCTCCAATAAATTAAATTAATAGTATTTTTTAAAACATTGTTCGACTATAATAGCTTGCTTTAAAATATTGTAAAATTATAACAGTTTTTTATAAAAAAAATATTCAAATATAACAGTTTTTTCCATAAAATTATAGGAACATTTTTCGATTCTAACAGTTTCTCTAGAAATTTCTTCGATTATAACAACTTTTTTAAAATACTGTTCATTGATAACAGTTTTCTATAGAAAATTTTTTGATTATAACAGTTTTCTTAAGAAAATTTTTTGATTATAAAAATTTCCTATAAAAAAATTTGTTTGATTATAACAGCTTTTCACATTTAAAATTTTTTGATTATAACAGTTTTCTATATAAAATTGTTTGATTATAACAGTTTTCAATTGAAAAATGTTTGATTATATCAGACTCGATTATCATAGTTTTGAACTAAAAAAAAATTTCTCGAATATAACAAATTCTATAGAAAATTTTATTATAATAGTTATCTAAAAAAAAATGATATTATAACAGTTTTCAACAAAAAATTCTTCTTTTTCTGAAAAATTGTTGAATTATAACAGTTTTCAATAGAAATTTTTTTTTCTATATTAACATTTTGATATGAAAATTTTTTTATAGAAAAAATTTTGGTAACAAAATTTTTCTATAGAAAAAATTTTGATGTGGATATTTTTAAATACAAACAATTTTGAGATGAAAATTTTTCCATAGAAAAAATTTTGATATGAAAATTTTTCCATAGAAAAAATTTTGATATGAAAATTTTTCCATAGAAAAAATTTTGATATGAAAATTTTTCCATAGAAAAAATTTTGATATAAAAATTTTTCTGTAGAAAAAAATTTGATTTAACAATTTTTCCATAGAAAAAATTTTGATACAAAAATTTTTCTGTAGAAAAAAATTTGGTTTAAAAATTTGGCTATAGAAAAAATTTTGATATCAAAAATTTTGGTATGGAAAAAATTTTGATATGAAAATTTTAATTTCATTTTTTTTCTATACAAAAATTTTCAGAAAACTTTGATATGAAAAATTTATCAACAAAATAAAAAAATTTTGATATAAAATTTTTGTATACAAAAAATTTTGATTTCTATAGAAAAAATTTTGATATGATAGTTTTTCCACAGAAAAAATTTTCATATAAAAATTTTTCTATGAAAAAAATTTTGATATAAAAATTTTTCTATATAAAAAATTTTGATATGAAAATTTTTCTATTTAAAAAATTTTGATATAAAAATTTTGATATGAAATTTTTTCTATACAAAAAATTTGATATAAGAATTTATCAACAGAAAAAATTTTTATATGAAAATTTTTCTGTAAAAAAAATATTGATATGAAAATTTTTCTACAGAAAAAATTTTGATATGAAAATTTTTCTATAGACATAATTTTGATATGAAATTTTTTATATAGAAAAAATTTTGATATGAAAATTTTTCTATAGAAAAAATTTTGATATGAAAATTTTTCTATAGAAAAAATTTTGATATGAAAATTTTTCTATAGAAAAAAATTCTGATATGAAAATTTTTTTCTTCTTAACAAAAATATTTTGATATGAACATTTTTTTTACAGAAAAAAATTTTGATATGAAAATTTTTCTAAAAAAAACTTTGATATGAAAATTTTTCTGTTAAAAAAAAATGATATGAAACTTTTTCTATAGAAAAAATTTTAATATAAAAACTTTTCTAAAGAAAAATTTTGATTTTGAAATTTTTTTATAGAAAAAATTTTTATAAAAAATTATTTCTTAGAAAAAATTTTGATATGAAAATTTTTCTATAGAAAAAATTTAGATATGAAAATTTTTCTGTAGAAAAAAATTTTGATATGAAAATGTTTCTTAACAAAAATATTTTGATATGCAAATTTTTCTACAGAAAAAAAATTTGATATGAAAATTTTTCTACAGAAAAAAATTTGATATGAAAATTTTTCTAAAGAAAAACTTTGAAATGAAAATTTTTCTATAAAAAATTTTAATATAAACATTTTTCTATAGAAAAATTTTGATTTTGAAATTAATTTATAGAAAAATTCTGATTTTGAAATTTTTTTATCGAAAAAATTTTGATAAAAAATTTTATATCTTAGAAAAAATTTTGATATAAATATTTTTCTATAGAAGAAAAATTATGATATGAAAATTTTTCTATAGAAAAAAAAAATTTGAAATGAAAATTTTTCTACAGAAAAAAATTTTGATATAAAAATTTTTCTGTAGAAAAAAATTTAGATATGAAAATTTTTCTAAACAAAAATATTTTGATATGAAAATTTTTCTACCGGAAAAAATTATGATATAAAACTTGGATATGAAAATTTTTCTGTAAAAAAAAATGATATGAAACTTTTTCCATAGAAAAAATTTTGATACGAAAATTTTTCAATAGAAAACACTTAGATGTGAAAATTTTTCTATAGAAATTTCTATAAAAATTTTTTTATTTTTTTGTGATTTTTTTAAATTATTTCTATAGACAAAATTTTAATATGAATTTTTTTGTAAAGAAAAAATTTTTGTTATAAAAAGTGTGTATTTATTCCCAGAATTTTTGCTATAGAAAAATGTTTATATCTAAAATTTTTTATCGACAAATTTTTATATCAAAATTTTTCTATAGAAAACATTTTGATAAAAAATTTTCTATAGAAAAAATTTTGATATCAAAATTTTTCTATAGAATAAATATTTATAAAAAGTAAAAAAAAAATGTTAACATCAATTTTTTTTTAATTAATATTTGATATGAAAATTTTTCGATAAAAAAATTTTTGATATAAAAATTTTTAGATAAAATAATTTAAGATATAAAAGATTAAAATAAAAATTTTTCTATAGAAAAAATGTTGGTAAAAAAATACACACTTTCCTAATTGTAATGACACTTCTGCGGACTTTAACAGAAATCGAATCCAAAATTTCATGACTTGATGGGAAAACTTACTACTAATACTAACGTTAAACTCCAGTTGCCGGAAGTTAAGGTTTGTATTAGGAACCTTGTCTGTGATCTCCTAAGCTAACTTGAAGAGGTTGGTCTGTCTGAAGGCAGATTCTATCTGACTGCTATTGCAAAAATATTTCGGTGACTAGGAGGAGAAGATAGAGTCCATGAAACTGGACTTGCTCAGCTCTAACGTACAGTTAATAGCGAACTGTGGGCTTTTATTCTTTGGAAACCTATCTGGTCTTTTTTTCTAGGAAAGATGCTTTCTAAATATGTTCCGTCTGTTAAACCTTTCTCAATATGTCTTGGAAAATTTCCTTTGTTAAGAAGAATTTTTTCTAGAAAAGTTGCTCCCGTTAAGAAAAACTTTTCTATAGCAAAGTTTGTTTTGCCTTAGGGAAACTTTTATTAGAAAAGTTCATTATATTAAGGGAACCTTTCTCAATAAAAGTTTCTTTTGCTGTTGAAGGGAGCTTTCTTGATAATGTTCACAATTCTTTAAAAAGATTAAACTAAAAAAAACATTCATTTTTTCTAATTCTAGTTAACCGATTTTGAGGGCTTTACCTTAGAAAATATTTGAGTGTATTCCAATGAAGAAAAGCCATTGAACTATAAGAAAACCGCTTAGAAGTGCATATAGAAAAAAAGAAACTACAAACAAAACAAAAAACGAAACTGCATAATCAAAACAACATTAAAAGAAAAACGGCCATCACACTAGACGACTTCCCTTTTGCAAACGTAACATGTCTGGACATGCAACGTCATGTTAAAAAAAACCAACAAACTTGCAAGAAATTAAAATAAAAACGATAGTTAAGATATACTAGATGGCACACTTATGGAAAATGTTGGTGATTTTCCGAAACTCGAAGAAAATACAAATAGGGAGAGCAAAGAATTCAACAACACTTGACCACAATGAAGGATATTTCTAAGCTTGTTAAGGACTTTTGCCTAATAGCAGTTAGTATGCATTGAACTTCGTTAACCTCAACAGTTAAAAGCGCTCAAAAAATTTTGGTATTAAAATTTCGAAGAGGCTAAGAAGAAAAAGGAAGTGCTTAAGCAAAGGCCTGGTGGTGGTGGGGTGGGTTAAAGCAACAAATCTTGGCTGCATTTCAGCAAATCAATAAAAAAAATAGTGCAACGTTAAATGGGCTGCAATAGCAAACAAAATGAAAACCGGCCAAAATTGAAAGCAGCTGACATCAGTCAAGGATATAAACAAGCAACAAGAAAACTGAAATTTTTATAATTGAATTAAAAAAGAAAAATATGTAGTTAAGGTGGGTTTTTTTCATTTGAATACATTTAATTATAAACTTAATAAAATTTTGTTATTTTTAGGATTTTCTATAGATTCTTGCGGAAAAAATTTTCTAAAAACTTTGCAGTTTTACAGCATTAGCATTACCTTAACTTTAACTTCCATGTTAATATGAACCCATCATCTTCATCCTCATTATCCTCTCCACCATTGTATAAGTCCACTTCCAGGCCACAGTCTTCCACAAATCGTGAAACTCCTTCCATTATACCCTTGGATTATAACTATCAAGTAATGGCTCCCTCATCGTTAAGGCCTCAAAACACTCGCTTTAATTTGGTATCACGTTCTTCCACACGACAAAATAATCCCGAAGTAGATGTTGAGATGGATGAGGATCTTCCCTATAGCAGCTTATTTGGTGATCCTGTGCCACCTCCACCGCCCGATGACTTCCTGACATCCTCCTTTCAAACTTCCGCCTACCTACGCCCTACTTCTGTTGAGCTAACCTCCGAAGAGGAACAGACTCTAGGTCAGACCATGACCTTGGGTAGTTCTGCCTTGCCTCAGCGTTTATTTCCTCAGGTGCCCTATACGACTCTCATGGGTAGACGCTATTCTACTAGCTCTTCTCCCCGAAACTTTGAGGTATTGCCCACAAATATACCGAGACTTAAGCCACCTGATATACAAATTCTACCCAATTCAAGTGGTGGTTCATCTTCGGATCCTCAAAACTCCCCCAACTATATGTTGCTTACACCACAGGATATTACCAGGAAACCTTCTCTATATGATAACCCAGAAGAACCTGCAGATGTTTCGGAGCTAAAAGAGACCTATACTATAAGTGATGCAAATTCTGTAAGGGAATTTATGCAAACCACTACCAGGAAGACTTCTAGTCCGGATGATATTCCAAATATGGAAGTTATAAGGCAAGTATTTAATAAAAAAAACCGTAAAGCTCTAATGTTAAGATATTCTACCCTTGTATTTTCAGTCCTCCCCATCTTGTGGAAAGCACCTTTCCTCGTCAATTTTCCAATGAATCTTATTCCAGTGGTGAATGGTTTCGTTCGGGCAATTTAGACTATCCTGAGTTCAATAAAATGCCCAAACTTAGACCCAGCTCCAAGAATGTCATGTCCATCAAGAGAGATGAAATGCCTTTGAATTCTCCGGTAGCAGCCATGATTAATGATTCCAATGGCTCCAGTAGTGGAGGTGAGGAACGTCTTATGAATACTACCCACACTTTAGCAAAACCCTCGGTATGTTTGGACTCTATTCAAGCTCCAGAAAGACCACCTAGTCCTTCCCCTTCCTGCTTAAAATCTATAGACGAAACCATTGTTTTGACGCCCAGAGAATATATCAAGCAAAGACGAAAAAGTGTTTACTCATCGCAGTTAGTAGAACCAGAACCTCCTGAAGAGGAAGAGGAAAAACCTCCTCCCATACCACCGTTACCTCAGATGATAAGTGAAGAAAGCAATCTAATGCAATCACAACCGCAAACTCCTTTGCAACGTGAGAAGTCTCCTGTGATATTAAAAGACTTCATAACCACGGGAGGAGATTACAGGTGAGTTTTTCGGAACCTTAACAAGTTTAAAAATAAAACATTTCCTTTTTACAGAGTCGATCAATCCCGTCTCCATAAAAAAAGCTCCTTCACCATTATTAGCGACAAATCTCCTCATACTTCACAACCTCAAAGTCCCCGATATCTGCGAACACGTGAACTTACCTCAACCTCTCTAATACCCACAAAACAAAGGACAGCAGCAAAACATCATTTACCACGCAAGTCTTTATCCTCTACCCAGTTAAAACTGCCTCATTTGGAAACTTCCTCTGCAGTAGCGCCTTTAGCAGCAGAAGATGATTCCCCACGGCCTTCGGTACAATTTGATATGACCGGAAGGCATAGTCCTAGTAAACTGCCACCTCAGAAAGGTATACTCCAGCATAAAGAGTCCTTGACTTCATCTCAGGATACACTGCCAATGCAAAAGCATATGAGAAGACGTTCCTCTGTACTGCCAGCCCCGAAAGATGCGAAATCTCCAACACATTTGAAAAGTTGTGAAACGTTGCCCCTGATAACAGATCCCTATAGAACTTCTATACCCAGACTAAGTCGTTCTTCTTTAGATCTAGGACCGGAAGGTACGGTATTTCCTCCCGGTGCCTTACCACGGCCTTTAAAACCAAATCCCAATCCAACACGTAAACAGAAGGGTCTTCTTAAAGTTCTGAACCACGAAGAGACTTTGTCACGCATTCCCCTAAAATCCAATTGGTCCAGTATGGATGATTTGTGGCTAGAACGTAAACAAAAACCCACACTATCTCCCTTACATCAAAAAACCAATAGAAGAAGATCTAGTTCTACATCACCCTCCCGCCGCAGTTCTACGCAAACTACTTCGGATAGAAGAAGTTCCAATCTGAGCACAGTAACAACATCAGATTTTAGTTTTCGTAGGCCATCCATAGCACCAAAAGTCAAAACTCCTCAAACTCAAAGAAGAAAATCTGTCTTCCAACCACCAAGTCCCGCTACAAGAAGAAAATCGTCATCAACTTCTAGTGTAGGAACGATACAGACAAGGCCAACACGCACGAAAATTTCCAAGCCAACAACCTTGTCTCCTATAATTGGCACTCCCAACAGGGATAGCAGTTCCAATCAAAGTCCTAGTCATGCTGTCAGGCATCCTCTAGCAACTTATAGTGATAGTGTTTCCGATAGCAATTCCCGAAGAGATTCTTTGTCCAAGATACCCATTAGAAGTCAAGCTAATTCAAGGTCGAATTCACGTTTAAGCTTACATGGGGGATCTAGGGTTGCATCAAGAAGCGGTTCGCCTAGTAAAGAGCTACAGGAATTAACAGGACGTTCTTCGCAAATGGGTATAAGAACAGGATCTCCTAGCAAAGATTTTCAAGAAAAGGCTATGTACTCTAGATCGTCATCACCTAAGAAAGATTATCAGGAACTAGGGGGTCGTCTCTCTCAAGCCTCTGGTGTTTATTCCAGAACTGGTTCGCCACCAAAAGAAAGTGGTCGTTCATCGCAATTAAGTGGAAGACGTTCTAGATCGGGATCTCCTCTGAAGGACCAACAGGAAACGGGAAGAAGATCTAGAGCTAGTCAAGGACGTTCTTCGAAAATTGCCACAAGTCGTTCAGGCTCAAGAGCTTCACATTATACTGCTTCCCAAACTGGTTCACGAGTTCAATCTAGAGCTACTTCCAGGGGTGCCTCTAGATCAACATCAAGAGCATCTACAAGACCAATATCATTGCCAGGTTCGAGACCTACTTCACGCATGGAGTTGGCCAAGGAAACAGCTAATTCTAGATCCAATTCACGTTTGAGTATGCAGTCATCCAAGAGAGGTGGCAGTGTTTCTCCGCGATCGGGAAGAAAAACTCCCATGAAACCCATTTCAGGAAGAAGAAAATCTATATCTCTCAGTCCTAAAGGAAAAAGAAGAACGCCAGTTCGAAGAGGATCTTTAAGTCCACAGGGGATAAAGTCCAGAAGAGGAGTAAGCAGTAGTAGCCGCAGCAAAAATCGTTCAAGTCCCGATCGACTTTCAAGATCTCGTATACCCGTTAGTGAGGGTAATGGAAGAAGTTCCACAAAATCCCCACCCAGTAAAAGAAAAACTGCTGCTACTGCATCAATAGATCTAAGAAGAACTGCTTCGTTAAAGACTAAAGCGAAGACACCAACCAAACAACCAGCAAGTGCCAAAAAAATGCCAACGTCTGTGCGTAAAACAGAAACCAGCGTTAAACGGAACACCTCTTCGGTGGGCAAACAGGTAGCTGTTACCAAAAAACCAAGCAGCAATATACAAAAGCCCACGGCAGTCAAAAAGGAGCCATCAGATGTCTCAAAAAAGACAACAGGTGGAAATGGAAAATCTTTAGCTAAGGATCCAACTTCGTTAAGCTTAAAAAAGAAAGCTATAGTCACGAAAACATTAATTTTAAGCAAACAGCTGAGTAAAGTTGCAAAGGCACCAGATAAAAAAGGCCAGACTAAGGAGGGAGATAAAGAAAGTGGAACAGCTGCCTTGACTGCAGCGGCAGCAGCTGAAATTGCAGAAGCAGGTGGCTCTGCGGCAGCCGTTGTTGCAGTGCCAAATCTAACAACTCTTAAGAGACAACCTTCTAACATATCTTTAATGCGTGTAAGTTCTAAAATAAGCTTGCTTAAAAAACGATCCGATAGCAATATTAGCAAAAATACCTTAGACCTAGTAGTGCCAGATGTAGGGGCCACGGAGGTTAAACGTAAGTAATAAAATAATTGTACACACAGTATCAATGATTTTAATGTTAACAATTTCAGCTCCCTCACCCACCCAACAACTGATGGAAATGGCCTTAGCTGAGGGAGGTTCCATACCAGCCGCCATTTTGGAAAAGTCTCAGAAAACTTTGGAGAATATACAAAAGACGGTAACAGAAGCCACGGATGAAATACACAAAACCATCAATGAGAATCTTACAGATCTCAAAAGTCTCGAACAGGATATGGGTATCACCTCGGATGGTTCTCCCACAGCCAGTATTACAACAGTGGTGGAAAAGAAGCCGGGCTCAAAAAAGAAAACAGGAGAATCGGTATCACGTATGGGTACCGCAGAGGGTCCTGAGGATAAGGTATCATCAAAAAGTCCCTTACCTCCGTCACAACCTATTGAGGCTGCTGTTTCTGTTGTAAATCCTGATGAGGCTCATTTGGCCTCGGCCATGAGTAATGGCTCCTCTCAACCGGACGCTGCTGCAGCAGCGGCTCGTTCAGAAAGGGTTAGTGAACGTGCTATATCTGTATTGCCAGATGTTGAAAGTGAAAGTGCAAATTTGCAGAGTTATCAGGGCGAGACAAGGGGAGCTGTAGATGACAAACTGCAGTCGGGCATGATTACTGGAGGAGAAACATCTGCAATGGATAGTGCTGGTGTGGCTGGTGGTGAAGATTATGAAACTGAAGCCAAACGAAGATCACCTGATGGTCAGGGAGGCTCACAAATAGGCAGTGGAAAGGGGTAAGTCTGAAATTATTTTAATGCATTGAAACTATATTCTGATAAAAGGCGAGACGAGGCGACTACTGAGTACAAGAAAAGAAAAATCTTTCTTTAGCATTATGGAGTAGATTAGATCTTAATATTCATACAATAGTTCAGTTTTAGTATGAGAGCATAGTCTTGGTATCAGACTTTAGTCTTATAACTAATGCGCGTTAACAATAGAAGATACTACATACCGAAAATGTAATACAACTCTCATGTTTCTTGACCGCGTGCAAGAGAGGGCGAAAGTGCACACCGTCAAAGTGCAAGCGTTAATCCATTAGGTCACATCAGTAGGTTGTCGATATGCCAGTGGACGGATCTATACACTATAGACAAAATTTATTTAGCCGTTCAGTTGCAATCTAGGAAAAATCAAATGTTATGTCCACACTATTCCCCCAATCCTCCTTCTCACAAACTATTTTAATAGTTCTAACATAATCCCAGCTAGCAATTTGGTGATTGTTGACGATAATTTTAGCCAAATGAGTCTTTTGGGATTCGTATAGATGATGATTAATCAGCTTGGTGATCTAAAAAAGATTCCAAAAAGTCTTCTTACTCACAAACAATTCTTGCAGAATGTGTGCAGTTAAAATCTTATTGTTCAAGCGATCCTAATACTACTGTTTTTTATGTTATTTTAATCAGTTTGGTGACCAAAAAAGACCACAAAAAGACTCAGGAAATACCTTGAAAGCGACTATTTGAAAATGTGTGCAATCAGTTTGGTGATTAAAAAAGTGTACTAAAAGACTCATAGACTAGATTAAAATGGCACAAAAAATCTTGTTAAACGTGCGTAATATAAATATTTTTAGGTGATAAAAAATTACACAAAAAGACTCGTATCTCATTATGGGTAATGTGGATTAGTTGGTTAGCACGTCGACTACTAAACATAAGGTTCGGTTCTCGGTCTCGGCGACATCAATTTCTGTAATTATTAACGCAACTTTACTGTTCTAAAAATAGATATGACTTGTTCTGAAAATAGATCCACTGTGTTGAGTAATTAAAAGCTTTTTTCTTTTTTTTTAACAAATTTAGCAAAATGTGTGCAGTCATATTCTAATCAGCAAAACGAGTTATTAAAGACTCGTTTTGAAAAGTCGCATGAAGGGTACCATTTTCTCACAAAAAAGATCATTTTTGACTCATATGTAATATCATAAATAATCATTTTAATCGTGCAGAAGTCAAAAAAGACTCATTTGATTAAAATTGTCCAAAAATGCCAACTGGGGATTTAAGTCTTTGTTTAAGACTTCTGTCCTACTATAAGATGTAAGTGAGATTTCGAGTAAGGCTGACCTTATGCCTGATGGTATGTCCACAAGGTAAGGGGCTAACAAATGGTTAAGATACCTTAGTATATTAATCTTCTTATTTTGTTACCCTTGGCTCCAAGTTGAGCATAGGGTCTCAATCAGCCTTTTATATCGGACTCTTTTGCAAGATGTTAGGCATACGTCATTCCAAGAATAGCTTGATACTTGATGCAGAGCTGTCAATTGACCTTCTCCACGTTCTAGCAGGTGCACCAACACGACGGCCTCATTCCTGTCTATTCTAACAAAGTGCTTGTCGAACAATGTTGATATTTGGTCTTCGAAGTGTGTGGCCGGTCACCATATATTAAGGATCTGCAGTAAACATTTGTTTGTAAAGCTTTGCAGGCGCTTTTCCAAGTTTCACAGCCGTAATACGGGATGGACTTGTCATTCGAGTTGTATATTCGTAACTTGGTTTTTGTTGATATTTGCCGAGATTTCCAAATAGCCTCCAGACATAAATTTTGTCTGCCCGAGATTCAACAGTGATAGCGTCAAAAGACACACTTTATCAGCGCATTCCAAGTTCTCGAGTTGTTTAAATGGTGTCCATTGGATACCACGCCTACCATTTAGAGCCGTGTGCATTATATTGTCTTTGACAAGAGAAAAAGTATAGGTGATAAGATACATCCTTAAATTATTCCAGTATTACCTTCGAAAGGATTTAACAATTTACCCTTGTGTAGAATTTGATATTCAAAATCCACTTACATTGCCCGAATTAAGTTCAGAATTTTCGTTGTCATGTTACAATTTTCTAAAACTCGCCATAGATAGCTTCTTTTGATACTGCCAAAGGGCTTCATAAAGTCTATAAACGCTAGATAAATGGGAGTGCAGAATTCACTACATTGTTTGCCGAGCATGTCTCAATGAAATGGCGAGATGACTACTGTAGGAATTTTTCATAATACCAAGGAGGAATATGTTGTCTCCTACGTCTTTGGCCATTGTCTCTTCCACCGTATCTTAGAGCCTTTCTTTCAATAGTTATCTTATTTTTTTAATATAAACGTTCAGTAATTTGTTGTAGCATCTGGTGGCTCAGGCGGTCATGACCACTTGTTAAAGACTCTAGTTTTAGTTGAATAATAAAAACAATATATCGACGCTTTATATTCAAAAAGTGCTATAAAATCTACTATAGAAGCGCAAATATAAGAAGTTAATTAAAAAAACTTAATTTGTACAAAATCTTAGCCCCAATTTGTATGGTATTTTAAAACAAAGTTTATTTACTACTCTTATAGTTAATGACAAAAACCGTTTTTTCTCTCTCCTGTAAAATTGTGAATTTGTAGATAGCACTATTTGAATATAAACCCTCGATATGTTTAGTTTGAATTTATTTTTATACAAAAGTTTTAGCCTTAATCTAAGACATAACTTCAAAACTTTATTTAATACCTTTGTCTCAATTAAGTCATTAGTCTAAGTTAAGTCTTTCACAAGCTATTGCTATGATAAGGTTGATGAACTACCATTTTCTTCAATTAAAATCAAACGCATTGAGATGTGACGCTACTGCTAGATGTTTGAATAAGAACCATTGCATCACTGACACAGTTAGTCTTATTCTAATATTCACTTCAAATTCCAGCAGAACTCAGTCAATTATTAAGATTGCATGACAGTTAATAGAAAAGAGGAAACATATTAACATTTAAAGATATGGAGAGGGGGTATTTAAGTGAATTTGCCGCTAATTAAAAATAAAAATTTGTTAATATTATAAGTTCTTGTGTTCCACTGTTCAAACTCTTTAATATTTATATAAATCATTTTATGATGATATTTTCCTATGTATAATTTTCATACATGAATGTGATTTTAAATACATATGTATATCAAAAAGGGTGATTCAAAATGTTGTGTAAAAGTTGCATAGCTACGAAGACAAAGAAATACTGCCTATAATACACAAAGAAAAAAAGTCATGTTGTAATAGTAGTGTGTGTTAAATTCCTAGTTTTCCACTATTTGCAAATAATTTGAATGCTTAAGGTTAAAGGTCAAAGAATATGATCATTTTTGTTATTGTTTATGAAGTGTTAGGAAATTTTGAAACACACACATAAGCTTTGATAAATTCAAATTCTAGAGGAAGTTGTTAAGTATGTATTTTTTCAAGTATATGTAAAAGTATATGGAATCATACAAATATAATATATTGTAGTATGTTTGTTCATACATACCCAGTAGGAAAATTATTAAAAACTGCTCTTTTGGTGCCTTTAAAAATATTACTTATATAAAAAAGCTTTAAACGCTATAAAAATATCATGACTCAAACAAAACAAATGTTTTTCTTGTCAACCTTATATTAACTTATGTACAAGTATATTTTAAGACAAGTAAGAAGCGCTATAGTCGGTCAAGCCCGACCATACGATACCCTTTACCACTAAGGTCAAAGGTGTTATTTTTCCTGTATAATGACAAATATTCTCAAAACTTATATATTTTACATATTTCCGTCATTTGGACTTATATGAGAGCTAGGGTCAAATGTGAACCGATTTTCTCGAAATTTGGCAAATTGATTACGGTTGTTACAAAAATTATGTATGCAAAAAATATACTCAAAATTTTCATTATCTTAAGATTTACGAGCGTTTTAGTGAATTTTGTCTCATTTAGTGCTTTTTCGAAGAAGAGTTTGCATGGGAGCTATGGTCAAATGTGGACCGATTTTAACGAAATTCGGTACAGTGATTTTAGTTTATATAAGCAGTATTTGCTTTAAATTTCATGAAAAAATATTGATATTTGTGGCCAATATATCAATTCCGGGAAGTGGGACAATAGAAGGTACCAGAAATAATGGACCGATTTTGACCAATTTCAATAGCCGTGGTCGTATTATCAAAAAAATGATCTATGCCACATTTCATTGAATTATTTTTAGAATTGCGACCTGTAGTTTGATTACAAGGTTTACATGGGGGTCCAGCCAGCCAGCCAGACGGACGGACGGACATCGCTAAATCGACTCAGAAAGTGATTCTAAGCCTATTGGTATACTAAAAGATCTTACATACATCAGTATCCGTCTGTCGACCACCTAAATATGTATATATGACACGTCAAATTTTATGCGAATTGGTCTACAATTCACTTAGAGATAGAATTTAGTATATAGAAGTTTTTTATAGCTTGTTAAATTTTAAGGGAATTGTTCCATTTTTACCCAAAAGCTTCCTTATAAACACCAATTCCAGAAACTACCTAAATGTTAATTAATATTGAAACTTAATAACTGCGATAACCAAATTTAGACCAAAGAATTTATTTACAGTACCACTAATCCTTTGGTCCAAATTTTGAACAAGCCACTCTTTCAGAGATATACATATGTGATGGGTACATAAGCACTTTTTACCCATATCCTAAAAGTTTATTCTTATTTTTGAATCTAATTAAAATATTTTTCCAAAAATTCTTACTGCATCTATACTCCAAAAAAGTTAACAATTATCCAAATTTATGCTTGATCGTATTTGTAGTTCCACTCAAATAACTCAATCAATAATATAATATATCTGTGGCTTGGTGCTAAAAGGGCCAATGTCATAAAAACTAGTTTTGAGAAAATTAGAAATGAAATTTTTATAAGATTTTGTTTTACTTACAGCTCAGCTAATTTCCAAGTTTCACTTATAACATTTTGGCTTAGACATGTATTATGATCCTATAGAGGGCATGGTAAAATCAATTCTTTGAAAAAGATCCAAATTAAGAAAAAAATGACATTATCCCTTTTAGCACTAACTAATTTTTACATTTTGTATTTTTTTTTTGTGACATTGGCCCTTATACTAGGAAATATTGGCAAAAAAAAACAATATTATTTAGCAACTGTTTGTTATGTTTCTACAAATATCATTAAATTTTTAAGGATATAATATTTGATATAAAATTGCTAAAATAAAATGCGAAATAAATTGTTGACATTGGCCATTTTAGCATTTAAATTTTTTTAAAAAATAAAAAGAAATTGTTTGTCATAAAAAAGAGCCAATGTCAATATTGGCCCCTTAACACTAACAATTCTAGATGAGTTTAAAGTGACATTGGCTCTTAAATTTCTTATGAAGCTGTTCTAAGATGGCTGTTGGAACAAGATAAAAGATAGTAAACTCAAAATGTCCGAAAACTGACATTGGCCCTTTTAGCACCAAGCCACAGATATATACTAATATATACAACATTGAAAAAAAAATGATGCAAACCTTTAACCCCTTTACTCCATATATCGAAAACTACCGATCAAGTATTAAAGGCTATTGAATAATTTCACTGTCTATATTTATTGGCTTAAAAGATACACATGGGCCAAAAAGTACCAAAAATAGATTTTACTCTGACCAAATTTCAAAAAAGTATAAAACACATTCTTTTAAATTTTTATGTTGATGATCTATACGCAATTCAAATTTTAGTTTCGAAAAAATAACTTTACCAATTTTTCTTCCATTTTCCTTCTAATAGGACGATACATTTTCATATATATTTAATTAAACAAAGTTATTAGAGGAAATTGTAAAATAATTCTATATAGAACATAAATGTAGAGAGACCAAATTTGAAAAAAAAAAATTATCACACAAAGTTCAATAGCCAAACTTTAAGTACAACTATTTAGCTTAAACAAATTTGTTACCGCTCACACACCATCTGCTGACGCTGCACAGTGGGGTGAATGGTACAGAAAGTGGCGATTAAT
Source organism: Stomorhina lunata (assembly GCA_933228675.1). Classification (NCBI taxonomy): domain Eukaryota; kingdom Metazoa; phylum Arthropoda; class Insecta; order Diptera; family Rhiniidae; genus Stomorhina; species Stomorhina lunata. Next base: position 98,102,246 of record OW121744.1, read on the forward strand.
TCATAAAAGTCGTAATTTTAAAATATTGTTACTTTTTAATGATAAATATTAATAAATACATAAAAGCCCAATATTTAAAAGAACAAATTTTGAAAAAACATAAATTGTTAACCTTTTATGGGTTTTTTTCTATTTTTTTCTTATTTGACTATTTTTGCTGTAACTTTGGAATTAAAAACGATAACTTAATAAAATCAATTGTAAATTAGAGCATATTTTATGTGTCTTTAGAAAAAATATTTTTTTTTGTTTAAATAAATAAAATAAATATTAAATATTTGTTTATGTTTAGTTTTAACAAAAAATACGTTTTTTTCAAAATTCATAACTCCAAAGATTTTACTCAAAAAAGTCACATTAGAAAGTATTATTAGTTTTTATTTTTAAATATTTGTAAACACAAAACAAACATTTCAGAAAATAAACATTAAAAAATATAAAGCTTCTTTATTTTCTTCATTTAGTTATTTATAAAAGCAATATTTACTACATAATCATCATACTTTTAAAATTTCGCGGAAATGTAATTTTTTGGTCATAATTTGAGGAGGTGCTTGGTAAATTTCACTTATGTTCAAATTTAACAATATCTTAATGCATATTATTGTCCAGCATATAGAGAATGTATGTTGGATGTTTTTTCGAAATTGTATGACTTTAACCATTTCTTTCCCGGGCTCAAAAGTAAAAATTTGGATTTTTTAGCTTTTTATGACAAAATTAGGGAAATTTAAGAATTTATTAGTGAATTTCGGAAAATCATATAAAAATAATTATTTGTATCATTAATTTCATAAAAATAATTATTTGATTATTGTTATATTACCATGAAAAATAAAAAATCAAAAATTTGAGCTTTGCCATGGGAAAGAAAGGGTTAAAATTATCCAATTTGAAAAAAAGACTCACTATAAATTTTTTATAAACTGAGCAGTAATATTGATTAACAGTTTTATCAAAATTGAACAGAAATAAATTTAATAAGCACTTGTAAAATAAAGACCAAAAAATTAAATTTTTCGCCGAAAATCGGCGAATTAAAACCGTTGGTACGGCGAAACTGTTAAAGAATTGACCTCCGTTTTTCATTAATTTTATTTTCCTAGTTGTATATTTTTAACTACCGGTGAAATAATTTTTATATTCTTACATTTTCTAAGTAAAATTTTCGAAAATATAAAAAATGAGTTTTGAAACCGACCTGTCGGCAACTAGAATTCATTCACAAAAACTTCCATAACTCAAAAATCGCACTAACGCGCAACAAAATAATTTGGGATTTATTAGCTAAAATACTATATTTTAAGACCATATAATCATTTTTTCCTGCACTCATCCGCAAAGTTGTTGAAACTCAATGTATATATTAAAATTACCAAATTTTTAGAGCAATTTATTTTTTTATTTTTTAAATATTTTTAAAACATTTTTTTAAATAAAAAATATCTTTTTAAATGCTCATATACCTGAAGTTAACGGTTCCATTAAAAAACTTTTAGTTATAAAAGTTTTAATAAAAACTATAATCACTTGAAATATCAAAATTATTTCTTTTAATCAATTCGCGCAAAAATTATTTAACTTTGAACACACACTGTAAATAAAATAAACTACTAAGAACTTTTATTTTTGCAGTTAGTGATGTAGAATTTTATCTACTTTCATATGGTACCAAATATGGTTGTGAAAGTTAAAGTTCATCTTTTGAATTAATCGCCATTATTGAAGGCTTTCGCCCCAAAGTGCGCTGTCTGTAGTTACTACTTCGCTTACTTTTCTCACAGGGATATACAAATAAATATGTTCCCACATACAAATTTTGAAAAGCTTTTGTTTATTGACCCAGTTTTTATTATACCAAATTTTTAAGGGTCAATTTCTTATGAAATCATGTTTATATATGTATAAGTGTAAGTACATTTGTGCACACACGAAATTTTTCTCTGACAGTTAGACATCATATTTAAAGGTCACGAAAATTACATTCATATCCTTAAAATTCAAAAATACTTCAAGATATTTACTCCTACTAAATACAGGTAAATTGTAAAAATCTAAGAAAACGTACCAAGTCGAGATATGATAATTTTAAATGAAAAAAAAAACTATATATTTCGAGTTCTCACTTTGGCTTTAATCAATAATTTGACATATCAGAAGCCTATATTCAATACCGTCTATGAACCAATTTTTTTTTAAATAACTTTTTCTTGGAAAATGTATTTCTTTTGTATTAGGTTTAACTCTTTTAATAAAAATCAGAGAATATTTTAAAAGATATATTGACTTCTGTTTTAATATTTTGGATATTAAATAGTTTTTGGCATCTCCTTAAAAATATTATATTTAGTTCATAGTCGGTATTAAATATAGGATCTCGATATATTACTTATATCTTTGTTCAAATCTCTTAACACAAACAAAGAAAAATTTTCTATAGAAAAATTTTCGTCAAAAAACTTTTTTCTATAGAAAAATTATCGTTAAAAAATTATTTTTCTATAGAAAAATTTTCGTTAAAAAAATTTTTTCTATAGAAAAATTTTCGTTAAAAAATTTTTTCTATAGAAAAATTTTCGTTAAAAAAATTTTTTCTATAGAAAAATTTTCGTTAAAAAAATTTTTTCTATAGAAAAATTTTCGTTAAAAAAATTTTTTCTATAGAAAAATTTTCGTTAAAAAAATTTTTTCTTTAGAAAAATTTTCGTTAAAAAAATTTTTTCTACAGAAAAATTTTCGTTAAAATTTTTTTTCTATAGAAAAAATTTCGTTAAAAAAATTTTTTCTATAGAAAAATTTTCGTTAAAAAAATTTTTTCTATAGAAAAATTTTCGTTAAAAAAATTTTTTCTATAGAAAAATTTTCGTTAAAAAAATTTTTTCTATAGAAAAATTTTCATTAAAAAATTTTTTTTTTTTCGATAGAAAAATTTTCGTTAAAAAAATTTTTTCTATAGAAAAATTTTCGTTAAAAAAATTTTTTCAATAGAAAAATTTTCGTTAAAAAAAATTATTCTATAGATAAATTTTCGTTAAAAAAATTTTTTCTATAGAAAAATTTTCGTTAAAAAAATGTTTTCTATAGAAAAATTTTCGTTAAAAAAATTTTTTCTATAGAAAAATTTTCGTTAAAAAAATTTTTTCTATAGAAAAATTTTCGTTAAAAAAATTTTTGCTATAGAAAAATTTTCGTTTAAAAAACTTTTTCATTTTTAAGTTTCTTAGTTTAGCTTAGTTTAAATTCCTAGGCTTCTATCAATCCGAGTCTCTACATAGTCTAGTTTCTAATAGTGAATGAATATCTATAAAGCCACCATTAAGTCCATTTAAGTTTCATAATCGAATAATTCAAACCCATTTAAAATTCTTTCGCAACACTAGCTAATTATCATAAAATTCATATCAAAAATACAACTCAATATAAATTTTCCAAATGGAGTGACTCGTACTAGCCCCCAATAAAACTGAGTGCTAGTGCAAAATTAAAGTGAAACAATATAACAAAGTCAGAAACTGGCTACCACAATGGAATCATGCAAAAACCCTTCTCCACATCACAAAAATACAAACATACAGGCATAAATTAAACAACAACTTTAGTCCTACAACAACTTCTTAAAGGGTGGGCTAAGTCATGGTGGGTCAACTTATCCAACAACAATTATTTTATAGCGATTACAATAACAACAATAAAATTTGCATAACTCTTGGTACAACCGCAAACTATCGTACGAAACGTTTCTTACTTCCAACTTTTATTGACGACCACCACCACCGGTACGTTGTGACGACAGCGTCAGAGTTGACTCTGTTCGTATTTAAAGCAGCGGCGACCACCTTTTTTAGGATTTCCGTTCCATAGCATGTCATGTCCTTCATGTATGAACAAGTATATTTTACACACAAATACATGCTTATGTGTTTGTATGTATACATTTATTTTATATTCTTATAGAAATGGAAACACAATATTTTTGAAACAATTTTTTCTTGTATTTTAGATTTATTAAATTTTGTTGCAAATAAATATTGCAGGTATAAAGTAAGTTTTGTTGTTTTATAACGATATGGAGTTTTGTATTTTTTTTTATATATGGGCAGATCCATAAAAAAATCTTTCCATAGAAAAATTTTCGATAAAAAAATTGTTCTATATAGAAAAATTGTCGATAAAAAAATGTTTCTATATAGAAAAATTTTCGATAAAAAATTTTTTCTATATAGAAAAATTTTCGATAAAAAAAATTTTCTATATAGAAAAATTTTCGATAAAAAAATTTTTCTATATAGAAAAATTTTCGATAAAAAAATTTTTCTGTATAGAAAAATTTTCGATAAAAAAATTTTTCTATATAGAAAAATTTTCGATAAAAAAAATTTTCTATATAGAAAAATTTTCGATAAAAAAATTTTTCTATATAGAAAAATTTTCGATAAAAAAATTTTTCTATATAGAAAAATTTTCGATAAAAAAATTTTTCTATATAGAAAAATTTTCGATAAAAAAATTTTTCTATATAGAAAAATTTTCGATAAAAAAATTTTTCTATATAGAAAAATTTTCGAAAAAAAAATTTTTCTATATAGAAAAATTTTCGATAAAAAAATTTTTCTATATAGAAAAATTTTCGAAAAAAAAATTTTTCTATATAGAAAAATTTTCGATAAAAAAATTTTTCTATATAGAAAACTTTTCGATAAAAAAATTTTTCTATATAGAAAAATTTTCGATAAAAAAATTTTTCTATATAGAAAAATTTTCGATAAAAAAATTTTTCTATATAGAAAAATTTTCGATAAAAAAATTTTTCTATATAGAAAAATTTTCGATAAAAAAATTTTTCTATATAGAAAAATTTTCGATAAAAAAATGTTTCTATATAGAAAAATTTTCGATAAAAAAATTTTTCTATATAGAAAAATTTTCGATAAAAAAATTTTTCTATATAGAAAAATTTTCGATAAAAAAATGTTTCTATATAGAAAAATTTTCGATAAAAAAATTTTTCTATATAGAAAAATTTTCGATAAAAAAATTTTTCTATATAGAAAAATTTTCGATAAAAAAATTTTTCTATATAGAAAAATTTTCGATAAAAAAATGTTTCTATATAGAAAAATTTTCGATAAAAAAATTTTTCTATATAGAAAAATTTTCGATAAAAAAATTTTTCTATATAGAAAAATTTTCGATAAAAAAATTTTTCTATATAGAAAAATTTTCGATAAAAAAATTTTTCTATATAGAAAAATTTTCGATAAAAAATATAGAAAAATTTTCGATAAAAAAATTTTTCTATATAGAAAAATTTTCGATAAAAAAATTTTTCTATATAGAAAAATTTTCGATAAAAAAATTTTTCTGTATAGAAAAATTTTCGACAAAAAAATTTTTCTATATAGAAAAATTTTCGATAAAAAAATTTTTCTATATAGAAAAATTTTCCTTAAAAAAATTTTTCTATATAGAAAAATTTTCGTTAAAAAAATTTTTCTATAGAAAAATTTTCGTTAAAAAAATTTTTCTATAGAAAAATTTTCGTTAAAAAAATTTTTCTATAGAAAAATTTTCGTAAAAAAAATTTTTCTATAGAAAAATTTTCGTTAAAAAAAATTTTTCTATAGAAAAATTTTCGTTAAAAAAAATTTTCTATAGAAAAATTTTCGTTAAAAAAATTTTTCTATAGAAAAATTTTCGTTAAAAAAATTTTTCTATAGAAAAATTTTCGTTAAAAAAATTTTTCTATAGAAAAGTTTCGTTAAAAAAATTTTTCTATAGAAAAATTTTCGTTAAAAAAATCTTTCTATAGAAAAATTTTCGTTAAAAAAATTTTTCTATAGAAAAATTTTCGTTAAAAAAATTTTTCTATAGAAAAATTTTCGTTAAAAAAATTTTTCTATAGAAAAATTTTCGTTAAAAAAATTTTTCTATAGAAAAATTTTCGTTAAAAAAATTTTTCTATAGAAAAATTTTCGTTAAAAAAATTTTTCTATAGAAAAATTTTCGTTAAAAAAATTTTTCTATAGAAAAATTTTCGTTAAAAAAATTTTTCTATAGAAAAATTTTCGTTAAAAAAATTTTTCTATATAAAAATTTTCGTTAAAAAAATTTTTCTATAGAAAAATTTTCGTTAAAAAAATTTTTCTATAGAAAAATTTTCGTTAAAAAAATTTTTCTATACAAAAATTTTCGTTAAAAAAAATTTTTCTATAGAAAAATTTTCGTTAAAAAAAAATTTTCTATAGAAAAATTTTCGTTAAAAAAAAATTTTCTATAGAAAAATTTTCGTTAAAAAAAATTTTTCTATAGAAAAATTTTCGTTAAAAAAAATTTTTCTATAGAAAAATTTTCGTTAAAAAAAATTTTTCTATAGAAAAATTTTCGTTAAAAAAAATGTTTCAATAGAAAAATTTTCGTTAAAAATTATTTTTCTACAGAAAAATGTTCGTTAAAGAAATTTTTCTATAGAAAAATTTTCGTTAAAGAAATTTTTCTATAGAAAAATTTTCGTTAAAGAAATTTTTCTATAGAAAAATTTTCGTTAAAGAAATTTTTCTATAGAAAAATTTTCGTTAAAGAAATTTTTGTATAGAAAAATTTTCGTTAAAAAAATTTTTGTATAGAAAAATTTTCGTTAAAAAAATTTTTGTATAGAAAAATTTTCGTTAAAAAAATGTTTGTATAGAAAAATGTAAGCTTTAAAAAATGTGCAATCACCCATATGTTTTCTATATTAGAAAAACCAAAGTAACACTTAAATACTTACGGGGCATAAGTATAAATACGTTACTTTTTGCTGTAATTTTTTTTCTCCATTAAAGATCCTTAATGTTTTGTTGGAACTATAGATTTTTTGTTCTACTGAATTAAAAAATTTCAATAAAATTGTTTTCGTGTACATCACGATTGAATATTAAAATACTGGCAGTTTAGCCAAAATGACTGACTGGTGGTTGCGTTTATTGGTGTTGACTGCCGAACTGCCAGCCTGGTTGGCTGCCTGCTTCAATTGGTTGGTTATACATATGTTTGAGACTCAAACTCAAATAACAAACAGTCTTCGACTGGACATCACGTGAAATAGCACTTAATTTAAGAAATGAAAAGAAAAATTTTTTAAAAGAAATAAAAATTAAGCCAAAAGCCAATTATCAAGAATTTTTTGATTAAAAATGAAATATAAAATACTTTAACCTAAGGCTTTTAAAGCAATGAAATTTCTTAAAAGATTTCATGTCAATTTTATGAGTCTAATAAACACTCAATGAAAATTATAAGAAAATATATAAAGAAAATCTGACAGAAAAAAGTTGACCCAAATTTAAAAGCGCCAAAAAAACAACCTAACGAAAGCTTAATCGTGTAAAGTAATTTTTTTGAAACTCCTAAAACGTGTGTGTTTTTCCTGTACTAGATTTCAATAAAAAATTTCACCCTAAAAAGAAATTATAATAAAAAAAAGAAGTAAAGTGAAGTTACCACAAGAAAAAAAGTAATAAAAATGATACATAAAAAGGGTAGACGCAAAAGTTCAGTGGTTTTCCATATTGAATTACCGCACGAAATCAAGGCAGCGGAGAAATATTTTTACAGGTATTACAAAAATTTTAGTTGATAAGAAAATACAATAAGTTCTGGTGGAAAGAAAGAAGAAAAATTTGAAAAATTCTTTAGAAAAATTCATTTAAAAGTGCCTATGGGCTTAGAAATGTAGAAAATTTTAAAAACAAAAGAAAATTTAAACTTCTTCAAAAAGTGTGTGAAAACAAAAGAAAAATAAACCCAATGATTAAGTTTAAAAGTAGAAACTTTAAAATAATTGAAAGAAATGTTTGCATTCATACTTAATGTGTATCCACTGCGTATGATTGATATAAATTCCAAAATCAATATCAACATCAATCATACGCCCAGTAGTTTCTTTATAAAAACACTAGTCGTGTGATTGATATTAATATTGATTTAGTAATTTATATTAATATTACAATTTTTCAAGTTTTCAAACAAGTTGTGATATTCTGAAAAAAACTTATAAAATTAAATAACAAAAGAAATTCTAAAAAATGTTGTAAAATATGTAAATAAATTTTAAAGCTATTTTGAAACTTAAAAAGCACAAAGAGTCCTAAAGCAAAAGGCAATGCAAAATGTTATTTTTTACTTTGAACTGACGTTAAATGATTTATTTGGTATGGGAACCTCTTACTTTGCAAAATTCTTTTTACAATTTTAATTCGAAATTTGCAGCTTATTCGCATACAACTGCCCTTTCCAGATGAAACCAATATTTTTCAGAACAAACATTTTTCTATAGAAATATTTCAATAAAAAAATGTTTGTATTCTTTTATAGAAAATTTTTCGATATAAAAATGTTTCAGTGGAAAATTTTTCGATAGAAATTTTTTTGATAAAAAAATTTTCGATATAAAAATATTTTCTATACAAAATTTTTCGATAGAAAAATTTTCCTATAAAAATATTTTCTATAGAAAAATTTTCGATTTAAAAATTTTTCTATAGAAAATTTTTCGATGTAAAAATTTTTCTATAGAAAATTTTTCGATGTAAAAATTTTTGACATAAAAATTTTTCTATAGAAAAATTTTCGATATAAAAAATTTTCTATATAAAATTTTTCGATACAAAAAATTTTCTATAGAAAATTTTTCGATATAAAAATAAAATTTTTCGATATAAAAAATTTTCTATAGAAAATTTTTCGATATAAAAAATTTTCTATAGAAAATTTTTCGATATAAAAAATTTTCTATAGAAAATTTTTCGATATAAAAAATTTTCTATAGAAAATTTTTCGATATAAAAAATTTTCTATAGAAAATTTTTCGATATAAAAAATTTTCTATAGAAAATTTTTCGATATAAAAAATTTTCTATAGAAAATTTTTCGATATAAAAAATTTTCTATAGAAAATTTTTCGATATAAAAAATTTTCTATAGAAAATTTTTCGATATAAAAACTATTCTATAGAAAATTTTTCGATATCAAAACTATTCTATAGAAAAATTTTCGGCACAAAAATTTTCGATTAAAAATGTTTCTATAGAAAAATTTTTGATACAAAAATTTTTTAAATATATAATTTTTGTTGTAGAAAATTTTTTGAAAAAGAAAAATATTTCTATAAAAATTTTCTATAGAAAATTTTTCGATATAAAAAATTTTCTATAGAAAATTTTTCGATATAAAAAATTTTCTATAGAAAATTTTTCGATATAAAAAATTTTGTATAGAAAATTTTTCGATATAAAAAATTTTGTATAGAAAATTTTTCGATATAAAAAATTTTCTATAGAAAATTTTTCGATATAAAAAATTTTCTATAGAAAATTTTTCGATATAAAAAATTTTCTATAGAAAATTTTTCGATATAAAAAATTTTCTATAGAAAATTTTTCGATATAAAAAATTTTCTATAGAAAATTTTTTGATATAAAAAATTTTCTATAGAAAATTTTTCGATATAAAAAATTTTCTATAGAAAATTTTTCGATATAAAAAATTTTCTATAGAAAATTTTTCGATATAAAAAATTTTCTATAGAAAATTTTTCGATATAAAAAATTTTCTATAGAAAATTTTTCGATATAAAAAATTTTCTATAGAAAATTTTTCGATATAAAAAATTTTCTATAGAAAATTTTTCGATATAAAAAATTTTCTATAGAAAATTTTTCGATATAAAAAATTTTCTATAGAAAATTTTTCGATATAAAAAATTTTCTATAGAAAATTTTTCAATATAAAAAATTTTCTATAGAAAACTTTTCGATATAAAAAATTTTCTATAGAAAATTTTTCGATATAAAAAATTTTCTATAGAAAATTTTTCGATATAAAAAATTTTCTATAGAAATATATCGAAAAATTTTCTATAGAAAATTTTTCGGTATAAAAAATTTTCTATAGAAAATTTTTCGATGTAAAAATTTTTGACATAAAAATTTTTCTATAGAAAAATTTTCTATATAAAAAATTTTCTATATAAAATTTTTCGATACAAAAAATTTTCTATAGAAAATTTTTCGATACAAAAAATTTTCTATAGAAAATTTTTCGATATAAAAAATTTTCTATAGAAAATTTTTCGATATAAAAAATTTTCTATAGAAAATTTTTCGATATAAAAATAAAATTTTTCGATATAAAAAATTTTCTATAGAAAATTTTTCGATATAAAAAATTCTCTATAGAAAATTTTTCGATATAAAAAATTTTCTATAGAAAATTTTTCGATATAAAAAATTTTCTATAGAAAATTTTTCGATATAAAAAATTTTCTATAGAAAATTTTTCGATATAAAAAATTTTCTATAGAAAATTTTTCGATATAAAAAATTTTCTATAGAAAATTTTTCGATATAAAAAATTTTCTATAGAAAATTTTTCGATATAAAAAATTTTCTATAGAAAATTTTTCGATATAAAAAATTTTCTATAGAAAATTTTTCGATATATTTTCTATAGAAAATTTTTCGATATAAAAACTATTCTATAGAAAATTTTTCGATATCAAAACTATTCTATAGAAAAATTTTCGGCACAAAAGTTTTCGATTAAAAATGTTTCTATAGAAAAATTTTTGATACAAAAATTTTTTAAATATATAATTTTTGTTGTAGAAAATTTTTTGAAAAAGAAAAATATTTCTATAGAAATTTTTCGATATAAAAATTTGCCTATAGAAAATGTTTCGATTTAAAAATTTTTCTATAGAAAATTTTTCGATATAAAAAATTTTCTATAGAAAATTTTTCGATATAAAAAATTTTCTATAGAAAATTTTTCGATATAAAAAATTTTCTATAGAAAATTTTTCGATATCAAAAATTTTCTATAGAAAATTTTTCGATATCAAAAATTTTCTATAGAAAATTTTTCGATATAAAAAATTTTGTATAGAAAATTTTTCGATATAAAAAATTTTGTATAGAAAATTTTTCGATATAAAAAATTTTGTATAGAAAATTTTTCGATATAAAAAATTTTCTATAGAAAATTTTTCGATATAAAAAATTTTCTATAGAAAATTTTTCGATATAAAAAATTTTCTATAGAAAATTTTTCGATATAAAAAATTTTCTATAGAAAATTTTTCGATATAAAAAATTTTCTATAGAAAATTTTTCGATATAAAAAATTTTGTATAGAAAATTTTTCGATATAAAAAATTTTCTATAGAAAATTTTTCGATATAAAAAATTTTCTATAGAAAATTTTTCGATATAAAAAATTTTCTATAGAAAATTTTTCGATATAAAAAATTTTCTATAGAAAATTTTTCGATTTAAAAATTTTTCTATAGAAAATTTTTCGATGTAAAAATTTTTCTATAGAAAATTTTTCGATGTAAAAATTTTTCTATAGAAAAATTTTCGATATAAAAAATTTTCTATATAAAATTTTTCGATACAAAAAATTTTCTATAGAAAATTTTTCGATACAAAAAATTTTCTATAGAAAATTTTTCGATATAAAAAATTTTCTATAGAAAATTTTTCGATATAAAAAATTTTCTATAGAAAATTTTTCGATATAAAAAATTTTCTATAGAAAATTTTTCGATATAAAAATAAAATTTTTCGATATAAAAAATTTTCTATAGAAAATTTTTCGATATAAAAAATTTTCTATAGAAAAATTTTCTATAAAAAATTTTCTATAGAAAATTTTTCGATATAAAAAATTTTCTATAGAAAATTTTTCGATATAAAAAATTCTCTATAGAAAATTTTTCGATATAAAAAATTTTCTATAGAAAATTTTTCGATATAAAAAATTTTCTATAGAAAATTTTTCGAAATAAAAAATTTTCTATAGAAAATTTTTCGATATAAAAAATTTTCTATAGAAAATTTTTCGATATAAAAAATTTTCTATAGAAAATTTTTCGATATAAAAAATTTTCTATAGAAAATTTTTCGATATAAAAAATTTTCTATAGAAAATTTTTCGATATAAAAAATTTTCTATAGAAAATTTTTCGATATAAAAAATTTTCTATAGAAAATTTTTCGATATAAAAAATTTTGTATAGAAAATTTTTCGATATAAAAAATTTTGTATAGAAAATTTTTCGATATAAAAAATTTTGTATAGAAAATTTTTCGATATAAAAAATTTTGTATAGAAAATTTTTCGATATAAAAAATTTTCTATAGAAAATTTTTCGATATAAAAAATTTTCTATAGAAAATTTTTCGATATAAAAAATTTTCTATAGAAAATTTTTCGATATAAAAAATTTTCTATAGAAAATTTTTCGATATAAAAAATTTTCTATAGAAAATTTTTCGATATAAAAAATTTTCTATAGAAAATTTTTCGATATAAAAAATTTTCTATAGAAAATTTTTCGATACAAAAAATTTTCTATAGAAAATTTTTCGATATAAAAAATTTTGTATAGAAAATTTTTCGATATAAAAAATTTTCTATAGAAAATTTTTCGATATAAAAATAAAATTTTTCGATATAAAAAATTTTCTATAGAAAATTTTTCGATATAAAAAATTTTCTATAGAAAATTTTTCGATATAAAAAATTTTCTATAGAAAATTTTTCGATATAAAAAATTTTCTATAGAAAATTTTTCGATATAAAAAATTTTCTATAGAAAATTTTTCGATATAAAAAATTTTCTATAGAAAATTTTTCGATATAAAAAATTCTCTATAGAAAATTTTTCGATATAAAAAATTTTCTATAGAAAATTTTTCGATATAAAAAATTTTCTATAGAAAATTTTTCGAAATAAAAAATTTTCTATAGAAAATTTTTCGATATAAAAAATTTTCTATAGAAAATTTTTCGATATAAAAAATTTTCTATAGAAAATTTTTCGATATAAAAAATTTTCTATAGAAAATTTTTCGATATAAAAAATTTTCTATAGAAAATTTTTCGATATAAAAAATTTTCTATAGAAAATTTTTCGATATAAAAAATTTTCTATAGAAAATTTTTCGATATAAAAAATTTTGTATAGAAAATTTTTCGATATAAAAAATTTTGTATAGAAAATTTTTCGATATAAAAAATTTTGTATAGAAAATTTTTCGATATAAAAAATTTTCTATAGAAAATTTTTCGATATAAAAAATTTTCTATAGAAAATTTTTCGATATAAAAAATTTTCTATAGAAAATTTTTCGATATAAAAAATTTTCTATAGAAAATTTTTCGATATAAAAAATTTTCTATAGAAAATTTTTCGATATAAAAAATTTTCTATAGAAAATTTTTCGATATAAAAAATTTTCTATAGAAAATTTTTCGATACAAAAAATTTTCTATAGAAAATTTTTCGATATAAAAAATTTTCTATAGAAAATTTTTCGATATAAAAAATTTTCTATAGAAAATTTTTCGATATAAAAATAAAATTTTTCGATATAAAAAATTTTCTATAGAAAATTTTTCGATATAAAAAATTTTCTATAGAAAATTTTTCGATATAAAAAATTTTCTATAGAAAATTTTTCGATATAAAAAATTTTCTATAGAAAATTTTTCGATATAAAAAATTTTCTATAGAAAATTTTTCGATATAAAAAATTTTCTATAGAAAATTTTTCGATATAAAAAATTTTCTATAGAAAATTTTTCGATATATTTTCTATAGAAAATTTTTCGATATAAAAACTATTCTATAGAAAATTTTTCGATATCAAAACTATTCTATAGAAAAATTTTCGGCACAAAAGTTTTCGATTAAAAATGTTTCTATAGAAAAATTTTTGATACAAAAATTTTTTAAATATATAATTTTTGTTGTAGAAAATTTTTTGAAAAAGAAAAATATTTCTATAGAAATTTTTCGATATAAAAATTTGCCTATAGAAAATGTTTCGATTTAAAAATTTTTCTATAGAAAATTTTTCGATATAAAAAATTTTCTATAGAAAATTTTTCGATATAAAAAATTTTCTATAGAAAATTTTTCGATATAAAAAATTTTCTATAGAAAATTTTTCGATATCAAAAATTTTCTATAGAAAATTTTTCGATATAAAAAATTTTGTATAGAAAATTTTTCGATATAAAAAATTTTGTATAGAAAATTTTTCGATATAAAAAATTTTGTATAGAAAATTTTTCGATATAAAAAATTTTCTATAGAAAATTTTTCGATATAAAAAATTTTCTATAGAAAATTTTTCGATATAAAAAATTTTCTATAGAAAATTTTTCGATATAAAAAATTTTCTATAGAAAATTTTTCGATATAAAAAATTTTCTATAGAAAATTTTTCGATATAAAAAATTTTCTATAGAAAATTTTTCGATATAAAAAATTTTCTATAGAAAATTTTTCGATATAAAAAATTTTGTATAGAAAATTTTTCGATATAAAAAATTTTCTATAGAAAATTTTTCGATATAAAAAATTTTCTATAGAAAATTTTTCGATATAAAAAATTTTCTATAGAAAATTTTTCGATATAAAAAATTTTCTATAGAAAATTTTTCGATTTAAAAATTTTTCTATAGAAAATTTTTCGATGTAAAAATTTTTCTATAGAAAATTTTTCGATGTAAAAATTTTTCTATAGAAAAATTTTCGATATAAAAAATTTTCTATATAAAATTTTTCGATACAAAAAATTTTCTATAGAAAATTTTTCGATACAAAAAATTTTCTATAGAAAATTTTTCGATATAAAAAATTTTCTATAGAAAATTTTTCGATATAAAAAATTTTCTATAGAAAATTTTTCGATATAAAAAATTTTCTATAGAAAATTTTTCGATATAAAAATAAAATTTTTCGATATAAAAAATTTTCTATAGAAAATTTTTCGATATAAAAAATTTTCTATAGAAAAATTTTCTATAAAAAATTTTCTATAGAAAATTTTTCGATATAAAAAATTTTCTATAGAAAATTTTTCGATATAAAAAATTTTCTATAGAAAATTTTTCGATATAAAAAATTCTCTATAGAAAATTTTTCGATATAAAAAATTTTCTATAGAAAATTTTTCGATATAAAAAATTTTCTATAGAAAATTTTTCGAAATAAAAAATTTTCTATAGAAAATTTTTCGATATAAAAAATTTTCTATAGAAAATTTTTCGATATAAAAAATTTTCTATAGAAAATTTTTCGATATAAAAAATTTTCTATAGAAAATTTTTCGATATAAAAAATTTTCTATAGAAAATTTTTCGATATAAAAAATTTTCTATAGAAAATTTTTCGATATAAAAAATTTTCTATAGAAAATTTTTCGATATAAAAAATTTTGTATAGAAAATTTTTCGATATAAAAAATTTTGTATAGAAAATTTTTCGATATAAAAAATTTTGTATAGAAAATTTTTCGATATAAAAAATTTTGTATAGAAAATTTTTCGATATAAAAAATTTTCTATAGAAAATTTTTCGATATAAAAAATTTTCTATAGAAAATTTTTCGATATAAAAAATTTTCTATAGAAAATTTTTCGATATAAAAAATTTTCTATAGAAAATTTTTCGATATAAAAAATTTTCTATAGAAAATTTTTCGATATAAAAAATTTTCTATAGAAAATTTTTCGATATAAAAAATTTTCTATAGAAAATTTTTCGATACAAAAAATTTTCTATAGAAAATTTTTCGATATAAAAAATTTTGTATAGAAAATTTTTCGATATAAAGAATTTTCTATAGAAAATTTTTCGATATAAAAATAAAATTTTTCGATATAAAAAATTTTCTATAGAAAATTTTTCGATATAAAAAATTTTCTATAGAAAATTTTTCGATATAAAAAATTTTCTATAGAAAATTTTTCGATATAAAAAATTTTCTATAGAAAATTTTTCGATATAAAAAATTTTCTATAGAAAATTTTTCGATATAAAAAATTTTCTATAGAAAATTTTTCGATATAAAAAATTTTCTATAGAAAATTTTTCGATATAAAGAATTTTCTATAGAAAATTTTTCGATATAAAAAATTTTCTATAGAAAATTTTTCGATATAAAAAATTTTCTATAGAAAATTTTTCGATATAAAAAATTTTCTATAGAAAATTTTTCGATATAAAAAATTTTCTATAGAAAATTTTTCGATATAAAAAATTTTGTATAGAAAATTTTTCGATATAAAAAATTTTGTATAGAAAATTTTTCGATATAAAAAATTTTCTATAGAAAATTTTTCGATATAAAAAATTTTCTATAGAAAACTTTTCGATATAAAAAATTTTCTATAGAAAATTTTTCGATATAAAAAATTTTCTATAGAAAATTTTTCGATATTAAAAATTTTCTATAGAAAATTTTTCGATATAAAAAATTCTCTATAGAAAATTTTTCGATATAAAAAATTTTCTATAGAAAATTTTTCGATATAAAAAATTTTCTATAGAAAATTTTTCGAAATAAAAAATTTTCTATAGAAAATTTTTCGATATAAAAAATTTTCTATAGAAAATTTTTCGATATAAAAAATTTTCTATAGAAAATTTTTCGATATAAAAAATTTTCTATAGAAAATTTTTCGATATAAAAAATTTTCTATAGAAAATTTTTCGATATAAAAAATTTTCTATAGAAAATTTTTCGATATAAAAAATTTTCTATAGAAAATTTTTCGATATAAAAAATTTTGTATAGAAAATTTTTCGATATAAAAAATTTTGTATAGAAAATTTTTCGATATAAAAAATTTTGTATAGAAAATTTTTCGATATAAAAAATTTTGTATAGAAAATTTTTCGATATAAAAAATTTTCTATAGAAAATTTTTCGATATAAAAAATTTTCTATAGAAAATTTTTCGATATAAAAAATTTTCTATAGAAAATTTTTCGATATAAAAAATTTTCTATAGAAAATTTTTCGATATAAAAAATTTTCTATAGAAAATTTTTCGATATAAAAAATTTTCTATAGAAAATTTTTCGATATAAAAAATTTTCTATAGAAAATTTTTCGATACAAAAAATTTTCTATAGAAAATTTTTCGATATAAAAAATTTTGTATAGAAAATTTTTCGATATAAAAAATTTTCTATAGAAAATTTTTCGATATAAAAAATTTTCTATAGAAAATTTTTCGATATAAAAAATTTTCTATAGAAAATTTTTCGATATAAAAAATTTTCTATAGAAAATTTTTCGATATAAAAAATTTTCTATAGAAAATTTTTCGATATAAAAAATTTTCTATAGAAAATTTTTCGATATAAAAAATTTTCTATAGAAAATTTTTCGATATAAAAAATTTTCTATAGAAAATTTTTCGATATAAAGAATTTTCTATAGAAAATTTTTCGATATAAAAAATTTTCTATAGAAAATTTTTCGATATAAAAAATTTTCTATAGAAAATTTTTCGATATAAAAAATTTTCTATAGAAAATTTTTCGATATAAAAAATTTTCTATAGAAAATTTTTCGATATAAAAAATTTTGTATAGAAAATTTTTCGATATAAAAAATTTTCTATAGAAAATTTTTCGATATAAAAAATTTTCTATAGAAAATTTTTCGATATAAAAAATTTTCTATAGAAAACTTTTCGATATAAAAAATTTTCTATAGAAAATTTTTCGATATAAAAAATTTTCTATAGAAAATTTTTCGATATTAAAAATTTTCTATAGAAAATTTTTCGATATAAAAAATTTTCTATAGAAAATTTTTCGATATAAAAAATTTTCTATAGAAAATTTTTCGATATAAAAACTATTCTATAGAAAATTTTTCGATATCAAAACTATTCTATAGAAAAATTTTCGGCACAAAAATTTTCGATTAAAAATGTTTCTATAGAAAAATTTTTGATACAAAAATTTTTTAAATACATAATTTTTGTTGTAGAAAATTTTTTGAAAAAGAAAAATATTTCTATAGAAATTTTTCGATATAAAAATTTGTCTATAGAAAATGTTTCGATTTAAAAATTTTTCTATAGAAAATGTTTTGATACAAAAATTTTTCTATAGAAAATTTTTCGATATAAAAATTTTTCTATAGAAAATTTTTCAATATAAAAATTTTTCCACACTCAAATACTTTTATAGAAATTTTTCAATACAAAAAATTTTCAAGTTTTGTAAAAATTTTATTTTATTTTAATTCAAATTATATTATTAACATTGAAATTAAAAGAAACCAAAATGACAATATATCATCACTTGGGGCTAGAATTCTTCTAAAACAATCTGCTACAAAAGTGCAAGGTTAACAAGGTTTAGTGTTCGCCCTCCTCCATTCTAGTCTTTATCAAAGTAAAGAACTGATAGGAATTTGTCATTAACTGACGAGAAATGAAAATTTATAGTAATATTATTTCCATTTAAGTAAATAAAATATATATCAAAAAAGTACTTACATTGGCAAAAGTTTCCATAGAGATGGGAAAAAATTTAAAAGCCGTCAGTCGTGCTGGATTTTGAGAACGTAATATAGCCAGGGTCAACATGCGCTGATAACGATAGTCGGCCATGTACCATTCTTGCTCCATAAAAGTTTGACCAACCTGAGAGCTCTGAGAATAGAGAATATCAAAGGGAGTTATTTATTTAAAGTATTCTAGACCAAAAAGTACGAGTAATTAGAATCAAATGTATTCTTTTAAATGATAAGATTTGTAATATTCGGTTGATGTTTCAAAAATGAGACAATATTTCATTGTAGTAGGAGAACAAAATTGTATTTTGCAAATATTTTCATTAATTATGCTTTTGACATTTACCAATACTTCATTCAGATAAGTTTTAGTCAAATTTAATAAAATATTTTGAAGTAGGTAATATTACAAATTATCAATTTTGGACTAAATATGCAAACTTATGCAAAATATTTATATACCGTTTAAAAGCTAAGACATAAGGCTATAAAACAAGATACATTTGATTCCACACGTATTAACGACATTTAAGATATAAGCATTTAAACATTAAAAACTTACATTTTCTATTAGTAAAGTACTAAACCAGCTCACATAAAAGACTTGCACCGTTGAGGAGACAAAAAAACCAACAAATTTTATCAAGTCTAATAAACCCAAACCGACGACCAATTGTAACCCCGTCAAAACAATCATGGCAATAGTTATCAAGTAATTTAAAAGTATGGAAACACTGAAAACATCATTAATGCGCTCAGCGTAACTAAAAATTCAATCATCAAAAAAAAGTTATTTCTAAAGCAAATTTTTTCACTTACTCATTTATTAGATAATGTTTTTCCAAAATAGTCCTTAGTTCCAGCATATCCTGTTCCAAATCTTTTGTTTTAAATTGTTGAATGCGAAAGCATAAATATTTAAATTCCAAAATCAACAAATAGATCATGGATATCATAAGCATGTCGCTGGCCATAAAATAACCCCAGGCTGTCGATCCTGCCACTAATTGTGATAAATAGACAAATCCATAACCCAAGCCCTTAGAAAATTCAAAGGGATAAGTCATTATAAAAGGATAGCGGGTTACAAAAATGCCACTTAAACAATAGCCCAAACTCGATTGTACCAAGGGAAACATAACAAACGAAAAAGCTATTGTGGAGTGACAGTAAAATATGATCGTTTGATGACGTCTTAGAAAATCAAAACCTTCACTAATACGAAAATCTTGCAGTTCCTTGGTGGAACGTGGAAACATAGAGTCCATTTCTTTAAGTATACTCTCTAAGGCTCTATAACCCAGCATCACAAAAATCATTTTGAACACAGCATTAAAACCAAAGCCAAAGTACATAAGCCATTGACTTAGTTGTAGTTCATCTTCGAATTCATTAAATATAACATAACCCAACATACACAATGTACAGATGAATAGATTGAAAGTTGTAGCAATCAATATTATTATATTCCTTGGGGTTACTTTATCTTCCTCATTCCAATGAACAATTTTAATGCCTGTAGCCATGAATATGTTAATGGGCATGGCCACAAAGTGCCGAAGATTTATATATTTTACAGAAATTTGTAAGCTTGCCATTTGTTTTTCCGTTCTTTAAATTATTTCAGATCATTTTGCTTAACCTTAAGATACTAATAATCTTAAACAATTATTCTTTATACTCTTATGAGTTTTCTTACTATTAACCCTTTGAGGACCAAAGCAACAGTCACAAGTCTATAACATAAAATAAAATGGAATTAATTTCTAAAATTTTTAGAGATTTAAAAAAAATTTGATATTGTAAAAATATATATCGCCTACACCTTACTGAAGCGACCATTTGCAGGCCCTCAACGGATTAATACAAATATTTTATTATTAATCACAGACTACTTATTATAGTTTTTAATTACAAATCTTAGTTTTCTTTATTTAAGTAAAACTATTTTTAAAATTGTCAAACGTTAATTGGAAGGCAAGCATTTTCATACGCATTTGCTGAAGTATTTCAAATTTACTTTACTACTATACCAGAAGAACCCGTTCCGCTTTGCTGGACCAAATAAAAATTTCATATTTAAAATTATTTAATTTGCCATAAAGCAACCACAGCCCTAACTCGAAAAAATTTCATTACAATGCATTAAATATTCATTCGACTCCTTGTGAAGAGTATAAAAATTACACAAATTTTAGTTAATGCTGTACGTAGGGTGAATGTTGTACAGACTTAAAGCTTGGATTAAAGTTACTCTAACAATTTTTTTTTAATAAAATATTTGACTTCGGAAATTTATCCACATAAAACGGTTCAAGTTATTTATAAATGTTTTTCATAGTTTTATTTCCTTAACTGAAGGCTATATATCAGTATTTAAAAAAATATCGTTTTAATATCTAAAACTAAAAAAAGTCGAAGAGAAAAATCATTATTTTATGTTTAAAATTAAATTACTTTTTTTTCTTTCCATAATTAAAAAAATCAGCCATATTAGACAAAATTTTAAAGATCTACACGGTCTAAATTAGATTAGGGCTTTCTTTATTAAAATCACAGTGTTATTTTATCTAGCTGCCCAAAATTAGTAACTTTGGAAGTAAAAGGCTTATATGCCTATTTCTTGCTCGAAGACTTTGAACTTTCAACTATAAATTTTGACAAAAAAAATAGGAAAATCCGCCCATAGACACGCCCACTATTCTTGTGTAAAAAGTTTAAAGGATGTTTTTTCAATTGATAGCTTTGTAAATAAAAGGTGTATAAAGATGATTTCATAGACGTTACCTCCCATAACATATTCTTTCAAAAACTTGGAAAAATCCGCTCGCAGACACGCCGACTTTACTTATGTAAAAAATATAAAATTAAAGCATTTTTTATTACTTGATAGCTTGGAAAATAAAAGTCAAATTATAATAATTTTTTACAACGTAGACTCCCATAAAAGATCATGGCAAAAATCTGAAGAAATCGTACAGACACGCCTACATTTCTTAAATAAAAGTTTCAAGTTTTTAAAGAATTTTTTTATTAGTTGATAACTTCGGAAATACAAGCCGTACGATGATAATTTCTGGCATATAGACTGCGTGACCCCTTACAAGGTCCTTGAAAAAACTTGGCAAAATTAGGCTACAGACACGGCCACCATTTGTTATGTAAAAATATAAAATTTTTTAAATATTTTTTTTTTTGTTTAAGATAAATTCGTAAATAAAAGGCAAATCATAATGGCTTATTTCACCCTAAATAGGTTCCTCTCAAAAACTTGGAGAAATCCGCTTACAAATACATTTTTTATACCCTTCACCAATAGGTGAAAGGGTATTATAAGTTTGTCATTCAGTTTGTAATTTTTTCATTATTCGTCTTAGACCCCATAAAAATTATACCGATCGACTCAGAATCGCCAGGAGAGTCGATTTAGCCATGTCCGTCTGTCTGTCTGTCTGTCTGTCTGTCCGTCTGTCCGTCTATCTGTATGTCTGTCTGTCTGTCTGTCTGTCTGTCTGTCTGTCTGTCTGTCTGTCTGTCTGTCTGTCTGTCTGTCTGTCTGTCTGTCTGTCTGTCTGTCTGTCTGTCTGTCTGTCTGTCTGTCTGTCTGTCTGTCTGTCTGTCTGTCTGTCTGTCTGTCTGTCTGTCTGTCTGTCTGTCTGTCTGTCTGTCTGTCTGTCTGTCTGTCTGTCTTCTGTCTGTCTGTCTGTCTGTCTGTCTGTCTGTCTGTCTGTCTGTCTGTCTGTCTGTCTGTCTGTCTGTCCGTCTGTTGAAATCAAGTTTGTGGAACTCCTGGAGGGTGTAGCGAGATAGATTGTATATCAGATTCTAGGAAATTGACCTACACAGCACGCTATTAAATTTCATCAAAATCGGTCCATAAACACCCGAGATATCGGCAAAATACTAAAATTCGATGGGTACAAATTGACGAATTTTAAAATTTTTTTTTTTTTTTAATTTACATGTTTTTAAAAAAAATTTTTAAAATTCTCATCGAATTTTGGCGATATCTCTGGTGTTTATGGACCGATTTTGATGAAATTTAATAGCGTGATGCGTTGAAGTATTTTCTAAAATTTGACATATAATTCGAATTTTTTTTTTTTTTAAATGCTGTTTTTAAAAAAAAAAAATTTTAATTTGCCAATTTGCATACATCGATATATTTTGCTTTGGCGATATCTGAGTTGTTGATACACCGATTATGATGAAATTCAACAGTGCTCCGCGTTGAATGATTGCCTAAAATTTGATATACAATTCAGAAAACTTTCTTCAAAAAAATGATTTTTTTTACAAAAAAAAAATATTTTATTTACAAAAAAATATTTTAAATTCGGCAATTTGCGGGACATCGAATTTGGAGTTTTGGCTATATCTCAGATTGTTATATACCGATTTTGATGATATTTAATATCGTTTTGCTTTAGTGTATTTCCTAAGATCTGACATATTATTCATGTCAGTATACTATCCGCAAATTGCGGAATTTTAAACAAATTGAAGAATTTTATACAAATTAAAAAAATATAATTTAAAAGGAAATATACAATTTTAATTCGGCATCGAATTTCGAGTTTTGGCTATATCTCAGGTGTTAATAGAAATGTATATTGAAATTTGATAATAAACTTCATAGAACACTATTAACATCCAATATTTAACTTATGTCGGTATTCAGTCCGCTAACTTCAGAGTTTTACATAACTAATCAAGAACTTTTACTAGTTGGATAATTCGTACGAGTTAAAGTACACAACCATCACTGGGCACTGTGTTTTTGGGTTGCATGCCAGAATACTTAATCTTCATCAAATCGATGTGCTCTTGCAAATCTAAGGGCATCTACATTTTGAAGCATCTTTTCTGCAGGGTTTATCTGGTCTATCGAACTTTATTAAATGTTCGTAAAATAGACGCATATATGCTACTTACTGGCTGGCTTAAATAAGCACAAAGGAACCACTTAAGAACCCAAGTGACGCTGCCTTAGACATCAGCCACCTGCCCAACCTAACCTTTGGGTCCATAACTATTCTATATGATGACGCCACCGAAAGACTTTCGTTTTCCGACTCTTAATTTTAAAGACTCTTTGCATATAATACTAGTATAAGCAAATATTGCTAGGACCTACATTTGGTATGAACAAAAGAAAATTTATATACATATCAAGCATTTGTGTGGAGCTCAACCAATTCAGTAATCAGAAACTATATAATTATCAATATATTCTTACGATTTTGTACTTTACTTTTGGGACACCATTGGTGAAGGGTATTCAAGATTCGACAAAGCCGGTATATTCGGCTTTGTTAAAATTTTGGCTAGTTAGAATGAAGAATCGAACACAATCGAGCACTGTGCGGTCTGTTCATATCTACGAACCGCAAGCTCCTACTGCTAGTGGGAGCATGTGTATGTCTGTCATTCTTTGTAGAAAGATATAGACCCGTTAGACAGGAATCGTTCTCGAAGATAATTTTCACAAGACCTGGAGTATCCTTAATTGTATCTAGCATAACATTACACTATCTGATTGGAAAGAATGCAGTTAGACAGAATGTGACTTTTTTGACGAGAAGAAGAAGTTCATACAACATCTTCGCTCGACTTTTCCGGACTATTGTACAGTAGGGTTTTACCTATAAGCTTTTGTTTTTTCCCAAAACGATCTATATCTGAACCATCCGGAAGGATGGTTCAACAGCATAGACAATGCTAAGAATTTTAGTAGCTTTCATAATATAAGTGAGTCTGATTAACCGACTTAACGCAACTTATCTAGATCTTGCAAACAGGTTCATTAATAACAAAGATATGAACGATAAAGTACAAAAGAGTTAAAACAACAAAAATTATTTTTTTTACGTGCATTTTTTTGCAAACCTTATTAACAGAAATTTAAATACTGAACTCCTAAGAGAGTAGGTTAATCTTCGTATTACTAAAAATTTTGATAAAGCAATATTTGGAAATGTTGTCGGACCCACCACTTCGTGTAGCTGCATTAAGCCTTGAGTTTTCTGTAAAAATGCCGATTTTATTAACATTTATTTCCTGATATACTTACTTACATTTTACATTCTTAAATGTCAATGTGCCTTAACTGTGCTTGGGTGCTTTTTGTTCGATAAGTTGTTTTTCACAATTTTACTTAGTTGTTGGTCTCCTCAATGCTGGTTCGTATTAAAGTAAAGAACTGATAGGATGTAGTGATGAGCTAATGATAAAGCAATTATTTATTGAAAGCAGCTACTGATACTAATGTGGGGCTTATATAACTCAAGCGGCTGACGATTGAGTGAAATTTATATGTATTTTGTTTTTGTTACAATAACAAAACTTATGTTAATTTCACTCAATCGTCAGACGCTTGAGTTATATAAACCCCACATAAAAGTACCAAAAATAAAGTACCAATAGTTTTCAGTATGACTTACATTGGCAAAAGTTTCCATAGAAATGATGAAAAATTTAAAAGCTGTCAAATGAGCAGGTTTTTGAGAACGAAGTATAGCCAAGGTCAACATACGCTGATAACGATAATCGGTCAGATACCATTCTTGCTCCATAAACGTCTCTCCGACTTTGGCGCTCTAAAAAACGAGTGTATAAAAGTTAATATTCAAAACATTTTTGAAAAAAGGTACAAAGTATTTAGAGCTTACATTTTCCATTAGTAGAGTACTTATCATACTAACATAATAAACTTGAATCACAGAGGCTACCAAAAATCCAAAATACTTAACGAAATCCAACAAATTAGAACCAAAAACGATTTGTATGCCAATCACGACAATTATGACAATAGTGATGACATAGTTCAATAAAATTGACAAACTAAAAACATCATTAATCCGTTTGGCATAACTGAAAACAATAAGAAATAATTTAGATTGGAAGTTATGTTTATGAATTCACATTAGCCCAGTTCACAATCCTTTGTAAATTGTCTAGCATCGTAGCATTTGGAAATTGGTGTAGCAAATTAAAAAATTCTTTAGAAATAATATGTTACGATGCTAGACTATTTGCAATGGATTGTGAACTGGGACCAAATTACCGCATTCGATATCGATCGAAAACTCAGACTCTTATGTGGGGTTTATATAACTCAAGCGGCTGACGATTGAGTGAAATTTACATGTATTTTGTTTTTATTACAATAACAAAACACATGCAAATTTCACTCAATCGTCAGCCGCTTGAGTTATATAAACCCCATATTAAGCAAATATTGTGAAGTATACTTTAGGGATGTTTAAAGTTACTTCGATGGAAAATGTTTATTGAAATTTAGTATCCATTTGGATTCGTTTTTCAAAACATATACTTCAATTAAAACTCTTTTACTATTGGTCATCTTTTGGCAAATAACTACAAAAAAAATATAGTAAACTGAGCATCTTTTAAATAATATTGATTATCCTTAAAGTATGCTATACAAATGTTTTGAAAATATCTAAGAATTCAATCGATATCGAATGCGGTAATTAGGGCCCTGGGCTATTGTGTATTTAACTTACTCGTGCAGCAGATGGTGTCTTTCCAAAATATCCTTTAAATTTTGCATATCTTGATCAAAATTTTTGGTTTGAAAACGTTTAATATCAAAACATAAATATTTAAATTGTAAAATTAAAACATAAATCATGGATATCATTAACATATCAGAGGCCAAAAAATAGCAAGAAGCAGTGAAACCCGCAAAAAATTGTGAAATATAAACCAAGACATAAGCAAATCCCGTATAAGGATCAAATGGATAAGCCATTAGATAGGGATGTCTCGGGGTAAATAGACCATTCATTATATACTCCATACTTGACTGAGCTATGGGAAACACCATAAACATGAGCGAGATGATCCAGTGACTATGAAACATTATACCCAATTTACGTTTAATAAAATCATATCCCTCGGCCAAACAAAGATCCTGACATTCTTTTAATGATTTTGGAAACATAGAGTCCATTTCCTTTAAAATCACATCTAATGTCTTGTGACCCACTAGCACAGAAAACATTTTGAAACATGCATTTAGGGCAAAACAGAAATACATAAGCCACTCGGTTACCAGGAAAGCATTATCGAATCCCTTGAATAGAGCATAGCAAACTATGCAAGAAGCACTTATTACTACATTTAAGCCGTTTCCTAACATCACAATTTTTTGCTTTAGGGTTATTTTATCACTTTCATCCCATTGTACAATTTTGATTCCTGCTGCCATATAGACCTGAATGGGCAGATTGACAAAATGGCGAAGAGTTATGCGCTTTAGAGAAGTTTCAAAGGAAACCATGATTTTGATTTAAATTTTTAAACGTTTCTATTCTTCTATCGCCAGATATTAAACTAATAAAGACCTTATGATTTGTAATTAATATATTTGTATCTATTTTCCTTTTTTAACCCTTTTGGATTTACTCAAAATAGATAATCTTAAGATTAAACAAGTAAGAATGTTCTAAGTTCTGTCAAGCCCGACCATACGATACCCTTCACCACTAAGGTCAAAGGTGTTCTTTTTCGTGTATAAAGATAAATATTTGTCAAATGATAAATATTTGTTTTTAAAGATAAAAATTTTATCATCACACAAACACTTTCTCAAGACATATACATTTGAGCTATTTCCGTCATTTGGACTTATGTATATGTGTAAGGTGGACCGACCATCTTAAAAATTTGCAAAATTGATTACAGATTCTACAAAAATGATTTATGCAAAAAATAAACTCAAAATGCTCATTATCTTCAAATTTACGAGCGTTTTAGTGATATTTGTCTAATTTAGTGCGTTTTGATAGAAGAGTTTGTATGGGAGCTATAGTCAAATGTGGACCGATTTAAAATTTGGATTTTGGTTTATATAAGCAGTAATCAATTTAAATTTCATGAAAAAATATTGATATTTGTGACCAAAACATCAATTCCGGAAAGTGGCCCTTATAGAAGGTACCATAAATTATAAACCGATTTTCACGAATATCAATAGCCGTGATCTCAGTGTCAAAAAAATTAATTGTGGCATATTTCATCAAATTATCTTTAGAATTGCGACCTGGGGCCAAATAACGGCATTCGATATCGATCGAATCTTAAATATTTTCAAAATATTTGTACAGCATACTTTAAGGATGATTAAAATTATTTAAAAGATGCACAGTTTACTATATTTTTTTGAAGTTATTTGCCAAAAGATGAACTATAGTAAAAGAGTTTTAATTGAACTATATGTTTTTGAAAACGAATTAAAATGGATACCAAATTTCAATAAACTTTTTTGTAACTTTGAACATCCCTAAAGTATACTTCACAATATTCGCTTAAATGTGTGAATTTTCGATCGATATCGAATGCGGTAATTTGGCCCCTGTCCATCCAGCCAGACGGACTAAATCGACTCAGAAAGAGATTCTAATGTGGAGTTTATATAACTCAAGCGGCTGATGATTGAGTGAAATTTATATGTGTTTTGTTATTGTAACAAAGACAAAATATATGTAAATTTCACTCAATCGTCAGCCGCTTGAGTTATATAAACCCAACATAAGTCTATAGGTATAGTAAAAGGTCTATTAGTATAGTAAAAGGTCTTCAATTTTTTATATGTTACATACATTAGCACAAACTTATACTAATCTTTCCACCTCTAGTTTTGAAGGGTATAAAAATATGATCTCCATGATCATCCTAATTCATCTGTTCTTGACGAATACATTTTTTATTTAAATAGTAGCGAGCTCCCTTTAAGAGTTTATACCATGAAGATCACATTCGATCGAAGTCTAGCATTTTCTCTTCTTTTGTTGCATCATTCTATCTCTACCTAAGGCTATCAAAAAGCCTTCGTAGTCACAAGAGGGTTAATTTATCACTTGTAATTACAGACTACCTTAACGCATTAATTTAAAAATTTGTTTTTATTTTAATTATTAGAATCTATCATTGTCTTCAGTTGACAAGTGCTAATTAAATATAATGCATTTTCATACGCATTTTTCCCTTAATAAATATGGTTTAAGGATGCATTTTCATTTATCTAGTTCGCAAGCAAATCAAAACTCTTTCAATCAATTTTCTATAGAAAACTCTTCCTATCATGAACTTTTCTTTAGAAAGCCCTTCTTACAATGAACTTTTCTATAGAAAACTTTTTCTATTAAGACTTTTTCTATAGACTTTTTCTATAGAAAACTCTTCCTATCATGAACTTTCTATTGAAAACTCTTCCTACAATGAACTTTTTATAGAAAACTCTTCTCATCATGAACTTTTCTATACAAATCTCTTCCTATCAAGAACTTTTCCACAAAAAACTCTTCCTATCATAAACTTTTTTATAGAAAACTCATCCTATCATTAACCTGTCTATAGAAAACTCTTTTTATAGTAAATTTTCTGTAGAAAACGCTTCCTATCGTCATATTTTCTATAGAAAAGATGACAAAAGGAAGAGTTTCTATATACAATTTTTACTATCATGAACTTTTGTATAGAAAACTCTTCCTATCATGAACAATCCTATATAAAACTATTCCTATCTTCATTCTTTCTATAGAAAACTCTTCCCATTATCAAATTTTCTATAGAAAACTCTTCCTATCATCAAATTTTCTATAGAAAACTCTTCCCATCATCAACTTTTCTATAGAAAACTCTTCCTATCATCAAATTTTCTATAGAAAACTCTTTCCATCATCAACTTTTCGATAGAAAACTCTTCACATCATCAACTTTTCTATAGAAGACTCTTTCCAATGTCAACTTTTCTACAGAGACGCTTCCCAACGTCAACTTTTCTATAGGCAACTCTTCTTAATGTCAACTTTTCTATAGAAAACTCTTATCATCATCAATTTTTCTATAGAAAACTCTTCCCAACGTCAACTTTTCTATAGAAAACTCTTCTTATTGTTAACTTTTCTGTAGAAAACAATTTCAAATCCTTGACTTTTCCATAGAAAACTCTTCCTATCGTCATCTGTTCTATAGAAAACTCTTCCTATCGTCATCTGTTCTATAGAAAACTCCTCCTATCGTCATTTTTTCTATAGAAAACTCTTAATATTATCATCTTTTCTAAAGAAAAATCTTCCTATCGTTCCTCTTCTATCGAAAACTCTTCCTATTGTCATCTTTTCTATTGAAAACTCTTCCTATCGTCATTTTTTCTATATAAAACTCTTACTATCATCATCTTTTTTCTAGAAAACTCTTCTTATCGTCATTTTTTTATAGAAAACTCTTCCTATCGTCATCTTTTCTATAAGAGACTCTTCCCATCGTAAACTTTTCTCTACAAAACTCTTTCCATCGTAAATATTTCTCTAGAAAACTCTACCAATCGTGAACTTTTTTCTAGAAAACTCTTCCCATCGTGAACTTTTCTCAAGAAAACTCTTCCCATTTTCAACTTTTCTATAGAAAACTCTTACCATTTTCAACTTTTCTATAGAAAACTCTTCCCGTCATCAAATTTTCTATAGAAAACTTTTCTCATCTTTATATTATCTATAGTAAACTCTTCCCATCTTTAACTTTTCTATAGAAAACTCTTCCCATCTTAAACTTTTCTATGCAAAACTCTTCCCATCTTCAATTTTTTTATAGAAAACTCTTCCCATCTTCATCTTTTCTATAGAAAACTCTTCCCATTTTGGACTTTTCTCTAGAAAACTCTTCCCATCGTGAACTTTTCTCTAGAAAACTATTCCCATTTTCAACTTTTCTATAGAAAACTCTTCCCATAATCAACTTTTCTATAGACAACTTTTCCCATCCTCAACTATTCTATAGAAAACTCTTCCCATCTTCAATTTTTCTATTGAAAACTCTTGCCATCTTCAACTTTTCTTTAGAAAACTCTTCACATCTTCATTTTTTCTATTGAAATCTCTTCCCATCTTCAACTTTTCTTTAGAAAACTCTTTCCATCTTCATCTTTTCTATAGAAAACTCTTCCCATTTTGAACTTTTCTCTAGAAAACTCTTCCCATCTTCAACTTTTCTATCGATAACTCTTCCTATCTTCAAATTTTTTATAGAAAACTCTTCACATCTTCAACTTTTCTTTAGAAAACTTTGCCCATCTTTATTTCTTTAAAGTAAACTCTTCCCATCTTCAACTTTTCGATAATAAAAAACTCTCCACATCTTTAATTTTTCAGTTAAAATTTTTATTTTCTTTAATTTTTCGCAGTCCCACTGTACGTAGTCATCAATTTTAATCAAATTTGTTATTTATTACTTATTAAATATTTGCTCCTTTACTAAAGTGGTCTCAGAAAAATAAGGAATTCTATAAAACTTCAGGCAAAACTTCAGCCCATTCATAACTTACCATCACAAATGACCTTGTGACGTGTTAGAAAATTGTTTTATAAAACAATTTAGGAAACCTCCATGTACTTGTTTTTTTTTTCGTAGTACAAAAACTCAGTTCATTCAATTTAACAGGGGTTTTTGAACAATAATAAGAAAAAGAAAATTTTTTTTAAAAATTTTCTTTAACATACCAAAATTCTAAGAACTCAACAAATGCGGTAAAATTTAATAGGGAAAATATATTTGCTTTCATTGAAGTTTTAACAATATAATCAGGTGGAATTTTAGTCTATTGTATTAAGCCTTTCAGGTATTTTGTATGACTTGGCGGTTTGTTTTCAATTGAAAATTTTTGCTCATATGTTTAAGGGTTTTTTTTTTTTTTTTTGCTGGCATGTTCTATTGCTTTTGAGATATGTTAAACTCGTAAATAAACTTAATTTTTATATAAATTAACGTTAAAGTGTTTTTTTATTTTTCACTTAATTTATTGGCTAGACTTTGGTCGTTTTAGTTTTTTCATTAAGGCTTTTAGAGTTTTTTATTTAAACCAAACATGAAGGAATAAATAAATTTTTAGTTTTATTCTTAAGACGGTCAAGTAAAGGCATTTTCTATAACAAAAAAAATCGAAAAAATAGTAAATAAAAAATACCAAATAAATAAAAAATCACTAACAAAAAACATCAATAAATTTAAATATAAACCAAATTTGACTTAAATTTAAGCATAATAACTTGCCTCCATACAACCTAATAAAACCCAATTTTCTGATTCGGTTTCGCTGTTTTGTCGGTTTATGGTAATAATTATATCATTATATCAACTTGAATTCAATTTATTTGTTACTTTTCAAAAAGAAATAAAAATCAATAAGAAGTTTCCAAAAATCAAAATTTCTAGAAATGAACAAAAAAACAATCAAAATATTCTACGTATGAGTAATAATTTTATCACTCATACGTCAAAAAGTACTTATACGCTATTAATTTTAAATTTTCTATAAAAAATTATAGAAAAGTTGACGATGGGAAGAGATTTCTATAGAAAAGATGGCGCTAAAATAAGTTTTCTAGAGAAAAGTAGACGATAGGATGAGCTTTCTATAGAAAAGATAGGAAGAGTTTTCTATAGAAAAGATGACGATAGGAAAAGTTTTCTATAGAAAAGATGACGATAGGAAGAGTTTTCTATAGAAAAGATGACGATAGGAAAAGTTTTCTATAGAAAAGATGACGATAGGAAGAGTTTTCTATAGAAAAGATGACGATAGGAAGAGTTTTCTATAGAAAAGATGACGATAGGAAGAGTTTTCTATAGAAAAGATGACGATAGGAAGAGTTTTCTATAGAAAAGATGACGATAGGAAGAGTTTTCTATAGAAAAGATGACGATAGGAAGAGTTTTCTATAGAAAAGATGACGATAGGAAGAGTTTTCTATAGAAAAGATGACGATAGGAAGAGTTTTCTATAGAAAAGATGACGATAGGAAGAGTTTTCTATAGAAAAGATGACGATAGGAAGAGTTTTCTATAGAAAAGATGACGATAGGAAGAGTTTTCTATAGAAAAGATGACGATAGGAAGAGTTTTCTATAGAAAAGATGACGATAGGAAGAGTTTTCTATAGAAAAGATGACGATAGGAAGAGTTTTCTTTAGAAAAGATGATGATAGAAAGAGTTTTCTATAGAAAAGATGACGATAGGAAGAGTTTTCTATAGAAAAGATGACGATAGGAAGAGTTTTCTATAGAAAAGATGACTATCGGAAGAGTTTTGTATAGAAAATATGAGGATAGGAAGAGTTTTCTATAGAAAAGATGACGATAGGAAGAGTTCTCTATAGAAAAGATGACGAAAGGAAGAGTTCTCTATAGAAAAGATGACGAAAGGAAGAGTTTTCTATAGAAAAGATGACGATAGGAAGAGTTTTCTACAGAAAAGATGACGATAGGAAGAGTTTTCTATAGATAGGTGAAGTTTTGTATTGAAAAGTTGACGATAGGTGAAGTTTTCTATAGAAAAGTTGACAATAGGTGAAGTTTTCTATAGAAAAGTTGACGATAGGTGAAGTTTTCTATAGAAAAGTTGACGATAGGTGAAGTTTTCTATAGAAAAGTTGACGATAGGTGAAGTTTTCTATAGAAAAGTTGACGTTAGGTGAAGTTTTCTTTAGAAAAGTTGACGATAGGTGAAGTTTTCTATAGAAAAGTTGACGATAGGTGAAGTTTTCTATAGAAAAGTTGACGATAGGTGAAGTTTTCTATAGAAAAGTTGACGATGGGTGAAGTTTTCTATGAAAAAGTTGACGATAGGATTTTCTATAGAAAAGTTGGCGATATCTGTTTACTTTAATGTTTAATTTAATTATTTATAACTTTAATATTAAAAAGCTTCTTAGAAAACCTTACATGTTCTGACACCTAATGATGAAATATTATAACAACCTTTACCCACAATTAAAACCGCAATTATCGCTGGAAATATACTTAAATAAATCAGGTCATCCTTATAAATATTTAAATTTTATATCGAACACACCTTTTTCATTTATTTAAAAAATATTTGCATACATATTTCTTTTTTTTACTCTTTTTGTAACATGTAAATTGAAACATGCGATAAAAGGGTAAATGTTAAAAAATCAAATAAACACCCTCATGCAAGAGGAGTCAATCAAATAGTCATAAACTGCATTATAATGCAGTTATATGCAAAGTGGGCTAAGTGTGGTTTATGGCATTTTTCTTAAGAAGCTTTTTAAAAGCATTCCCAGCATCATTAAAGTAATCATTAATTTTTCTATAGAAGAAATCATTCCATTATCAACATTCTATAGAAAACTCTTCCCATCATCAACTTTTCTATAGAAAACTCTTCCTGTCATCAACTTTTCTAAAGAAAACTCTTCCCATCATCAACTTTTCTATAGAAAACTCTTCCCATCATCAACTTTTCTATAGAAAACTCTTCCCATCATCAACTTTTCTATAGAAAACTCTTCCCATCATCAACTTTTCTATAGAAAACTCTTTCCATCATCAAGTTTTCTACAGAAAACTCTTCCCATCATCAACTTTTCTATAGAAAACTCTTCCCATCATCAACTTTTCTATAGAAAACTCTTCCCATCATCAACTTTTCTATAGGAAACTCTTTCCATTATCAACTTTTCTATAGAAAACTCTTCCCATCATCAATTTTTCTATAGAAAACTCTTCCCATCATCAACTTTTCTATAGTAAACTCTTTCCATCATCAAGTTTTTTATAGAAAACTCTTCCCATCATTAACTTTTCTATAGAAAACTCTTTCTATCATCAACTTTTCTATAGAAAACTCTTCCCATCATCAACTTTTCTATAGAAAACTCTTCCCATCACCAACTTTTCTATAGAAAACTCTTCCCATCATCAACTTTTCTAAAAAAAACTCTTCCCATCATCAACTTTTCTATAGAAAACACTTCTCATTATCAACTTTTCTATAGAAAACTCTTCTCACTATCAACTTTTCTATAGAAAACTCTTCCCATCACCAACTTTTCTATAGAAAACTCTTCCCATCATCAACTTTTCTATAGAAAACTCTTCCCATCATCAACTTTTCTATAGAAAACTCTTCCCATCATCAACTTTTCTATAGAAAACTCTTCCCATCATCAACTTTTCTATAGAAAACTCTTCCCATCATCAATTTTTCTATAGAAAACTCTTCCCATCATCAACTTTTCTATAGTAAACTTTTTCCATCATCAAGTTTTTTATAGAAAACTCTTCCCATCATTAACTTTTCTATAGAAAACTCTTTCTATCATCTTCCCATCATCAACTTTTCTGTAGAAAACTCTTCCCATCACCAACTTTTCTATAGAAAACTCTTCCCATCATCAACTTTTCTATAGAAAACTCTTTCCATCATCAACTTTTCTATAGAAAACTCTTCCCATCATCAATTTTCTATAGAATACTCTTTCCAATAATCAACTTTTCTATAGAAAACTCTTCCCGTCATCAAATTATCTATAGTAAACTCTTCATATCGTCAACTTTTCTATAGAAAACTCTTCCCATCTTCAATTTTCTATAGAAAACCCCTCCCATCATCAACTTCTCTATATAAAATTTTTCATCGTCAACTTTTCTATAGCAAAAATGTTTCCATTATTGACCTTTATAAAAAAATGTGTATAGCTCTTCCATAAAATTACATAACTTCGAAACCATTCAAGATATTTCAAAGTTCTTTGGTAATCAGATAGACAACTATATAGTCTTTCACATAAAAGAAAAACATTTCAAAAAATACACATATGCCCTTTTGCATAGCCCACCAAAACCACAAAACGCTCACATTTCAATAGCAAATTTAATAGAGCAAAAACTTTAAGTATAACTGACAAGTCTCGTGAAAGAGTAAGTAGAAATGTCCTTTAAATTCTTTGGCTTATTATTACAACGATTATTATCTTGACACTGTATTCACCGTGTGGTAATGTATAACTTCCGTTGGACAGTAAGAAAGGAGTAACAGTAACTGCGTGGGGTTTATCATTGAACAGAGTTTAAAAAGAGCTTTAAAGAATTTTATTATGACGAGTTTCCTGCTTTTGTTATAATCGTTACAAATTGGCATTGTCCTTTACTTCGTGAAATACTTCATTATAGGCAAAAGGAAAAAGGATTTGTTTTTATTATGCAGAACTGTTCTTTTTTATTGCAATTGAAAGGAAATTGTTTGCAATGACCTTTGGCTTTAAGACAATTTTTTTATTCATATCTATTTTGCTTTTTTTTTAAATGTCCTTACAAATATTCTTTAGAGGCTATTATGACAGCAGGTCTTCAAAGTCAATGCTTTTATAACAGAGGTCAAGAATATTAGAAAATTAAGGCAATTTAATTTTATGAATGTCTTTTAATTCTTAGTCCAATATCTCTTTTTTTCTTCCAGATCCGGCAGTCAAGAATATCTAGAAAATAAATCTCTCTCAGATGACGAAACCTCTTCCAAGGGATGCTGTCGCTGTTGTGCTAAATTTTGTATGCCCTGTCGTCGCTTAAGATGCTCCCGATGTTGTCACCGCAAAAAATCCTTAGCCGAAGATGAAGCCGAACAGCCAGTCCTGTCAGCGACCAGTAGTGCCACTACCACCCATCTAGAAGTCATTGATGAGACAAAGGGCCAAAAAACCTCATGTTGGCAAAAGCTGTGTTGCAAAAGTTGTAGGAAACAGCCAATAGATCCACTAGATTCTACCACAACTTTAAGACCAGGAGAAACCTCCTTTAGACCCATGGGTCCACCGAAACAAAGTAAATGTGGTTTATGCCTGAGCAAGATATTCTGCTGCCGTTCGGTCAACAAAATCGATCCAAAGACAGGAGATGAGACAGAGGTAAAGAAATGTTGCTTTTGTATACCATGTCGTAAGAAACGTGAAGCTGGTAGGGGTTCGGCTGTTAGTTCAGTAGCTGGAGGTTCCACGGCCGCCTGGGAGGATCCGGAAAGGGGTATAACAGCCACGGATGCGGCTGTTTTGGAGGGACAAGATGTGGAGGAGAAGCAGTAAGTTAAAATTATATTATTTCCTGGAATTCAGAATAAGCTTTCCTTTTCTAAATAGGGGCTGCTGTAAACGCTTCTGTAACTTTTTACTGTGCTGTCGCAAGAAAAAAGTGGTGGCCCCAGATAGTCGTAGGCCCAGTATTAGAGCTCCACCACCAGAGGTAAGAAATATTACTTGCCCTATGATAAGATTAGAAAACTTCACCCCACCATCAACTTTAAAAAAAAGCTCTTTTTATGATCAACTTTCTATAGAAAATTCTTTCTATTATCAACTTTTCTATAGAAAACTCCTCCCATTATCAACTTTTTTAATAGAAAACTCTTTACATTACCAACTTTTCTGTAGAAAACTCTTCCTATCATCAACTTTTCTAAATAAAACTCTTTCCATGATCCACATTTCTATAGAAAACTTTCTACCATCAAGTTTTTTGTTATAGAAAACTCTTCCCACCATCAACTTCTGTATATAAAACTCCCTTTACTATCAACTTTTCTATAAAAAAGTATTCCCACCATCAACTTTTCTATAGAAAAGTATTCCCATCATAGAAAACTTTTCTCACCATCAAATTTTCTATAGAAAACTTTTCTTCCCACCATCAACTTTTCTATAAAAAAAACCTTCTTGCCACCATCAACTTTTCTATGGAAAACTTTTTATAAGAAAATTTTATAGAAAAAATTTAAAAAGTTTTCTGTTTTTTATGGAAATTTGCAAAAATTTTAAAGTTGTCCTATTTTTATAGGGAAATTTCATTTTTATAGGGAAATTTCTATATGAAAATTTCGCAATTTTTATAAGAAAATTTCCAAAATTTTACTACTTAACAAGGAAATTTTCAAAATTTCACTTTTTTATAATGAAATTTTCACTATTTTTATAATGAAATTGTCAAAATTTCACTATTTTTATAGGAAAATTTTCAAAACTTGACTATTTTTATAGGGAAATTTTCAAAATTTCAATATTTTTATAGGGAAATTTTCAAAATTTTACTGTTTTTATAGGGAAATTTTCAAAATTTCACTATTTTTATAGGGAATTTTTCAAAATTTCACAATTTTTATAGGGAAATTTTCAAAATTTCACTATTTTTATAGGGAATTTTTCAAAATTTCACTATTTTTATAGGGAAGTTTTCAAAATTTCACAATTTTTAAGGGAAATTTTCAAAATTTCACCATTTTTATAGGAAAATTTTCAAAATTTCACTATTTTTATATGGAAATTTTCAAAATTTCACTATTTTTATAGGGAAGTTTTCAAAATTTCACTATTTTTAAGGGAAATTTTCAAAATTTCACCATTTTTATAGGGAAATTTTCAAAATCTCACTATTTTTATAGGGAAATTTTCAAACTTTCATTATTTTTATAGGAAAGTTTTAAAAATTTCACTATTTTTTAGGGAAATTTTCAAAATTTTACTATTTCAATAGGGAAATTTTAAAAATTTTACTATTTTTTTAGGAAAATTTTTAAAATTTTACTATTTTTTATAGGGAAATTTTCAAAATTTTACTATTTTTTAAGGGAATTTTTTTTTAATTTTACTATTTTTTAGGGAAATTTTCAAAATTTTAGTATTTCTATAGGGAAATTTTTAAAATTTTACTATTTCTATAGGGAAATTTTTAAAATTTTACTATTTTCATAGGGAAATTTTCAAAATCTCACTATTTTTAAAGGAAAATTTCACTATTTTTATAGGGAAGTTTTAAAAATTTCACTATTTTTAAGGGAAATTTTCAAAATTTCACCATTTTTATAGGAAAATTTTCAAAATTTCACTATTTTTATATGGAAATTTTCAAAATTTCACTATTTTTATGGGGAAATTTTCAAAATTTCACTATTTATATAGGGAAATTTTCAAAATTTCACTATTTTTATAAGGAAATTTTCAAAATTTCATTATTTTTATAGAGAAATTTTAAAAAATTCACTATTTTTATAGGGAAATTTTAAAAATTTCACTATTTTTATAGGGAAATTTTCAAAATTTCACTATTTTCAAAATTTAACTATTTTTATTGGGAAATTTTCAAAATTTCTTTATTTTTAAAGGGAAATTTTTAAATTTTCACTTTTTTATATTAAAATTTCATTATTTTGATAGGGAAATTTTCAAAATTTCATTATTTTGATAGGGAAATTTTCAAAATTTCATTATTTTGATAGGGAAATTTTCAAAATTACATTATTTTGATAGGGAAATTTTCAAAATTTTACTATTTTTATAGGAAAACTTTCAAAATGTGACTATTTTCAAGGGAAATTCTCAAAATTTTACTAGTTTTTTAGGGAAATTTTCAAAATTTCATTATAAAAAATTTACCAATTATAAAAAATTTACCAAGGAAGGTAAATTTTTTATAATTTAACTTTTATTATAGGGAAATTTTACAAAATTATATTATTCCGTTTACTTTAATTCACATTTAGGACAATCGCCGTAAATTACATGCGGACCTAATCGAATATAACTCCAAAATGAAAGGAGCCATACCGGTACTACCCCTTTGTTTGGCCTGGTTATGTTTTCTCTGCAATGTTTTGGTGCCAGGACTGGGTAAGTTTATGAATAATCTTTTAAATCCAAGAATAAATAAATTCACTTATGTATATCTCTTTCGGATTAGGAACTCTATTATCGGGTTTGTTTTGCCTCTGTGTGGGTATACCCCGATTTTCTCAATATGACAGTGCTAAGGCACGTTTTGGCTCATTTATTATTAATATCATCGTAGCTGTATCTCAGCTATTTTGTGTGCTATTTTGCTTTGTGGGCTGGGGTTGGTCCATATGGTGGGGCACCATAATGTTGAAATGTGCAAGTAATGGAATAAAGAATTTTCAAAAATTTGTATGTATTTAACTAATATGGATTCTTGTCTTCCTTAGGAAAACTTAGTAAAATACGCAAAGTGGAACGTTTAGAAATGGAGGAGGAGAAGAGACAAGCAGCAGCCGCCGCAGCTGCTGCGGCTACTGCTGCTGCAACCACAACTGCAGCCCCCAAGGCTGAACCGAAACCCGGAACTGAACCGTCAAAAACTTAAGGAATGTATGAAAAACGTCCTTCCATACTACGCAGCGACTTTACAACAGAAAGAAGGAAACTTAATGTTAAATTCCAAAAGTAAACAAAAATGTCTACCAATTTTAACAAAAAACGAACAATTGTTATAACTTCCAATTTTGAGCAAAATTAAATTTAAACGAAAATATCTACTGTCAAACGAAAAACGTCTACCAATATCAAAACTTTGTTTTCCCCTTTTTTCAAAGATAAAACAAGTTTTCCATTAGCTAAAATATTAGAAAATCTAAGTTTAAATCAAAATATGATAGAAAAATTAAACATTTTTTTTAATGTTACCAAAGGTATTTTTGAAAATGACCATTATTTTATAAACTAAAAAAAATCTTTAAAATTTTGTATATAGAAATCTATGAATAAGATGTAATTATTTTATTGAAAAATTAGAGTTAAGATTAGGGTTAGGGTAATACTTACTATGAAAATCCAAGTGCACTTATTTTTAAGCTTTAAGCAAAACAAATAGTAAAACCAAAAATTATTATCATTTTAAATAAGATTTAGAAAAAATCTAATTATGTTTACAATTTACATGAAAATAAAACTTTAAACAATAAAAATAAAATTACTAAATGACCATATGAATTTCCAAAATGTGTTTTCTTTTCATTTTAGAATTAAAATTTTTCATATAAAAAATGTTTCTATAAAAAATTTTTCATATAAAATATTTTTATAGAAAATTTTTCATATAAAAAATTTTTCTATACAAAATCTTTCATATAAAAAATTTTTCTATCCTTTTTCTATAGAAAATTTTTCATATAAAAAATTTTTCTATAGAAAATTTTTCATATAAAAAATTTTTCTATAGAAAATTTTTCATATAAAAAATTTTTCTATAGAAAATTTTTCATATAAAAAATTTTTCAATAGAAAATTTTTCATATAAAAAATTTTTCTATAGAAAATTTTTCATATAAAAAACTTTTCTATAGAAACATTTTTTATATGAAAAATTTTTTATATGAAAAATTTTCAATAGAAAAATTTTTTATATGCAAAATTTTTCATATAAAAATTTTTCTATAGAAAATTTTTCATATAAAAAATTTTTCTATAGAAAATTTTTCATATACAAAATTTTTCATATAAAAAAAATTTCTATAGAAAATTTTTCATATAAAACATTTTTCTATAGAAAATTTTTCATATAAAACATTTTTCTATAGAAAATTTTTCATATCAAAAATTTTTCTATAGAAAATTTTTCATATAAAAAATTTTTCTATAGAAAATTTTTCATATAAAAAATTTTGCTATAGCAAATTTTTCATATAAAAAATTTTTCTATACAAAATTTTTTATATAAAAAATTAAAAAAATTTTCATATAAAAAAAATTTTCTGTAGAAAATTTTTCATATGAAAAATTTTTCTATAGCAAATTTTTCATATAACAAATTTTTTTTAAAGAAAATTTTTCATATAAAAAATTTTTGTATATAAAATTTTTCATATAAAAAATTTTTGTATATAAAATTTTTCATATAAAAAATTTTTCTATATAAAATTTTTCTCTATAGAAAATTGTTCATATAAGAATTTTTTCTATGGTCTCGAGTCTTCTCAAACATTTTTATAGACTTCTCAAACATTTTTAAGAAAAATTTCGGTCTGACAGAAGAGTGGACGCCAAGTCCTTTATCGACTTTTTTCAAATTTTAATATATTCTTTATGGGGACGTTTTTAAAATTTATAGGGAAATTTTTAAAATGTTACTATAAAGTGAAAATTTCAACATTTTGAATGTTAATTTTCAAAATTTTACTATTTTTAAAGGGACATTTTTAAAATTTCACTATTTTTTTAATGAAATTTTAAAAATTTAAATTTTTTGCAAAATTTCACTTTTTTTATATGAAACTTTTAAAAATTTCACTATTTTCATAGGGAACTTATTAAAATTTCTCTATTTTTATAGGGAAATATTCAAAATTTCACTATTTTAATAGGGAAATTAAAAAAAACAAAATTTTTACAGGGAAAATTTCGAAATTTTTATAGGGAAATTTTCAAAATTTCACTGTTTTTATAGGGAAAAGTTAAAAAATTTCACTATTTTTATAGAGAATTTAAAAAAAATCACTATTTTTATAAAGAACTATTT
Source organism: Stomorhina lunata (assembly GCA_933228675.1). Classification (NCBI taxonomy): domain Eukaryota; kingdom Metazoa; phylum Arthropoda; class Insecta; order Diptera; family Rhiniidae; genus Stomorhina; species Stomorhina lunata. The sequence continues at coordinate 98,143,742 of OW121744.1, forward strand.
TTAAATGGAAATTTCACTTCTTTATAACAAATTTTCAAAATTTCACTATTTTTAATAGGGAAATTCTTAAAATTTCACTATTTTAAAGAGAAATTTAAAAAAATTTTCAAAATTTCATTTTTTGTATAACAAATTTTGAAAATATCATATTTTCATAGCGAAATTTTTAAAATTTCACTATTTTTATAGGGAAATTTAAAAAATTTTACTATTTTTATAGGGAAATTAAAAAAATTTCACTATTTTTATAGGGTATTTTAAAAAATTTCACTATTTTTTTAAGGGAAATTTTTCAAAATTTCACTATTTTTATAGGGAAGTTAAAAAAATTTTCAAAATTTCATTTTTTTTATGAAAATTTTGAAATATCACTATTTTTATATGGAAATTTTTTAAATTTCACTATTTTTATAGGGAAATTAAAAACATTTCACTAGTTTTCTAGGGAAATTTTAAAATTTTTACTATTTTTTGGAAAATTTTCAAAATTTCCCTATTTTTGTAGGAAAATTTTTAAAAATTTCACTATTTATATTGAGAAATTTGTAAAATTTCACTATTTTTCTAGGGAAATTTTCAAAATTTCACTATTTTTATAGGAAAATTTAAAAAATTTCACTATTTTTATTGGGAAATTTAAAAAATTTCACTATTTTTATATGGAATTTAAAAAAATTTCACTATTTTCAAAGGAAAATTTTCATAATTTCACTATTTTTCTAGGGAAATTTTCAAAATTTCAAATTTTCTAAAGAAATTTTAAGTTTTTACCTATTTTTATAGGGAAATTTTTAAAATTTCACTATTTAGATAGGGAAATTTTCAAATTTTCTAGGAAATTTTCAAAATTTCATTATTTTTATAGGGAATTTTAAAAAAATTCACTATTTTTAAAGGGTAATTTTCAAAATTTCACTATTTTTCTAGGGATATTTTCAAAATTTCACAATTTTTATAGGGAAATTTAAAAAAAAATTCACTATTTTCACAGTGAAATTTGAAAAATTTCACTATTTAGATAGGGAATTTTCAAAATTTCACTATTTTTCTAGGGAAATTTTCAAAATTTCATTATTTTTATAGGGAATTTTAAAAACTTTCACTATTTTTAAAGGGAAATTTTCAAAATTTCACTATTTTTATAGGGAAATTTAAAAAAAAATTTCACTATTTTTACAGAGAAATTTGAAAAATTTCACTAATTTTATAGGGAAATTTACAAAATTTCACAATTTTTTAGAAAATTTTTAAAAATTACTTTATTTTTATTTTAAGAAATTTAGGGAAATTTTTTAAATTTCTTTATTTTAATATTTTATGAGGAATTTTTGACTTTTTCAGGGCATGTTTTAAAAATTTAACTCAGAATTAAAAATTCATTAAATAAAACTCACATTTTCCATTATCATTTGATAAATATAGTTTTCCGCTTTATTTCAGTTTTTCTTCTGTTTTGTTTTTTTATATGACAGATAATTTTGTAATTAAGTTCTTGTGGTTTTTTAATTAAATACGAAATAAATTTTATATTTTTTTATGCAGAATTTCTTTAGTTTATTTATTAAGTTATACCATAGCTAAGAAAAGCTAAAAATTATATTTGTTTTAAGAGTTTTGTTTAATTATTTAGGCTTTAAGGAATAATAACTAAAAATTAAGGGCAATAAAAAAAGATAATTTACAAAAGAATTAAGATGTAAATAAATTACATATAAAAAGAGAGAATTCAGTTTAGAGACGAAAAACTCAAATTATAAACAAAAATATACATAACTTATTTTAGGTTTTTCCTTTTGATAAATATATAAAATTTTATATAAAAACTAAAATTAGACTAAAACATAAAAAAAGGTACCAAAAAATAAAATCAAAATTAAATAAATTAAACGTTTTTTCGAACGCGAATTATAAATAGGATCACACTTAGTTATTTAGATGATTTTTCTTTTTTTTTCTAAAACTTTTTTATAAATAAAACTAAAAGCTAAATTAATTATTATTGTTGTTTTTTCTATTTTTTTACAAATTATAAAATATTTGGTGAGAAGCAAATTTTTTTTTAAAAAATATAATACAAAACATTAAATATTTCGTTAAACTTATGTTTTTCTTTCAAAATTAAATGAGTATCTATTGAGCGTAGAAATTTGAAAATTTTATTAAAATCAAGAGGGAAAAATGGCACTAAAATTTACTAATGAATACAAATTTTTGTAATTTTCTCAAATTTTTCAGGCTCGAATTCATTAAATAGTATTATTTTTGCCCATTCCTTATAGAAAAGTTTACATTGGTAAACTTTTTCTATAGAAAAATTCACATTGGTGAAGTTTTTCTATAGAAAAATTCACATTGGTGAAGTTTTTCAATAGAAAAATTCACATTGGTGAAGTTTTTCTATAGAAAAATTCATATTGGTGAAGTTTTTCTATAGAAAAATTCACATTGGTGAAGTTTTTCTATAGAAAAATTCACATTGGTGAAGTTTTTCTATAGAAAAATTCACATTGGTGAAGTTTTTCTATAGAAAAATTCACATTGGTGAAGTTTTTCTATAGAAAAATTCACATTGGTGAAATTTTTCTTTAAAAAAATTCACATTGGTGAAGTTTTTCTTTAGAAAAATTCACATTGTTGAACTTTTTCTTTAGAAAAATTCTCATTGGTGAACTTTTTCTTTAGAAAAATTCACATTGGTGAAGTTTTTCTATAGAAAAATTCACATTGTTGAACTTTTTCTTTAGAAAAATTCACATTGGTGAAGTTTTTCTATAGAAAAATTCACATTGTTGAACTTTTTCTTTAGAAAAATTCACATTGGTGAAGTTTTTCTATAGAAAAATTCACATTGGTGAAGTTTTTCTATAGAAAAATTCACATTGGTGAACTTTTTCTTTAAAAAAATTCACATTAGTGAACTTTTTATTTAGAAAAATTCACATTGGTGAAATTTTTCTTTAGAAAAATTCGCATTGGTGAAATTTTTCTTTAAAAAAATTCACATTGGTGAAGTTTTTCTTTAGAAAAATTCACATTGTTGAACTTTTTCTTTAGAAAAATTCTCATTGGTGAACTTTTTCTTTAGAAAAGTTCAAATTATCGAACTTTTTGTTTAGAAAAATTCACGTTGGTGAAATTTTTCTTCAGAAAAATTCACATTGGTGAACTTTTCTTTGGAAAAATTAACTTTTGTTCAATGAAAAGATATATAAAATGGACCCAATTCTAAAAATTTTGAAAATTTCAAAAATTTGTATAAAAAGTTTGAACAAATAAGTTTAAAAAAAAAGGATCAAAATATAAAAATATTGAGTATGGAATAATTATGATGATATTGAATATAAGTATCTTCGATTTGTTTTTCTTTAATTATTAGAAAGTTTTGGTTTTCTTTCAAGACTTAAATAGCTAACGGACGTATGTTTTTTAAATATATTTGAAATTCTATTTTATTTCTATTCATAGATTTTTTTTATAACTTTAGTTTCCGAAACTTTTTTTTTTACCGAAAAATACATATATATTTGTCTTTCTTTAATTTTTAGGTCGATTTTAGCATCAAAATAGTTCTGTTTTTCTTTTCTAAAATTTTCATTTTTATAACATTTCCTTTTTTTTCAAATTCAAAATATTTCTGAAATTTTGAAAGTACATATTTTGTTATTTTAATCAAATCCTTGTTTGTTATTTAATTTATTGTTTGGGTTTTTTTGTTTTGTAATAAATCGTTATACTTTTCTTTTATATTTTAAAGATTTGTAATCGTAAATAATGTTTTTTATTATTATTTCTTTGTTTTATGATTAAATATATTTAAATATATATTTTATAAAATATATAAAGCTAGACACATAAAGATTTTCAATATCGTTTTGAAATCTGTGAACATTTTGTTTTGCACGCTTAGTTTTCTTCCAACATAAATTCTTTCAATTTAAATGAAAGTTTCTTTCTAAAAAATTATATTGAATACAAAAACCAAAATTAGGTTTAACTGAAATATTTCAATACAAAATCTTGCGAAAGTTAACTTCATTCTAAACTCCAGAATTTGGTCGGTTTTTTTTCAAGACAGAAACTTAAAGTTTATTTTTTAATTAATTTCAATATTTAAACGCCGTTTTCTTGTCAAAATTGTTAAAAAATAAAATAATTTGATGCGGTTGTTGTCAGTTTTGCTGGTTGTTTGGTTTCATTTGGTTTTCAATAATTATATTTTATTTTTCACACAGTCATGGAAGTCTCTTGAATTCCGTTTTGGTTGTTCTGAAAGGTTTATTCGATTCTTTAGTTTAATTTGTCCTCTTCCTCGTTTTTATGAAATAACACATTTTTCATTGTTGCCGCTGATATTTACTTGTTCCAGATTGCGGGCAATTTCATGATCATCTTCGATACTGAAAGAAATTAAAAATATTGAACATTTTAAAACGATTCAAAAATAAAAATTATTTGCTTTTGATCCCAGTCTATCTATATATATAAAAATCAATGCAGCTTTTCGTAGTAACTTTATAACTCAAGAACGGTCTCACCTATCCAAACCAAATGTTTAGGATTTGTTTGGACTATTTAGTAGATGGTTTATGTAAAGTTTGCTCAAAATCTGTTGAGCGGTTCTTCATTTATCACATTTTTTGTAACAAATTAGTGTTTTTTTTTTTTTGATTTTATAAAATCCATAGAAATTTTTTATATTTACATACATTTTTTTTTTTTGGATTTTATTAAATCCATGGAAATTTTTTATATTTACATTATTTTTTTTTTTTGGATTTTATAAAATCCATGGAAATTTTTTATATTTACATACATTTTGTCTAATATAGTTTCCATGTATTGTATAAACTCTATAAATTATCTTCTTTTATATATTTATATAAAATTTTGATCATGTTATGATCTTTAGCAAAATTGTTGCGCATGAGCCGACGAACATTACTAAGTTGGTATGAACAAGTTCCGACAGGCGGCGCCACTAAAAATTGATTATATTTAATTAAGGTGACGCCACTAAAAATTGCTCAAATTGAATTTAATCGTTAACTATTAATTTGATCATGCTATGATATTTAGCAAAGTTGTTTCGCATTAGCGGACGATTGTTTCTAAGTTGATAGGATCAATTTCCGACCGATGGCGCCGCATAAAATTACTCAAAATGAATAAGATCATAAACTGTGGATTTGATCATGCTATGATCTTTACCAAAGTTGCTGCCATGAGCGGACGAAGGTTTTATAGTTGGTATGACAAATTTCCGAAAGGTGGCACCACTAAAAATTACCCAAAATGAATTAAATCGTATGCTGTGCATTTGATCATGCTATAATCTTTAGCAAAGTTATTGCGCATGGGCCGCGTAAAGTTTCTAAGTTTGTATGATCAATTTCCGACAGGTGGCGCCACTTAAAAAAAACACTACTCAAAATGAATTAAATCATAAACTGTGAATGCTATGATCTTTAGCAAATGTGTTGAACATGAGCCGACGTAAGGTTCCTAGTTTGGTATGACCAATTTCCGAAAGGTGGCGCCACTGAAAATTACTCAAAATTAATTTGTCCGTGCTATTTTCTTAAGCAAAGTTGTTGCGCACGAGTCGACGGAGGTTTTTAAGTTGTTTCCGACAGATGGCGACACTAAAAATTATTCAAAATTAATTGAATCGTAAACTATATACAAAATCAATAAAAATAATTAAAAATTATTAAGATATTTGTGTAATGTCTTTCCATCAAATTTATTTTAGTTGGTGGTGCAGCAAGGCGCACAGGGTACAGTTAGTTTTATATAAATGTCAGAAGTTTGATGGATAGTTTAGTCAAAAGTCTAAATAAAAATCAAAAGCTTGATCAAAATCTAATCTTGATCTAATCTACAAAATTTTGGTTGACATCCTTCGACTCCTAGGGGTACCTGCCTTAGACTTACACTTAAATGCAATTTGAATAAAAAGTTAAGCCTAAACGACTGCAACACTTTTTGCTTAAATTATGTGTTATAATTTATGTGACTTTTCTCAGAAAATTTTGAATTTTGTTCTATGATTTTGTAAATTTCGGTGAATTTTTCGCTTAATCTAAACAAGAGACTTTCGCCTTTCACGTGATTATAGTAGAAGCACCGAGCAAAATCGAGCCGACTTAGTTTTTGAAAAAAGAAAAACGAAAACACTGAATTTTGTAGAGCTTTTTCGATTTTCTAATATCTCCTCAACTATATACGAGATTAAGTAAAGACTTAGAATAGCTTTTATTCATTAAAACACTTACGCCTGCTCCTCATTGTGTAAACACTGCACCAACTCATTGCGTTTATCGACAATTGCCACCAATTTTTCCAAAAGCACACGCTCCTTCTCACGCTGAGCTTCAGTTTTACGCCAATCCTCTACAGATTGGGCAGCACGTAGTTCCTCTTTGAGTAGATTATACTTATGTTCCAATTCACATTCTTTTTCGCTGTGGAAATAAGAAGAAAAGGAAAATTAGGACAATGATTAAATTGATCAAATAAAAATCTGCCCTATTCTGTAAAGGGAATGCAAATACAACAAATATTCAAAAATTGCGCACAAGTTTTGAAAAAAGTTTTAACCCTCTAATTTTTATAGGATTTACAAAATTATAAAGTGCTTATTTTAGGAATTTTGTATAAAAAAATTTACTTAATAAACGTGTTACATAATAATCAAAGGCTTATTGTAGGATTTTTGAATGGATTATAATTTTGTCTTATTTTTATTTTTCGTTTATGAGTAAGATGTTAATTTGGAAGCTAGTCATAATGGAATTTTTCGTTTTTGAATAAGGAGGTAAGTTTAAATAAATTTGCTATACATTTGTCAAACATTTTATAGTTTTGATTTTTTTTTTTGACTTCAATATCTTTTGGTTTCGATTTACAGAATAGGGCATATTTCGAAAAAAGCACTTACTGTAAATTCAATTGCATCTGTCGGCGTATTAAAGCATTTTTCTTATTAACCAAAGTAAACCATTGGGATAGCAATTGTTCCTCCGTTTCTTCGGTAACTAAAGGAAAAAAGAAAATTTCAAATTAGTTTCGATTATGCTAAAAAGTTTTAAAAATTATTAATAAAAATAAGTATCAACAACTAAAGCATGTTTAGGCATGTTAATTGAATTAAAAAAACATAGAATTAAATATGAGATTAGTGGTTTGTTTTTTTTTTTTGTTTTTTAAGAAAGAGTTATAATAAAAGTAACGACATGAACGTAACGCAGTTAATTTACAGACAATGATTTTTATGGTTTAAATGAGTTGATTTAACGTAAGTAACATTTAAATTAACTTAAAAACAACGTAAGTAAATGGTTATGGCTTGTTTTTTTTGTTTGTCTTTGTTGTAAAGGAGACACTACTTAAGATGCCAGCGAAAAGCTGATTTCAATTCAAAAATTATTATAAAACATTAGTGCAAGGCCTGAAGCTTGCTTGGGTAATATTAGAATTAATTCTTCTTTTAAAAAAAAAAAATTAGTTGACGCTACAAAAGCAGCAAAATAAGCAGCAGCATTAAAGAACTAATAGAACTTTCTAAACTTTGTTTTGGAATAAGAAACCCATTTACCGCCACCACATTTGCTTCTACTTCTTGATCTTCTTTGTGAGGTAGAACGTCTTCTAGGACGTCTTCTAACCACATGATCTTGCGGATTTTGTTCTTCATCATCACTACAGATTTTGAAATTATCACAAGAGGAATGATTGGACGAAGCTGAGGATAATATACTATAGGGTTGTGTTGAGGTAGTTGTTGTAATCATTGTTGAAGATGATGTATTATTATGATTATTACATAAGTTATTACATTGTGAATTATAATTTTTACAATTACAATTATTATTTTTACTATTATTATGCGCATTATTATTATATTGTAAATGATTTGTAGCTGTAGCTGTATGTTTCATGTCGTGTGGCTGTTGCTGCAAAGCTACAACACATGACTGTGATCGTTGACGTTTAATTTTGGGATTTGTGCGTTTACGCATACGTCTGGTATTTGTTCGTAAATTACGTTCATTACGATCATCATCACTTGACATTGAGGATGAGGAGGAGGAAGCAGTTGATGAATCTGTGCTGCCCGTTGGGCTAAGCGACAGTTCACCATTGTCTATATCTAAGAGTTTAATGCGTATGGTTTCACCACCACCGATACTATTGCGTATTAATCTAATGAATGAATTTGGTTTAGTTCTATTATTACTTGGTTTGCCGCCCATAACAGCGCGTAGTTTCTTCTCCAGACTGTTGGCCTTCTGATCCACCGCCACCTGTTCACGCTCCAGGGCCTCCAATTCGGATTGGATGTAGGAAAGTTTTTCGCCCTAAAATAAAGGAAGGAATAGAAATATTATTTTCAAATCTGTTAATGAAAAAACAAGAAAAAAAAGTACCAAAATCGGTAAAGATCGACCTTGTTAGACCCTTCCCCACTGAGAATAAATGTTTAAGGCTTTAAGACGTATCTGCGCAAAATGTTGTTATTATAGAAACATTTTCTAGAGATTAATGACAGGGTCAAATGTAAGACAATTGCCCCTATTGACGTTCTCAACTCAACTTAGTTTGGTCATCTGCTAGTCGACCCAACTTTTACTCAACCAAATTATTTGTTTAATATCGCGGAACTTAACTCAACCAAAAAAATAGTTTGAGTAAAAGTTGGGTCAACTGGCAAATTAGTACTAAAATCGATTAAGTCCGACCTTGTTAGAACCTTTACCACTGAGAACAAATGTGGACCGATTGTCAGAGAAAACTCGTTTATGGCTTAAAGACATATCTGAGCTAAATTTTGTCATTATACGAATATTTTCTATAGATTTTTGTTTTAGATTCCGATAGTATCTCTGAAATGGGAGCCAGGGTCAAATGTGAGACAATTGCCCCTATTGCCGTTCTCAACTCAGTTTGGTTGTCTGCCAGTCGACCCAACTTTCACTTAACTAAATTATTTTTTGATATTACGGAACTCAACGTTTTTTTTTACTCAACTTTTTTTAGTTCCGTAATATCAATAATTTGGTTAAGTGAAAGTTGGGTCGACTGGCAGACGACCAAACTGAGTGGAGTTGAGAACGGCAAAAGGGGCAAATATATAATACCCTTCACTACGAAGATCAAATCTAGACCGATAGATAAACAATTCAGAAAATGTTGTCATAAGAAGAACATTTTCCAGAGATTTCTATGTACTTTTTACCCCCTAAATTGCAAAAAGTACCAAATAAATATAAATATTTCTTTTTTGAAGAAATCAATTGTCATTAATTTTCTTTCATGGTAAATTGGCACAAAAGATACATATGGACTAGAAGTAGATCGGTATGATTTAAGACTTATACTTCAGACTTATACTTCCAACTTCTCCCTAAAGCTAGTGTAGGGTATAACAAGTTTTTTTTTTTAATTATACTACAAAAGTATAAAATCTTCACATCACTTACCATATTCTCAGTATTTGGTGTCTTTATCCGATCCATAACATTATTAAACGACTGTAATGTACTGCCACCGTTGTTTAAACTTAATCTATGACTAGGACTTAATTTACTTATGCTATTACTACTACTGTTGTCATTATCACGTGGTGGTGTTATTCTCTTTGTTGGCGTTGTGGGCTGCTGATGTTGTTGCTGCTGCTGTTGCTGTTGCTGGGGTTGTTTTGTCGGCGATGTTGTTGTACCACTACCACTATTTTCCTCTAGTTCGAGGGTCATATTGATTGGTGAAATCGTGCGTTCTGAGGTGAAATTGTAGCGTTTTGGTTTTGTAGGTGAGGTTGGACTTTCCAGACTACTGCTGTTAGAGGTTTTGTTGCGTGTTTCGAGTATTAAACGTCGGGCCTGTTCGCGTAAGCGTTGTTGACGTTCCTCCTAAACGAAAAGGGGAAATAAATTAATAAAATCGTATATATTATAATTTTTAATAGAGAATCTAGACTAGACATAAATATAGTAAAAGCTGTAGTGTCAAGTCGGAACTAAAGTCAAAACTCTTGTCAGATTTCTAGTCAGAACTGTATTCTAAATCAAGTCAAAATTTAACCAGGAGCCTAGTAAAAAGTCCACTTAGAAGAGTTCTGTAGTTTGTTCGGAAGTGTAATCAAAAATGCATGTTAAATTAAAGTGAGTAGTAAAATAGAAATAGTTTTTGACAAGAGCTAGTCTAGACTGCAGTCAAGTCAGAAATCGAATATGTTATCATTGAGCATGTTTAACTAAAAGTCTCAAATCAAGTAAGAACTCCCTTCGGAAATATATTCAAGTCTTTAAAACTCTCTAGTTAACCCCTTGACGTATTTCCACGAGTCTGACTCGTGGTACAATTTCTGTGCCTAACATGATTATCACGAGTCTGACTCGTTTTGCGACTGTTTTTAAGCATCAAAACTGGTTTGGTTTGGTGCAAGTTGTATGCGAATAGTTGGAAGCGAACTTAGTTGCGCTAATTGATACGTCAAGGGGTTAAAAATCAAGTCGAAATCTAGTAAAAATTCTAGTTAGAAACTATTTAGGCAAGTAAGATTTCTTTCGAGTCTAATAAGAAGTTCGATCGAATAACTAGTCCAAGGTCTTTCAAGAAGTCCAGCCAGTAGTAAATCATAAGTCAAATCTACTCAGACCTGTAATTTTTTAGTCGAAATCTAGTTAGAAATTCTCTTAGAATGAAAACTTTTCAGTCAAGTAAAAGGGCTTTAATGTTTAATTAAAACTCTAGCCCAAAGTCTTTTGAGAAGTCCCGTCTGTGGTTAGTCCATGATAAGTCTAGTCAAAGACATATTTAAAAGAAGAGTTAAATGCCAATAAGAAATCTGATCAGATATCTAGTCCAAAGACTTTTGAGAAGTCTTGTCAGTGACTAGTCAAAATTAAGGGTAGAAACTTTATTGGTAAGGAAACTATCAAGTAAGTCTTGATTTGGGACGTTCAGTCAAAGATCTAGTCAAATTATATAGGTATTCAAAAGTATAGTTAAAAGTCTTATAAGAAATCTAAATAGATATTTAGTCCCGAGTCTACTGGGGAATCCAATTAGTAACTAGTCAAAAGTCTAGTTAGAAATTTTCTTAGTAAGGAAACTATAATTAAAAATTTGATCGGATATCTACGACAGTGCGTAGTCAGTTTAGTCTAGTCGGAAGAATATTTAAAAGTATAATTAAAAGTCTAATAAAAAATCTGATCAGATATCTAGTCCGAAGTCTTTAAAAGAGTTTAGGCAGTACAAATTCTTAGTAGAAACTTTCTTGGCAGGAAAACTATTCGGTCAAGTAAGAGGTTTTTAGGGTCTTATAAGAAACTTGATCGAATAACTAGTCCAAAGTCTTTTATAAAGTCTTGTTAATCCAGTTCATTTAGAGGGATATTCAAAAGTATCGTTAAGTCTATTAAGAAATCCGATTAGATATCTAGTCTGGAGTTTATTGAGGAGCCCAATTAGTGACTAGTCAAAATTCTAGTTAGCAATTATTTTATGAAAGGAAACTATCCAGAAAAGTAAGAAGTTTTTAAGGACTAATTAGAAATTTGACCTGATATCTAGCCCAAAAACTTTTGGGAAGTCCCATCAGTGGCTAGTCAAAGGTCTAGTCCGATGGATATTCAAAAGTACATTTAAAAATCTAATCAGAAATCTTATAAAATATCATCTTCTATGGTCCGTCTGTAACTAGTCAAATTCTAATTAGAAATTATCTTAGAAATAAATCCAGTTAAGTAAAACGAAATCTTAAGACATGGCTCGAGCTATTAACTGATTCTCGCGGTAACAGAGATAGCACCGAATATATGTCACCATTTTATGAGCATCAAATCTTGGATCAGTGAGGAAACAGCTAAGAACTGGCATAACTTGGCCACTTGCACAATATCTAGGACCATATGGCCTGATTTAAATATACGCAAGACCAAGTTCTTGCTAGGTCTCAGCAGAACCAGTCTTAACTGGCCACTGCGCCCTGAGTTCTAGGCTAAATAGATGGGATGAAGCAATTCAGGACATTTGCAGACTATGCTCGGATGTGGATTCATCCGAAACGGTCGAGCACATCCTCTGTCATTGTCCTATGCTCCAAAACCAGAGACTTAAATTTCTAGGTAATAGATTCCATGAGGAACTGAGCGTCATACAGCAGTGCGAACTGACTGACGTTGTAGGTTTTATATTTTGTTACTCAGATGGCTTAGATAGACAGGTCTCTTTCCCTACGGTAGATTTTTCTCTTCTCTACGACTTTTACCTTCACTCTTCTCTTTCTTTCTCTTTCCGCTATCGTTATTTACTTTCAGAAAGGATCACAATGGACCCCAAGGTCTTCGAGTGAAGACGCCACTTCCCTGGCATTACCTTTTCAACCTAACCTAACCTAAGATGTTTTTTTTTTGAAATTCTCAAAAGACAAGCCAGAAATTATGTTAGAAATAGAAGGAATAGTCGGATTTCAGAATAAAAGTATTGATTTAAGTTCATTCGAGCGTAAGACTTAACAGAAAACTAGTCAGAAATAATGTAATCGAAAATCCAGTCAGTATCGATGACTTATAAAGTTCAGTGAGAAGTGTGCATCTATATTACACAGTGTCGGATGTCTAAAATCTTAAAAGAAAACTAATCGTAATTCTACAAAGGGCAAATGCACGCACAAGACATGAGAGGTCTAATATATCTCAAGTTTTAGACTGAAGGGAAAACGGTAAAGTTTTTAACAAACAGATATCTTGTTAGAGGTTAAGTCAGAAGTCCAGCCTATTACTTAATTCTTCAAGAATAATGTTAATTTTAATTTAAATAATACAAAAGCTTTTATTAAAATATGGAAAAATAATAAAATTTAAAATAAAAATTGAAATGATATGATAATGAAAATTCTACTTACATCATGTATACTTTTATCATTTTGAGAAATTCTTAATTTCTCCATCATGATACGAGCCTTTTCACTTTGTTCTTTATGACGTGATAAAATTTTCTACAAAAAACATAAAGCGCCAAACAAAAAAGTTTTGGAAAATAAAAATAAAATAAGAAACAAAATTAAAGCCAAACAAAAGCTATGATTAAAAAAACTATATACAAAAATTAAAGAAAAAAGCTAAAATGTGAGTAAAAAAGAACTCAACAAGTTAAATTCAAATTTAAATGAATTAAATTAAAATTTAAATATAAATAAATAAAAAATTTAAAAAAATCACTTACATTTGTTGTATTAGGATCTAAAGATGTAGGCGATGAGGGTTCTTTATTTAAGTTCTGTTGTTGTGCATTTAATGAAATATTTTCCTGATTCGAAGAATTCAATTTCTCCATTTGATCTTCCATGCGTTCGTGCGAGGAAACATTATTATCCTCGATTAAGGGCGAAGCAGGGGTAATGGCCAAATTACTTAAATTCGAATGCTGTGAGGCATTTATCGAATTCTTATCCTTGGTAGGCGACAACACTTTACCCAGTATACTCTTTGAACCGGACAATATTAGGTTCTTAACATCTTTTTTGGCCGTTGGCGACAATTGCGATTTGTTGTTCGTACTGTCGAGGCCAAAGATATCGTCATCCAAAGAATTCTGATGTAAGAGTTGTGCTTTCAAATGTGACAAATTGAGTAAGTTCTGTGATGATAGATTGTCTGTCTTATAATTGCCAATAACGTAGCTGGATTCGTCGGATGTGGGACCTGGGAGAAGGAGAATAAGATAAATTAAATTGTTTGTCTGTTTTCTAAATTAAAAAGTCTACGACGCTCTTCACTTAATTTACCAATTTGTTCAATTTGTAGTTGTTTGCCGGTAAAGTGGGCACGCAATTGATGTAAATACGTCATAACAGCCAATTTATCGGGTACGGCCAATAAACTCATATCACGTGGTTCAATGACACGCGGTATACCCAACGATTCGGCTGCATCGAAAGCAATGCGGCAATTGCCCACCACATCGTGAGGTGTCAGTTTGGACATTTCCCTGTTAAAGATAATAAAATGATTAGGAGACAGTTTTTAAAGATTTGAAATAGTATGATTCCAAGGTTTTCGATTAACATCGAATGCGATGATTCGATTTTGATCGAAAGCTCAGACTTTTTACCAAATATTTTGTAGCACTCTTTAGGGATGTTCAAAATTATTTATTTTGGTAAATTTAATATCAAGGGCCAAATCATCGCATTCGATGTTAATCGAAACTCAGACTTTTTAGAAAATATTTTTTAGCATACTTTAGGGATGTTCAGAATTATTTCTGTTGTAAAATTGAATATCTTAATAAGTCCTTTTATTTGACAAAACATATAGTTTTAATTAAACTATTTTGAAAAATAAGTATAAAATATAAAAAAGTTTATATAATATAAATTATTTGAATTGTCCTAAAAGTATGCTACACAAATGTATCTAAAATATCCTAGATTTCGACCGATATCGAATGATAATTTAGTAAACTTAAAGTTTTATTCTATATATATAAAAAGTCTAGTTGAAAGTTTATAATCATTTCTAATCAAAAGCCTATTAGATCTATTTTGATGATTAGTCAGAAGTCTATTGTAAAGCTTGACTTGAAATGTTTTATACATATATGAAATCTTTTGATGTTCAAAGTTTTGTGAAGAAATCAAAAGTTTTCTATAGAAAATCTTTCCACGTCGAAAGTTTATTAGTAGGAGCCATTTTGAAATCAAAATTATATAGAAAATCTTTAGATATTGGCATTTTTATATTGGAAAGCTCTTGATATGGAATGTTTTTAGTAGAAAGCTTTGGATATTGGAAGCAAACTTTAGAAATCTGTTGATATAAACGAAATATTTTGACGACAAAAGTTTTATATAAGTAATCTTTTGATATCGAATGTTTTCTGTAAAAAAAATCTTTCAATTTTATATAGAAAAAAAATATAATATGGATTTTTTTTAGTTGAAAGCTTTTTATATCAAAAGTTACCTATAGGAAATCTTTGATATTAAAAGTTTTATATGAAAAATCTTTCGATATCGAATGTTTATTATACGAAACCTTTCGACATCCAAAGTTTTATATTGGAATTTTTAATATAAACTGTTTTTTAAAAAGCTTTAGATATTAAAGTTATCTATAGGAAAAGCTTTTGATATTGAAATTTTTCTATAGAAAAGTTTTATATAAAAAGTTTTCTATCTGAAATATTTTGACGACAAATGTTTTATGTAAGAAATCTTTCGATATCGAAAGTCTATTATAGAAAACCTTTCGGCATTGAAAGTTTTATATAAGAAAACTTTAGATTAATGACAGTTTTATTATTGGAAAGCTTTTGATGTAAAATATTTTTTGTAGAAAATTTTACCTATTAAAAGATGTCTATAGGAAAGCTTTTAATATTGAAAGTTTTTTATTCGAAAAATGTTGTCGACAAAAGTTTAATATAAGAAATCATTATAAATCCAACCGAAAGCTTTAAGTTTCGAAAGTTTTCTATAATTTGTTGATGAAACGACACAAAATTTGCCGAGATACAGTTTTTAAAAAATATATATTTTTAGGATTAAGTTAGGGCCCTTTTTAGGAAATTACTTAAATAACCGCTAATTTTGAAAAAAATCCCCCAACATTTTTGTGAGGAGGTGTATTTGCGTTAAATGCATTGGAATCACAAAAAAAAATCAATTTCAAAAAAGTGTGATTTAGGGCCTTTCTACATGAGACCAACGATATGTAAATGACAGATGTTTGGTCAAAAGTCTGGTCAGATATCTAATCAGAAATAGACTCAAAATTAAATCTAGTCTAAACTCAAGTGAGAAATCTTATACTCTGAGGTCTGTTCGAAAGTTAAGTTATAAGATTTGTCACAGATCTACTCAAAAGATTGGTAGTATAAACTATAGTCTTAAGTCTGTCTAGTAAAAGTGCAGTTTGAAATCTTACCTAAAATCTAATCAGAAATCTATTTAGAAATATTGTCAAAAGTGTGGTTAGGAATCTTGTGACAAGTCTAGTCGAAAATGGAAAACCAATCACTAATATATCCAGAAGACAAGACCAGTCAGATGTTTTGTCTAAAGTCTTATCAGAAGTCTTGAGAGAAATTTTGTCAGAAATCTTGAAATCTGGTTAATATCAGGCCAAAGTCTGGTAGAAAGTCTAGTCAAAAATAGAATAGGAAATCTTGTCGGGAATTCATATATCTAGAAGACGGGACTAGACAGAAGTTTTGGCTGATGTCTTGGCAAGTCTAGTGAGAAATAAAGACAGAAATCTTTTAATCGGAAGTTTAGTCGAAAGTTTAGTTAGAAAATAGGTCCTAGATCTACTGAAAAGTCTGTTCGGAAGACTATTCTGCAATATAGTCAGGATTCTATGCAAATGTCAGAAGTTTGATGGAGTATAGTCAGATGTCGAAACTCTAGTCAGAAATCTAATTTAAAGTCAGAGTCGAAACTCTAGTTAGAAGTCTCTTTGGAAATCTAGTCGAAAGTCTAAATAATAATCGGAAGTTTGATAAAAAAAAGTCAAGTCAAATTTTTGTATCTATATATTTTCAAAATATAGTCAGCAACCTGGTTAGAAATTTGGTCAAAACTTGTAGTCAGTTTGGCCAAAATCAGGTCAAAGTTTGATCACAAGTCTTGTCAGAAGACTAGTCGGAAGTCTTGTCAGAAGTCTAATCTAAAATCCAATCAAAATCTTTCCACAAGGCAAGAAAGTCGAATCGTAAACAGATTTTAAGACCGGATATGAAGTCAAATATTAATTTAAAATATTAGTCACAAATTTCGTCAAAATTCAAGTCTCGATTCTGGACAAAATTTTTAAGTTTTAGAGAAGTTGAGTCAGATCTAAAAATAAAAGCCTTTTTAGAAGTCCCAATTCTTAAAAATTAATAATCCATTTCCATACTTACACCAAACTCGGTTCAAAATGATGTATGATAGCACAAAATGCCATACCATTACGCCAACTGGTCGTTAGGTTGGTAACCTTAACATTTGGATAATCTTTGGTAACTTCTTTGCACCACTCGAGTAAATCTTGGCCGGGAGTATTTTCTTTGAGTATAATCTTTTCCACAGGTTTCGTTGAAGAGTTGTTGGCGGTTAAATGATGAGAATTAACCGTTAAGTAACCATTTGAATTCGAGTTATTACTTTGCGTAGTATTAACAGGAGCGACAGCAGGTCCCGGTGAAGGTTCTATAGATTCATAGGATTTCTTAAGATTTAAAGGTTGTAACTCGGGACGTTTTTGTTCAGGTTTTGATGGTAAGGAATTATTTTTAACTGAATCTTTAGTGTTATCGCTATTCTTCGTTGATGTATTAAGTTTGGACTGCTCCTGAGTTTTATTATTTGCTGTGGTGGTCATTAGCATGGTAGTGGGAGTCTTAGTCTTATCATCCAGAGACAGTTCAGTGGCTGTAACAGTGGATTCATTAAGGGTAGAGTTTTTAGAATCAGGTGATTTAATTTTTTCAAAGGAATATTCCAAAGAAGAAAATGATTCTGGTTCCGGTTTATGGTTTTCTTTGGTTTGTTGTTGCTGCTGCTGTTGCTGTTGTTCATATTCTTCGGGGAATTTTAAGCCTTTACGTACACGTTGCTCCAGTTTCAAACCCTCTTCTGATTTCTTATCATTTATTTTAGCTATAGGTGTTGAGGTAAATATCTTCGAGGGTTTAAATTCTAATTTCGTTGCTTTGTCCGCTAATTGATCATCGCTAGGAACTTTATGGTTAGAAGAAGGCAGTGTCGATGCCACTCCTGCTGCTGCACTTGGTGTTTTTAGAAGATCTTCTTTGAAATCATCAGCATCACCACCACCACCATAATCCTCATTGTTCATGGGTGAGTAGGGATATTTATCTGATTCAAGTTCAAAATTTAAATTATTAACTTCAGCCAATGGAGTTGGATCTTCTGACAAAGAAGGTACTAATCATTACACAAACACAGATATAGACAGACACACACACATGTACAATGAAACATATTAATCAATCAAATGTTGTTGGGGATATTTAAGGGAATTTAAAAGGTTTTATATATAAAATTTGGTATATAAATTGGATTAGATGATTTAATAAACAAACACAGAATTACAAATTAAGACAGGATTTATTTGGAGGTTATATAAGTTCAACAAATTTAGTGTGGCCAGATTGTGTTTAATTTTATGATTAGAGATGATTTTTTTTTTTTTTTTTTTTTTGTAAATTTTGTTTTTAGTTTTGAGAGAAGTTTTGTTTTGAAAATGTTGTTTATTTGAGGGATAAAAGAGAATAAAAAAATAGAACAAATTTACAAAATTAACAAATTAATAAATACTGTTAAATATTTTACTATTTTAATACAGAAAATACTAAACAATTTTGAAAAATAAACTAATTTTCATATTAATAGTGTTTTGAAGGGAGAACAATTGATTTCATTTTATAGAAAATTTTTCCACAAAATTGTTTTCTAAAGAAAAATGTTCGATACAAATTTTTTTCTAAAGAAAGATTTTGGATAGAACAAACAATTCCCATAGAAAAATTTTGACAAAAAAATTTTTATAGCAACATTTTTATAAAAATTTTTCTACAAAAAAATTTTTGACAAAAATTTTCTATCGAAAAGTTTTGATAAAAAAATTGTTCATGCAAAATATTTTGATAAAAAATTTTTTTATAGAAATATTTTTGATAAAAAAAATTTCTATAGAAAAATTTTTTATAGAAGAATTTTTAATCACAAAAATTTTTGATAACAATAATTTTCCATAGAAAAAAATTTAATAAAAAAATTTTTTATAACAAAAATTGTCCATAGAAAAAATTTTGATAAAAAAAATTTCGATAACAAAAATTTTCCATAGAAAAATTTTTGATAAAAAATTTCTATAGAAAAACTTGTGATAAAAAAATGTTCTATGGAAAAATTGTTGATAAAAAAATTTCAATAGAAAAATTTCGGATAAAAATATTTTCAAAAGAAAAATTTTTGATAAAAAATTTGCTATAGAAAAAGTTTTTATAGAAAAATTTCTGATAACAAAAATTTTCCATAGAAAAATTTTTGATAAACAAATTTTCTACAGAAATATTTTTGATAAAAAAAATTTTCTATAGAAAAATTTTTCATAAAAAATGTTAAAAAAAATTTTCCAATTTTTTTTGATAAAAAAATCTCCTATAGGCAAATTTTTGATAAAAAAAAAAATTCTATAGAAAAATTTTTGATAAAAAATTTGCAAAAGAAAATTTTTTGATAAAAAAAATTTGCTATTTAAAAATTTTTGATAACCAAAATTTTCCATAGAAAAACTTTCTTTAAAAAAATCTTCTATAGAAAAATTGTTGATAAAAAAAAATTATAGAAAAATTTTTGATAAAAAAAATTTTTATCGAAAAAGTTTTGTTAAGAAAATTTCTACGGAAAAAATTTAAATAAAAAAAAAAGAAAAATTTTTGAAAAAAAAAATTTTCTATAGAAAACTTTTTGATAAAAAATTTTCTATAGAAAAATTTTTGATAAAAAAATTTGCATTAGAAAAATTTATAATAAACAAATTTTCTCTAGAAAAATGTTTGACAAAAAAAATTACTATAGAAAAATTGTTGATAACCAAAATTTTCTATAAAAAATTTTTTCTATAGAAAATTTTTTGATAAAAAAATTTTCAATAGAATAATTTTTGACAAAAACATTTTCTATAGAAAAAAAAATTATAACAAAAATTTTCCATAAAAAAATTTTCTATAGAAAATTTTTGACAAAAAAATACTCTACAGAAAAATTTTTGATAAAAAAATACTCTACAGAAACATTTTTGATAAAAAAATTTTCTATAGAAAAATTGTTGATAAAAAAATTTTCTGTAAAAAAATGTTTGACAAACAAATTTTTGATAAAAAATTTTCTATAGAAAAATTTTTGATAACAAAAATTTTTTGATAAAAAAATGTCTATAGAAAAATTTTTAATAAAAAAATGTTCGATAGAAAAATTTTAGATAACACAAATTTTCCATTGAAAAATTTTTGATAAAAAAATTTTCTATAAAAAAATTTTTTATAAAAGAATTTTCTATAAAAAAATTTTTTATAAAAGAATTTTCTATAGAAAATTTTTTGATAAAGAATTTTCTATAGACAAATTTTTGATAAAAGAATTTTCTATAGAAAAATTTTTGATAAATAAATTTCTATAGCAAAATTTCGGATAAAAAATTTTCAATAGAAAATTTTTTGATAATAAAAATTTTTGATAAAAAAAATTTGCTATAGAAAAATTTTTGATAAAAATTTTTCTACAGAAACATTTTTGATAAAAAATTTTCTATAGAAATAGAAAATTTTTTGATAATAAAAATTTTTGATAAAAAAAATTTGCTATAGAAAAATTTTTGATACAAATTTTTCTACAGAAACATTTTTGATAAAAAATTTTCTATAGAAAAATTTTTGATAAAAATTTTCGATAGAACAATTTTTGATAAAAATTTTTCTATAAAAAAAATTTCTATAGAAAATTTTTGATAAAAAAATTAGATAGAAAAATTTTCTAACAAAAAAATTTTTTATAGAAAAATTTTTGAAAACATTTTCTTTTTCAAACATCAGAACTACACATTAAAAAAAATACCTGTTTTAGTAAAAAGTACAAAAAACGGCAACTCTGCTGACGATTTTTTGTTATGCTCACTTTGTGCTGACTGGAGAAGCTTTGAGATTTCACTTTAGATTTTTCTGTTTTAAATATTAATTGACTTTAAGCTTTTGTTAAAGTTTTGAATGAAAAGGTTTTCAGTTAAAAGCTTTTAATCAGGTATGTGATGGAAAACGATCGTTTAAAAATCAATCGATTTCAGATATATTTTTGTGGTAATTTTCGGTAATTTTCCCAAATAATTCAAACCAAATGAAAGATAAAATATCAGTCAAAAGGATTAAAGCCAAAATTTTCATTTTTTTGGGGCAAATAACCGTAAATTAGCTAAAAAATATGTCTGAAATCGATCGATTTGAAAACGAAAAATGTCCATCACATACCTGAATAATAAGCTTTTAGTTAAAACAACTTTATAGTAAAAATTGCTTCTCGAGTCGTAATGAAAAAGCTGTAGTAAAAATATTTATTGAAAAAGTGTTTAGCTTTTACCTTAAATTTGTAGGCAACATTTTAGAAATATTTAAGTTAAATAAACTATTAACGTTTTTACTGCAGAAAATGCAGATAAGGCATTTACTAAAACTTTAAATGGAAAATTTTTAAGTTGAGAGCTTTTAATAAGAAGATTTAGTCAAAACAACTTTCAAGCTTTATGACATTACTTTAAACCAATAAAATTAGGTATTTGAAAAATTTTAATAAATTTTATAATGGAAATGTTTTCAGTTTAAAGTTTTAAACTTTCACCAATTTTTAGTAGAGCAACTTTAAAAAAAAAAATTGTCCAAGAAAAAAGTAGCTTTTATGATAATGGTTACAAAAAAGGCAGATAAAGATTTCACTAATAATTTTTTCGCGTAGAAGAGTTTTAAGGGAAATTGTTTCAGTAAGTAAATATTCAGCTTTTTATAAATTTATTGAATAAAAAATCTTCTTCAAAACTGCGAACAAATTGTTCCCCTTCAACTACAACTTACTACAGTAACATATAATTTTATATATAAATGTTATAAATATTTTCAATAAATAATTCAAATACATACTACTAGTTATATTATGTAGAGTTTTATTTAATAATTAAATATATAAGTTTTGTACGTTATACAAATTATTAACATATACATAATATGAAACAAAAAACAAATATTTCTAAATATTGAACAAAGAAAAACTTACCACTCAGAGGCGTTGGTAAGTCCATGCAACCATTTAAGCTTGTGGTCATTTGTTCCAATTGCTGAGTGAAATCATACAAATGATCTGATATATCGGCAGAATTTTCCAAATCGGGAATATCCTCCAAGTCATCGAGGGGTGCAACATCACAGTTATTGTTGACAGACATGAGCGAGACAACACTTTGCATGTCCTCGTCTCTGTTGAGGAAGGAAAATTATAAGGAAATATTTTAAGATTTTGAAAATTTATTTAGAACTTTTTTTTTGGAAACTTACGTTGCTTTGCCCTCACGCAAGAATACACAACTTATGGTCAATTCTATATCGGCCGATGTGACTTTACGAGAGACAGGTTTTAGACTTAGGGTAAAGCTTTGCTGTGTTGACTCAATACTGGCATATTTACGCATATTTATATTGGCATTGGCCAAAACACGCTTTTTACCCATGGGAGTTATCTAAAAAGAAAATAAGAGAATATAAAATTTTACTTAAATTTTTGTTCGTAAAAAGTTTTTAAAGCCTTTTTTCAAAGGAAAGCCTTTTCTTCAAAAGAAAAATAATACGCACTTAATCCCAGTCTATTACATTTATTTAATAATGTTACAGACAATTTATTGATAAAATCCAAAAAAGGTTTGTGGAGACAAGCAATTCCTCGACGAGTTTCAATGGTTGGTTGGGCCATCATCTTCAGGAGGAGTATTCCTACATTTAGACAGATCGAAAGCCTCGCATTATTACCTGTTTTACAAACAAAATCATTACGAATTATGTTTGCAAATCAAATTTAAAAGCTCAGATTATCAACTGAACAAAAGTAAACACAAACATTTTTCAGTTTCATCTTCCTTGACTTTTCGACAATTTTTTTTATTTTATATTTTGGGAAAGCTATTTCTTAAACATCAAACAAATTTATTTATCTGATGTCTTCGTGCTTTGTAAATATTTACAAAATAAAGAACATATATATTTTTGCTAACAAATTTGAAAGCTTTTTCTTTCTCTAAAAATGCTTTTTTAAGAACTTTCGAAGAAATCCTTTCCCAAATATTGAACTAAAATATTAAGATTCAATTTCTTCTTAGTTGCAAATAAGTTCATTAATTCAAACTTTTGTCGAAGATTTCGAAAGCTCTTGCAACTTTTTCTTTCTGAAAAGGAAAGCTTTTTGCCAAACATCGAACAAATTAGGTATCTGAAGTCTTTCCAACTTTTAATCACAAGTTAAGAATATAATAATTATATTTATTAAAATATTAAAAAAGCTTTTACTTGCTATAGAAAACTATTTTTCAAAACTATGGGAGGAAGCTTTAACCGAAATATTGCACAAAATTGTTAAGCACTGATGCCTTTATATCTGTCAATCATTTGATATTTACAAATTAAGGCTTAATCTCTTAATTTTAAAAGA
Source organism: Stomorhina lunata (assembly GCA_933228675.1). Classification (NCBI taxonomy): domain Eukaryota; kingdom Metazoa; phylum Arthropoda; class Insecta; order Diptera; family Rhiniidae; genus Stomorhina; species Stomorhina lunata. Next base: position 98,167,002 of record OW121744.1, read on the forward strand.
TTTTTTCGGAAATATTAAGAAAAGCTTTTTCGCAAATTTGAACTAAATTTTAAATTATCTATTGTCTAAAGATAAATTTTGTTTTTTTGCAAAATATTTTAAAAACTTCTTCTTACTATAGAACAAAAAAGTTTTTCAGAAATATCAAAGAAATCTTTTTCGCAAATTTCAACTAAATTTTAAAGTATCTATTGTCTTAAGAAACATTTTTTTTTGCTAAATATCTGAAAAGTTTCTTCTTATTATACAATAAAAAAGCTTTGTTAGAGCTTTTTATTTAGCTTTTTAGCAAATTTCAACAAAATTTTGAAGTACCTATTGTTTAAAGAAAAAATTTTTTTTTGCTAAATTTTTTAGAAGTTTCTTCTTACTATACAACAAAAAAGCTTTTTCAGAAATATCAAGGAAAGCTTTTTAGCAAATTTCAACTAAATTTTAAAGTATCTATTGTGTTCAGAAAAATTGTTATTTTTGCTCAATATTTTAAAAGTTTCTTCTCACTATACAAAAAAATAAAAAAGCTTTTTTCGGAAATATTGGGAAAACTTTTTTGCAAAATTTCAACTAAATTTTAGAGTATCTATTGGCTAAAGAAAATTTTTGTTTTTTTGCAAAATATTTTAAATGTTTCTTTTTACTATACAACAAAAAAGCTTTTTCAGAAATATAAGGGAAAGCTTTTTCGCAAATTTCAGCAAAATTTTAAAGTATCTGTTGTCTAAAGAAAAATTTTAAAATATGTATATTAAAAGTATCTTCTTACTACACAACAAAAAAGCTTTTTTAGAAATATCGAGTAAAGCTTTTTCGCAAATTTCAACAAAATTTTCTGTGTTGTGTTTTTTGCTAACTATTTTAAAAGTTTCTTCTTTCTATAGGAAAAAGCTTTTTCAGAAATATCAAGGAAAGCTTTTTCGGATATATCAAGGAAAGCTTTTATGCAAATTTCAACTAAATTTTAAAGTATCGTCTGTCAATCTGTTCGGGTTAAACAATTATTCAGATTTTAATTAAAGATCATAAAAGCTTTTTCTTTCTCTAAAAGCAAGCTTTTCCCTTGTATGTAGCAAATAGAAATATCTAATGGCTTTCTGGCACATGCTCAAATTCAGGATTATTTTATATTTTTTTAAATATTTTAAGAGCTTTTTTGCTGTGGAAAAAAATGTTGAAGAACTTGCGAAGAAAGCTTTTTTTTCAAATATTGAACTTCATTTTTAAGTATCCGATGTATGTCAATCTACCAATCTCTTAACATTTACAACTTGAGGCAAAAATTCGTTAAAGAATTGAAAAATAAAAGCTTTTTCTTTCATTTAAATAAAGTTTCTGTCTAAACTTTGATAAAGTTTCTGTCTAAACTTCTGTCTTTATATTTAAATTAAGAAAAATTTCCAATTTTTTCTTAATATTTCCAAATAAAAGATATACAAAAAGCTTTTTTCAGAACTATCAAAAACATTTACAACTTGAGGCATAAATTCGTTAAAGAATTGAAAAATAAAAGCTTTTTCTTTCATTTAAATAAAGTTTCTGTCTAAACTTTGAAGTGTCTGATGTTTTTACGCTTTATATTTAATTTAAGAAAAATTTCGAATTTTTTTCCAAATAAAAGACACACAAAAAAGCTTTTTTCAGAACTATCAAAAAAAGCTTTATTCCTAATATCGAACTGTCTATTTCAAATTTACAAAAAAAAACGGCATAATTTAATATCTTAATTAAAGATTTTAAAAGTATATCTTGAAATAAGAAAAAGCTTTTTAACAACTTCTAAGATCAGCCTTTTACAAATTATCTAAAGCGTTCAAGCCTTTCATATCTGTCACTCTGCTTATATCTTTATATTAACAAGTCAAGGCAAGTTTTATATATATTTCTCTTAGGTACCAAAAGCTTTCATTTGCTAAATAAAAGCTTTTTTAACAACTGTCTAAAAAAGCTTTTCACTTAATATCGAACAAAGTGTTTAAGAATTTTTTTATATTTTTCTTAAGAACACCAAAAGCGTTCCTTTACTAAATAAAAGCTTTTTTCGTAACTGTCTATAAAAGCTTTTTACTAAATATCAAACAAAGTGTTTAAGAATCTGATGAATCTGCCATTCGAAAATGTATATTTTCAGTTATTTTCACAAAGGCTTATTTCATATTTTCTCTAAGGATTGTAAAAGCTTTTTTCACGAACTGCTTGCCTTAAATATCGAACCAAGTATTTTAGAATCGAATGTGTGCCTTAAGGTTAGTCTATCATTTATATTAGTGTTATAAATTAAGTCAAATTTCATATTTTCAAAAGCTTTTCCTTGCATTAGAAAAAATACTTTTTTTACAACTGCCTATTAAAGCTTTTTTCAAAATATCGATCTGAAAGTTTAGGTAACAGATAGTCTGTTTGTTTATATGTCGTCTATTTATCTATTTACATATATTCACAAATTAAGTCACATTTAAAATTTTCATTTAATATTCAAAAAGCTTTTATAATAGAGAAAAAGAGCTTTATTTACAACTATAAAACAAATTGTTTAAGTGTCTTTCTTGTATGAGTGAATGTGCGCCTGTCTGTCGTTCTTTTCATATTTATTTCCGTTCAAATTGTTTGGTGCGTGACCAAAATCAATCATCCAGCGAAAAAAAACATAGAAAATTTACATTTAACCCTTGGACGAACAGTACAAATCGTCCAAACATAATTTCAATTATTTATAAAATGCACAGAATTGCATTTTATTCTCTATTTAGGGATTTCTTTAAGAATAAAAAACTCAAAAATATGTACTTTGTTTCCATTGTGTAGCCTCAAAAATTTGTACTTTGTTTCCATTGTGTAGCCTGGGTGTCTCCTTTCTTCATTTTAAGGTTAAACCTCTACAACTATCAAAATTGTAATATAGCTAATACCAACCAATAGCGTAACTAAAATTACACACATTTGTCGCTACTTACATTTATATCGAGTACCAGGGAATAACTCAAAATTATTTATTCTATGGCAGAAAATATTTTATAAAATCGATTTTTATTATAAAACGTGCTATTGTTAAAATTTTCCCCATTTATTTATTTTTTTTTTTCATTGGAAAAATATGCACAAAAAATTCTGTTTAAGCTACAAACATGATTTTCCAATTCACATTTAACATGGGAAATTTTACGCTTTTCAATTTTGATTTTCATCAAGTTTAAATGCAAGTAATCACAATTTAACACCTACACATGGCAACAACTTTATTGTTACAAATTGCAAAAAAGTCAAGTTTTTCATACTCAAATAGAGGAGAGAAAAAAGTGAATGTGAAAATTCAGGAGTGGGAAAGTTAGAGATTTTTGTCTATATGTATATTAGGGTGCAGTTTATTTTACGAAAGTGCGAAATTTTTTAAATATTGCATAAGGGGAACACTGGCCGCATAAGAGGAACACGGGCCCACAAAGTGTTAAACTTTTTTGTATAAGAAAAAATGGAAGTAATTTAGTTTTGCCTAAATAGTAACGACATGGAATTAAATTATTTAAAAAAATTAACGGAATATAAAAGACAACAAAAGTAGCTGTTTTTTCCTAATATTTTTTAGGATTTTTATTAAATTAAATAAATTATAATTTAAGTTGGGCACGGTGAAAAAAAACTTGACACGAAAATAAAACAACCGATTGCTATGATTTTAAAACTGCAAGTAACTTCAACTTTTTATTTACTTTTTTAGCTGTTTCCATTTACACAAAAGCATATATTAAAATTCAGCAAAAAACAGTTACCGCTTACAATGTAAGCTAAATGTAAATTAAAATTTATCTTAATGCTAACTTAACATTAGGGTAATTCAAAAATTTAAAAAATTCATTATTTATTCTAATAAAAAAAAAAAAATATATTTATATGTATATAAAAAAAAACTATGAAGGCTCAACATTCCGGCCCCATTGAACGACTGGAATGTCTTCAACCATAAGGAAGGGGCGCCAGCTTTTGAATCGGCCGTTTATAAATGCCGGTTCTGGTCTTGACCTCCGCCACTCTGACCTTGCCGTCTTCGCCTTCGACGACGTGCACGACTCTCCCGGTCAGCCATTGTTGTGGCGGGCAATTGTCCTCGTGGATTACTACCACTTGACCTATTCTGAGGTTGGGCTTCGCCTCGTTCCACTTGGCTTTGCCCTGAAGCCCCAGAATGTAATCTCGAGACCAATGTTGCCAGAATGTCTGCTTGAGAGCGCAAAGCAGACGCCAACGCTTCCATAACCTCCCCTCTTTGCCTGTCACGTCTTCTTCGGATACGTGCGGCAGCGAACGCAGACCCTCTCCGATTAGAAGATGAGCTGGAGTCAGAGCTTCTCCATCGTTCGGGTCTGGATACAGCGGTGCTATTGGCCGACTGTTGAGCACCGCCTCTACTTCCGCTAGCATGGTTCCCATTTCTTCCTGCGTTAGCGATGCGTTGCCGACTGCTCGCAGAAGTAGGAACTTCGCTTGCTTGACTGCGGCTTCCCACAGTCCTCCGAAATGAGGCGCCCGAGGTGGTATGAAGCTGAACCTCACCCCGGACGACGCTGCGTATGATTCTACGGCCTGCTTGCTGCTGCGATGTACCTCCTTCATTACTCGATCGGCCCCCACGAAGTTGGTTCCGTTGTCGCAATAAACAGTGCTGGGAAGACCTCTCCTGGCGGTGAACCTTTTAAATGAAAGAAGAAAAGAATCAGTAGAAAGATCAGATACTAACTCTAAATGTACCGCCTTCGAAGTGAAACACACGAAAACCGCTATAAACATTTTTATTGGTGGTCTACCACGTATTCTTAATGACACGTTAACGGGACCACAAAAGTCTACACCGACGAACAAAAATGGCCGAGTAGCTCTCACTCTATTAGTGGGCAAATTTCCCATTATTTGGGACATTAATTTCGGTTTATAGCGAAAGCAATGTACACATTTGCGAACTATTCTATTACATTCTTCTTTAGCATTGATTAGCCATATATTCTCCCGACAGAGAGATACAAGAGCTCTTGTACCGGCATGACAATTGCTGAAATGAAGATGTCGCAAATAAAGTGTTACAAAGCTATTTCCTTTCGGTAATAAGAGTGGGAATTTGGTGTTATAATCCAAATCTGCATTAAGCAATCTCCCACCTACCCTTAATAATGAGAACGATCTTTTTTCTTCGGTAAATGCATGAATAAATGGCGTCAACCTTTGAATATTAGATGGCAAGGCTAAAGACTTTTGAATTTTTACTATTTCCTCAGAAAAGCTACTTTTCTGGATTGCCTCCACTAATCTATGGAACGACCATTTTAATTCTTTTGCAGTAGGTGTAAAATTAACCTCAATATTGCGTTTCTTCAGACGATCAACAAATCTGAAAATGAAAGCAACAATCCGCAATAATTTCTTATATGAGGAAAACTTTTCTATAAGATCTAACAAACAGTTTTGTTTATCCTCTACTGCCAAAAACACATTTACTTTCCTTTTTTCTAACAATTTTTGGTTCTCTGTTAACTCGAAATGTTCATTAACAGGCCAATCGACACTATCGCTTAACAAAAACGAAGGTCCTTCAAACCATATTGAACTTTTAATTTCATTCACATCACATCCTCTAGAAACAATGTCAGCTGGATTTTGTTTAGTTGGCACATGACGCCATGAAACGTATTCTGACCATTCTTGTATCTCAGCAACTCTATTCGAAACAAAAGTTGCGAGAGAGGATGGATGTGTTTTAATCCAGTGCAAGGTTATTTCTGAATCTGTCCAGAAATTAACACTCTCGATTTCAATATTTAACATAAACTTAATCCGATTCCACAATTTTGCCAATAGATGCGCAGCGCACAACTCAAGTCTCGGAAGAGATTTAGTCTTAAGAGGCGCAACTTTCGATTTAGCTGTAAGCAGCCTTGAAACAATTTTATTTGCTTCAGAACTTCTGATATAAATGCAACATCCATATGCTCTAATTGATGCATCTGCAAATCCATGAATTTGAATTTTCGATTTTGAAGTTGTGTGGACGAATCTTGGGATTGTTATTGAGCCAAGTTCCATTAAATTAGACTTGAAGTTTTCCCATGAAGTAGTTAGTCTCATAGGAATAGACTCATCCCAGTCAAGTTTTTGAATCCAAAGCTCTTGTAATAACATTTTCGATTTTGTAACTATTGGGCATAAAAGACCGAGAGGATCAAATAAGCGCGAAGAAACAGATAAAATGTTTCTTTTCGTAGCTTTTAAATTCTGAAAATTGTCTTCCAAATGAAACTTGAATGTGTCATTCTTCGGCACCCAATGTATACCAAGAGCTTTGGCCGAATCGGAATCACTGTGTAATAATTTATCCTTTTCAACAACATTTAGAAATTTCGGATGATTTGAACACCATTTTGTTAGATTCAATCCGGCTGAGCTTAAAATTTCAGTGACTTGATCACGAATTACTTCTAACTTTTCATAACTATCAGCACCAGTCAACAAATCATCTACATAAAAATCACTGCGAATAACTTCCGAACCAATCGGTAAAGTCTCTTTGTTTATATCGCTTAGGTGAATCAGACATCTGATGGCTAAAAATGGCGCTGAAGCCGTGCCGTAGGTAACAGTATTTAACCTAAATACTTGTAATACATCAGATGGATTCTCTCGCCAAAGGATCAATTGATAATTCCTGTCATTTTCGCCAACTAATACCTGACGATACATTTTTTCAATATCTGCAGTGATAGCGTATTTATGTAGTCGAAAACGGATTAATGTTGAATATAACTCCTCTTGAACTGTTGGACCAACCATCAATAAGTCATTGAGTGATACTTGTGAGGAAGTTTTACACGAAGCATCAAAAACTACTCGTAACTTGGTAGTTGTACTTTGAGGTCGCAACACACATTGATGTGGAATAAAATAGTGAGGAAGCTCTGGTATTTTGTCTAATATTGACATGTGACCTAAATCGGAATACTCTTTCATGAAATCGTGATACATTTCTTTCATAACGCAATCTCTGGAAATTCTTCGTTCCAATGAAAGAAAACGTCGTTTTGCGGTTTCGAAGGACAATCCTAATTGATTTGTATCAGATTTGAAAGGCAATGAGACTTCAAATCGTCCTGACGATAAACGTCGAATGGAATTCCTAAACATTTCCTCACATCGTTGCTGTTCTTCTGAGTAAATTTTCCTTGGTTCATTTGGAATTTCTTCCAATTCCCAAAATTTTTTGACGATAGAATCAACATTATTCTCGTTTTCTATCGAAGTGTTCAAATGAAAAACTTTAGTATTCTGGGAGCCCTTTGATTGATGATACTTTCCTGTAACAATCCAACCAAGCGAAGTCTTTTGCAAGATTGGAAGGCTCGGACCAGTCTTTATTTGACCAACGCACATTAAATCAAAAAATATTTCTGCGCCAATCAGTAAATCGATTTTTTGTGGCTTATAAAAACAAGGATCAGCTAATTCTATATTCTTTGGAATTTTTAAGCTAGTTGTACTTATTTTATTATCAGGTTGCAGAGTTGTAATAGACCTCAGTACCCAAAACTTAGAAGTAAATTGGGTAGAATTAACCCTCGACGTGACAGTTAAATCAATACAAGATTTGGAAAATGAACTTGTTTCGCTTATGCCATTTAAATTTAATCTGCCTCCTTCACGTTTTAGTCGGAGTAGCTGTGCAAGTTCCTCAGTTATCAAGTTCGGTTGAGAACCGGAATCTAAAAGAGCTCTAGCAAGTATGAAATGTCCAGAACTATTTCTTACTTTCACTACAGCCGTCGCCAGAATAATTCTTTCATTGGCTGATGAATAATTCACCGACGCATGAGAAGTAGACGGCTGATCATAGTTACTTGTAGAATTATTATTGTTATTAGAACTTGTATTATATCTATGTAATAGTGAATTATGAGAACCATTACAAATTCTACACTTTGATGATGTACATCTTGCTACTGTATGGCCCTTTTTCAAACAATTAATACAAGCTGGTACAGATTTAATGAAATTAAATCTTTGATGTACAGGCTCAGCAGTAAATGAAGGGCAACTATCAATTTCATGTTGACTTGACTTGCAAAATAGACATTTGTCAGCAGATTGTTTGGCTTTTGTAACATTAAGTGATGTCTTATTAGTTTTCTTAGAATAATTGTCCGTTTTGTTCTTATTAAACCTCGGTCTTGAACTAGAAGATTCATCAGCAGCAATATGCTGATAGCGTTTGTTCAAGGCGGCCTCACAGTCTGACCACAAAGGCAGCTTTTCGTAATCAAGCTGTTCTTCCCATTTTGATTTGGTCGCTGGATCTACTTTTGACATCACAAAATGTATTAAAATTGCATTTGTTATTTTCTTATCATCGCCTATAGATAATAATGAATCGTAAATTGCAGAAACTGTATCTATCATGTTACGCAAAGCAGAAGCCGAAGGTTTTGGAATCTCAGGAAGATCGAACAGTTTTGATATATTATCAAAGAATATTAGACATTCATTGTCATAAACCCTTTTTAAGCTGGCTAATGCTTTGGGATAATTTTCTTCTGAAATCTGAAAAGCTTTTACAGTTCCTAAAGCTTCTTCGGACAAACATGATATTAAATGATTAAATTTTTCTATGTCTGTCAACGTCGGATCATTATGGACCAAGTTCTCAAACAAGCTTATGAAATTTTTATAATCGGCATATTTACCGCTAAATTTAGGAAGCCTCATGTTTGGAAGTCTAGATTGATGAGATTGAACACTAAACGAAGTTTCGGGTACACTTGATTTGCGATGTTTAGATAAAATGCCCAGAAACAATGATTTAGTAGTCACGCAAATATCTTCAATCTCACCTCTATCATCATTGTCAGGATCAATATTTTCGACCTCTGATTGGAGCTTCAAAGCTTGATCCATATAATTTTTCAAAATATCTAAACGACACTCTAATTCAATCGGATTGAATGAAATCGTCTTTTCCATAATGGATTTACGAATCCTTTCAATATTTTGCACGACTTTTGCCTTTTTTGAAAGTAATTTCTCCAATGGTTCCGACTTGGAAGGAGATTCTTGGCGTTTTCTACTAGTCATTGCAAAATTAAATTAATTCCTCAAAGCAAGTTAACAAATTTATCCAAAATAATTTAGTGGATTGTTAAAATGAAATAAATCCCGCTTTGGTAAAAAGAATTACGAAAAAAATCAATAAAATTTTAAATTAATTTCTCTCTCGTCGGCTACACAATATTCGGAAACGATTTCTGAAACTTTTTTCGTTTAGTCGCAATAATATTTCTACCACTTTTTTATGAAAATAAAAATAATTTATTTACTTTCTATCAACTCCACTTAAATCAGCCTTTGGTAAAATAATATTTCCAAAAATATTTATTTTCCAAGAAAATTTAATTTATTTCAGGATAAATATTAATCAAATTATAATAATTATCACCGCTAGTGTAAACGCGCAATATTAATTTTCTAAAAGAAATTATTAAGAACTTGAATACACCACGTGTAAATGCACCCTTAATGTACACGTCGTGTAAATGCACTCCTAGTATAAATGCACACGACACACAGTGTAAATGCGACTCACTGATGACAGCTGATATAAATAAAAACAAAAGGTTTGTGTATGTGGAGTTGAAATGTGTTCTCCGAGAATAACGAATAAAGAAATAAAGAATAAACGAAAAAGAAGTAATAGCGTTAATTAAATGTTTTATAATTAAATAAATTAACACTCGCGAATATTTTTGTGTAATTTTAACGCGATAAAAAATTATTTTAAAACAATTGCAGTACCGACGGTAAAATAAGAATAAATATATTTGTCTTTTAATTCGCAAAGAGACAAATAATACGATCGTGCGTGTGTGTGTATATTTATTACAAACAATAATTTTAACACTCGCGAGTTTCACTTTTAAGGGTGGTTTTTTATAAATAAATAAATGTTTCAAAGATTTATAAGTGTAAAAAATATTATTGTGTTCGACTTGCAGTGAATTAATTTTTGAATAAATTACAAAAATCTCTTAAATATGATTAATTTACAAAATTTAAGGTTGTAACACAATATTTTTTACACTTTTACCTGTTGATTGGAATCACTCTCCTGGTTACGTCTCTCAGCTCTACAAAGGATGCAATCACAGCGGGGCATCTGGATAGAAGAAAGATGAAGATCACAGAAGAAACAAATTGCGATGTGTTGTAATTGTTATGTAAATTGTTTCGTTTTTGGTTAAACTGTTTTTGTTTAATTTATTTGTTAATGTTTTATTTATTTGTATTTGTTGAAATAAATTTACTAAAAATTAACACTTTAAATTTTTTAAAAAACTTTAAATGTTTTTATGTTTGTTTTATTGTTTATTTTATTTTATTTTTAAGTTTTTCACAGGTCCCTGCTCGGGCGCCAAAATGTTTTTTCCTAATATTTTTTAGGATTTTTATTAAATTAAATAAATTATAATTTAAGTTGGGCACGGTGAAAAAAAACTTGACACGAAAATAAAACAACCGATTGCTATGATTTTAAAACTGCAAGTAACTTCAACTTTTTATTTACTTTTTTAGCTGTTTCCATTTACACAAAAGCATATATTAAAATTCAGCAAAAAACAGTTACCGCTTACAATGTAAGCTAAATGTAAATTAAAATTTATCTTAATGCTAACTTAACATTAGGGTAATTCAAAAATTTAAAAAATTCATTATTTATTCTAATAAAAAAAAAAAAATATATTTATATGTATATAAAAAAAAACTATGAAGGCTCAACAGTAGCTTTACTTGAAGTCATCAAAATTAAAAATCTATGAAGTAGTTTCAGAGTTATTGCAATTCTTCCCTAAAAATTCGTGTCACGCCTAAGGATATGCAGCCAAAAAATTTACTTAAGGATAAATAAATTTCAAAGTAAGACATGTTTTACAAAGGAAAGGGTATTATAAGTTTGTGCTGACGTATGTAACGCATTGAAATATGTGTCTTAGACTTAGTATACCAATAGGCTTAGAATCACTTTCTGAGTCGATTTAGCGATGTCCGCTAGTCCGTCTGACTTTCTGGCTGGACCCCCATGTAAACCTTGTAATTAAACTACTGGTCGCAATTCTAAAGATAATTTGATGAAATTTGGCACAGATAATTTTTTTGATAATGCGACAATGGCTATTGAAATTCGTCAAAATCGGTCCATTATTTATGCTACCCCCCATAGGCCCCACTTCCCGGAATTAATATATTGGCCACAAATATCAATATTTTTTCATGAAATTTAAAACAAATATTGCTTATGTAAACTAAAATCACTTTACCAAATTTCGTTGAAATCGGTCCACATTTGACCATAGCTCCCATACAAATTCTTCTTTAAAAACGCCCTAAATGAGACAAAAATCACTAAAACGCTTGAAAATCTGATAATAACGAGAATTTTTAGTTTATTTTTTGCATACATAGTTCCTGTAAAAAATGTAATCAACTTGCCATATTTCGAGAAAATCGGTCCACATTTGACCCTAGCTCTCATATAAGTCCAAATGACGGAAACAGCTTTAACAAAATGTCTGTATGATGGCCAAATTTAGCAAATATTTGCCTTTATACACGAAAAAGAACACCTTTCACCTTAGTGGTGAAGGGTATCGTATGGTCGGGCTTAAGCGACTATAGCACTTTCTTACTTGTTCTCATATGAATTAGAAAATTATATTTTTTTCTCCGGACGGTTTCAAAAATCATTTTTTAATCTTTTGAAAATTTTGTTCAACAAATATTACAAATAAAAAAGGTTCTATCCGGTATCATAAAACAAACAAATGGAAGAATAAAGTCTAAAAAAATGAAATCGATATCTTTAACCGTTTCGTCGTAGGTGCGATTTGAAGTCGAAGAATTTCGCAAAAATGTGAATTTTTTGTAATAATTTGAGTATATGCCAATGTTCAACATTAATAAAAGTAATAGTGAATATTTTCCTCAGACTATGTAGAATGTACACTAGAGCGTCTCGACTTATATGGGGAAAAAATAAAGTTCGCCGTACACCACCGAATATAAAGCATTGCTATGAGGTAGTTTCGAAAAATTTTTTTTTAATTTTTTTCGTTGCACATTGGGGTCGCCAAAATACATTTTTCGTTATATCTTCGGCATTTACAATCGGATCTCGAAGTGTGATATATCGATGTTTTTGTCTCGAGGAGGCCAACATTTTTCTTTAATAGTCATTATTCTCAGGTACCCGGTTCTAGTATTTATCTATCAGATCCCTGTTCCTACCACCCTAATGTGCCACCCTAATATCAGAAAATTAAACCTCTTAAAAAATCGTTAAACTTTTACTAAGGAAGTTTTTCGATTTTTCAAACCGATCTATTACAAACAAGGAATTTCTTATTTTGCCGCACATAGGGATCGCCAAAATACATTTTTCGTTATATCTTCGCCATTTACTGTCGGATCTTAAAGTGTAATATATCGATGTTTTTGTCTAACGATTAATTTAAATAAACAACAGCCTCCCGAATTCTCCCCTTTTATTTTATCCGCCATTCTGGTTCTTGTGAAATCCAACCTCAAGCAATTCCAATAGATGATATATCTTGGGTTTATCAATTGCCGGACGACGTTCAACAAATGCTTTGTCTGCCCATAGAAAATATCGTTTACTTTTTTCACCCGGGCACAATTTCAGAATTTTTTTGACTGAGCCACCATGCTTGCAATTCTTAATGCAAGAACTGCTGGAAGCATTACAGTTTTCCAAAGATTTAATCGAAATACCAGGTAACATAAGGAAAATACTTTCTGCTGATAGTTTTATTTACTAAACTTAATTATTTTCACAGCTTATCGATGCCTTTAACAAAACACTGAACATTTTGTTCACGTAGTACATTAATCTGCCGTGGCTGTCACTGGTGAGCAACGCATGGGCCACATTTTTTCAGAACTTGAGAGCCCTCAAAAATACAGCAAACTTGAGTCTTTTCAAAACATAATTGATTAAAAGATTTAAAATTTTTATAATTCTTGTTGTATGAGTTAAGATATCTTGGGTAGGTACTATGTAGAAGAATGTATTTAAGGTCAATGATTAATATTGCAAAACATTGGCCTTCGTTAGACAAAAACATCGATATATTACACTTTAAGATCCGACAGTAAATGGCGAAGATATAACGAAAAATGTATTTTGGCGATCCCCATGTGCGGCAAAATAAGAAATTCCTTGTTTGTAATAGATTGGTTTGACAAATCGAAAAACTTCCTTAGTAAAAGTTTAACGATTTTTTAAGAGCTTTAATTTTCTGATATTAGGGTGGTACATTAGGGTGGTAGGAACAGGGGTCTGATAGAGAAATACTAGAACCGGATACCTGAGAAAAATGACTATTAAAGAAAAATGTTGGCCTCCTCGAGACAAAAACATCGATATATCACACTTCGAGATCCGACTGTAAATGCCGAAGATATAAGGAAAAATGTATTTTGGCGACCCCAATGTGCAACGAAAAAAATTAAAAAAATTTTTTTCGAAAATACCTCATAGCATTGCTTTATATTCGATGGTGTACGGCGAACTTTATTTTTTCGAGACGCCCTAATGTACACGGCATTGTTTCATTAAAGTTTAACATTTTCTTTCCCGGGTTCAAAGGTCAGAATTTGGAGTTTTTCATTTGGAATAGGAAAATGATGAAATATTAAGAATTTATTGCCAAATATTGTTAAAAATTCAAAAATATATAAATTTTTATTCATATCATTCATAAGCTCATTTTAGGGTCATTTTAGTCTCCATGTCAGTTTAGGGTTAATAAATTTTAATATAAAAATTAATATATTTTTGGATTTTAAACAAAATTTGGTAATTAATTTTATATTTCGACATTTTCCTATAGATAATGAAAAAACTCCAAATTTTGTCTATATATAGACAAAAGTCTTTAGAAGAGTTTTGTCTATATATAGACAAAAGTCTTTAGAAGAGTTTTGTCTATATATAGACAAAAGTCTTTAGAAGAGTTTTGTCTATATATAGACAAAAGTCTTTAGAAGAGTTTTGTCTATATATAGACAAAAGTCTTTAGAAGAGTTTTGTCTATATCTATAGACAAAAGTCTTTAGAAGAGTTTTGTCTATATATAGACAAAAGTCTTTCGAAGAGTTTTGTCTATATATATAGACAAAAGTCTTTCGAAGAGTTTTGTCTATATATATAGACAAAAGTCTTTCGAAGAGTTTTGTCTTTATAAAGACAAAAGTCTTTAGAAGAGTTTTGTCTTTATAAAGACAAAAGTCTTTAGAAGAGTTTTGTCTTTATAAAGACAAAAGTCTTTAGAAGAGTTTTGTCTTTATAAAGGCAAAAGTCTTTAGAAGAGTTTTGTCTTTATAAAGACAAAAGTCTTTAGAAGAGTTTTGTCTTTATAAAGACAAAAGTCTTTAGAAGAGTTTTGTCTTTATAAAGACAAAAGTCTTTAGAAGAGTTTTGTCTTTATAAAGACAAAAGTCTTTAGAAGAGTTTTGTCTTTATAAAGACAAAAGTCTTTAGAAGAGTTTTGTCTTTATAAAGACAAAAGCATTTAGAAGAGAATTTTGTCTCTATATGCTTTAAAGTCTTTGGAAGAATTTTGTCTTGACTTAAGGCCCCCTCTTAACATTTATTTGGGATTTCCCTGCTTAATGTGTAATTTATTCATATTTGCTGGAAAGTACTTTTGCTTTCATTTAATCATAAAGACTCAGTCAGTCCTTCCGCTATTCATTTCATTACATTGAGTTTTTTTTTATAAAATTTTTCGTTTTTTTTGTCTTGTCTGTTGTCAAACTTTCAGTTGGTGTTAAAGAAATTTTTGTTTATGCGTGGAGGCGTTTTTGTGTCTGCAAATGTCACTATTAATTAAGGAATTAAATTATTTTCATACATGAAAATTTTTAAGTATTATTAAATTACGGGATATGATATGAAAATACAAAACAAATTAATCATGCAATCAAGAAAATTCAAATGAAATGTGAGCAAAAAATTAAATGAATTTATTTAGCCTAGACATGAACCCACGGAAAGTAAGGGAAATTTTCCCAAGTGTAATAAAAGTATAATTCCAAGGTCATTAAATGAAATTTAAAACGTTTTGGTAACCTATAAATTTTCGTCCTTTATTACATTTCTGTTACATTGGGCTTTTTTCCATTTATTATTTCAAAACATGTGGAGTTCAGCCCTTTTTTTCAGTCAAACAATTATTCATTTAATTGTGGTTTTGGGTTTTGTGGCTTTTCATGGTTGATTTTTGTTACACATTTTAAGTGCAATAGATTGTTGACAAGAAAATTAGAAAATTATATACATTTAACCATTTACAATAATTCAAGGTAATATTTGTTTGTTAAAGCAAAAGTGGGCAAAATAAAAAAAATCAATAATCATAGAAATTGCCATCAAAAAGGATACAATTGTTGAGCTATGAAAAAGAAAAAGACTGCATTAAACTTAAGTGACCTTTAAGAAACTTGGAAAAGATTTTATTTTGAAAGCCCCCTAAAGTGAAAAGAAATACACTCAAAAAATTATTATTTTTGGCTACACACGAATAACAAAATACTTGCATTCCACAGAAACCTAATTATCCCCCAAAATTTACCTACACAATTTTGTTTGAGTGTATAATAAGCCAAGGAAAAGTTTTTGAAACCCAACACTTTGGTTGCAAAATAATGAAAAATTTCTGTTTTATTTTTATTTCATCATTAAAATAAGAATAAAAGAACGTACAATGAAAAATGAAAGTCTTTGCCAGAATGCGTAGGCACTTAAGAAAATGTTTTGTCTTATTCTCGGAATATAAGTCATCTTAAGGATAAAGAGTTTTGTCATTAGACAATTAAAATTAGTTTCAAATTGTAAGAGTAAAAATAATGTAATTTTCTTCAAAAAAAATAAAGTATTTTCTTGTACAAATTGGATCTAATTAATTAAAGCAAAGAAATTGCAAAAAATATAAACTTATCACTTATTAAGACTTTTGTCTTTATATAGACAAAATTCTTCTTAAGACTTATAAAAAAAATATATACAGTCACTCAAACTACTGTCCCAATGTTTTTAAGTTCCTTAGGCACTGTTAACATATTACGTAATGCTATTTTTGCAGATTTTTTACCCCCTCCCACCTGTGTAACAAATTTTAATAGAAATACGAATACAAAATTCCTCCACCGTAATAAAAATCATACCACGGGACGGTTTTTTGACTTTTAATTTTTTACATATTTAATGCTATTTTTTAATTTAATATTTTGTATAGCCTTCATTCGCAATAATAACGGCTTCTATACGACGCGAAGCAATGCCGTTCTAAGCTTTCATCACATCTGCCTTTAGGTCATCCAAATTACCAGGGGTTCCAACAACACCTTTCTTAAGACTGCCACAGAGGTGCGCGATGGGGTTAAGATCAGGTGACTGGGGCGGCCAGTTAAGGCCTTTGTACCTGTTGTTATGTGTTAGTTGAGCGGTGTTTTTGAAGTCAATGTCCTGTTGGAAAATGACATTTTTCTTCAAGAATCCATTTTTTTCGTAATTTTAACCCTCACCAGACATGACACTAAAATGACCCAAATTAAAACAAGTAAAATAGTGCTATAGTCGGTCAAGCCCGACCAAACGATCATCACTAAGGTCAAAGGTGTTTTTCTTTGTGTATAAAGACAAATATTTGCTAAATTTTGCCATAATACAAAAATTTTCCCAAAACTTTCATATTTAAGCTGTTTCCGTCATTTGGACTTATATGAGAGCTAGGGTCAAATGTGGACCGATGATCTCGAAATTTGGCAAATTGATTACAGTTATTACAAAAATTATGTATGCAAAAAATAAACTCAAAATTCTCATTATTTTCAGATTTACGAGCGTTTTAGCGATTTTTTGTCTCATTTAGTGCGTTTTGACAGAAGAGTTTGTATGGGAGCTATGGTCAAATGTGGACCAATTTCAACGAAATTTGATACCGTAATTTTGGTTTACATAAGCAGTATTTGTTTTAAATTTAATGAAAAAAAAAATATCAATTCCGCGAATTGGGACCCATGGGAGGTACCATAAATAATGAACCGATTTTGACGAATTTCAATAGTCATTGTAACGCTCAAATTATCTTTAAAATTGCGACCTATACTTTGATAACATGGTATACATGGGGGTCCAGCCAGACGAACGGATGGACTGACATAGCTAAATCGACTTAGAAAGTGATTTTGGCTTACATAAGCAGTATTTGTTTTAAATTTCATGAAAAAATATTGATATCAATTCCGCGAAGTGGGACCTATGGGAGGTACCATAAATAATGAACCGATTTTGACGAATTTAAATAGTCAGTGTAAAGCTCAAATTATCTTTAAACTTGCGATCTATACTTTGATAACATGGTATACATGGGGGTCCAGCCAGACGAACGGATGGACTGACATAGCTAAATCGACTTAGAAAGTGATTCTAAACCTATTGGAGCTATTGTGAGTCTAAGACAAATATTTCTATGTGTACACACATACATCACCACAAACTTATAATACCCTTTCCACCTATGGTGGCGAAGGGTATAATTAAATAGAAGAAAAAATTTACAAAATTATGACCAAAAATTTAATTTTGGGCAAAAAAAAAATGTTGGGTCATTTTAGTCCCCATGTCTGCTGAGGGTTAAAATAAAAATAAAATAAAAAATAAATATCTTTATAATATTAATCAAAATTCCCCACTAAATTCATTACCTTCCGTTATTTTGCCATGAAAATCAAAGTTTTGACCTTTGAACCCGATGAAAAAGGGTCAAAGGTAAATTTCAAAAAAAAAAATTTTAGCATGCATTCCTCATAGACTAAGAAATAATATTCAGTATTAGTTTCATTAAAACCAAACTTAAGTAAAATTTTCCATGCTTCTACTTAAATTACAATAAATTCCAAAAATTTTACTTTTTCGCGAAATTCGAGAATTTAAAATCAAAGGTACAACGAAACCATATAAGATATCAACCTAAACTTTTCTGAACTTTATTATCCCATTTGTCCATTTTAATATGCCGATGAAAAAATTTAAAACTTTTAATATTTGTTTAACAAAATTTTCAAAAACACAAAAAGTCAGTTTTGAAAACGACCTTAAAAAGAAGTAACATTATCCAGTGTAAAAAAAAACTATGTAAATTCGTTAATATTAAAAAAAAATCGAACTATTAAGTACTAACAAGTCTTAAAATGGTAAATTATGTGTTTCTTTGTGATTTCAATATTCAAAAAGAAATTTTGTTGTTGCATATCCTGAAAAGAACACGAATTTTCATGGAAAAAACGCAATAACTTCAAAACTATTACATTGATTTTTGTCTTTTATGACTCTAGGGAAAGTTGTTTAAGTTTACTTAGCTTGTTTCCACTTTTAACTCAAAAATATAAAAAAAAAAACTTAATAACAAAACATATGAAGTATGCTTCTAGGGGTACCTGGTCACGTTTTTAGGCTTAAAGGCTGTTGTAACTCTGTTAGGCGTAAATTAACAGAGTATATAATACAAATTTTGGAGAACAACATTAGCTTCCTTTTGAGATATTAATCGTGTTCCTATTACTTACAGTTCTAGAGTTATGGCTCCATATGTTAGCTTTTTAGCTAAAAAATTTGATTTTTCAAACTTTATTCGAGCTCAAATTTTGGCTATCTCAATATCTGGAAATGGGAATTGTTTTGTAAGATCCAGACAAACAAGAATCCCAAAAAATTCCCCCCATATAAGATTTGGTCATCCTAATATACATACATATATAGACAAAACAGTCTTCTAAAGACTTTTGTCTTTATATAAAGATAAAAGTCTTCTAAACTTTAGAATCTAAAGACTTTTGTCTCTATATAGACAAAACTCTTCTAAAGACTTTTTTCTAAGACTTTTGTCTATATATAGACAAAAATCTCTTCTAAAAAGTCTTTATATAACTAATTACCCCTCAATACTAAACCTTAGGCTTCCTTTCTGTTCTCAAAATTACCTTAATTTTATCCCTATAATTAGTAACAAGCTTCCTCAAGAAGCATTAAACCTAAATGATTATGAGACCCAAATTAACCCCTATTTAAAATTTTAATTTAGTATGTCATTAGAAATAATGATGATCTAGTTTTAAACGTTTCGAATAAGAAAGATGACAGACAAGGCAAAACATATATGAACAATAGACCAGCCCCTAAAAATGAAATTGTTTTAGGGTGGGTTAAATTTTGTTCAATAATAAATTGAAATACCAAATAATTTGATGGTTTAGAATTTGCCTAATCCTTTCATGTCCATTTTCCCTTTTTTTGATTAAGAAAGTCTTAGATCCATGGTAATGTTTTCTTACTGGTCGTAACAAAATTTCTTTAATCTAGTACGAAACTGTCGTTATAGACTAGTCCAGACGACTCTTATATAAGGGCCAAGAGGGATAGATTTCATCCTTTATAACGCTAGTTCAAGGGTACTTGGCAACGGTTTCGTTTTAGCTTAAAAAAGTCGTAATGATATTTTCTTTAATCTAGTACGAAACTAAAGTAATCGACAAGTCGATAAATTATCGTAATAGAGGAATATATGTAAATTTATTTTTGTATATTATGTTTTATAAAAGGTCCCTAAAACGGGCCTATGAGTCCATAAATGGGACTCATGGGTTAATGTTTAAATTTTGAAACAATTTTACTTTTTTAAGGACTTGTCTAATGTATACAAACGTAAATACATAAATATTTATGTACCCTATGAATGTGTACGAAGAATACAATTCTATTTACAATGTAAAAATTGTAATAAAAACCAAACATGAAAACTGGGTCAAATAATGTAAAGAGACACATAGTCATATCGCAAAAAAATTTTCACTGAAAAGTAAGTGAGTGAATGCACTCACTCACTCATATAATACGAAATTTCGCCAACATTACGATGATGACAAGAAAATATAATTTGAAAATAAATTGAAAAAAAAATGGATTAAAAGCACTTACATCTTCTATAACAAATGTCCAATCTTTATCCTCTAATTCGTGGGTGCGGGGATCCTTGAAGAGGGTGACTGTTATACAATGATTATCGGGAACTGGCCAAGAGACATTACCGACCAGCGGATTCATCATATCGGGTTCCCAAGGCAGCGGAGCTGAGGCAACACGACGTGAGCGTCTAGTCCAAACAACGGATAAATTTGAGGGGCGCCTAAAAAGATAATAAAGAATAAATATATATTATATGTTTCTTCTACTTGTATTTTGTTATGTCGAGTTCGAACCCTGTATGCTACGTATATAGACAAAACTCTTCTAAAGACTTTTGTTTATATTGAAAAAACTCTTCTACAGACTTTTGTCTATATAGAAAAAACTCTTTTACAGACTTTTGTCTATATAGACAAAACTCTTCTACAGACTTTTGTCTATATAGACAAAACTCTTCTACAGACTTTTGTCTATATAGACAAAACTCTTCTACAGACTTTTGTCTATATAGACAAAACTCTTCTACAGACTTTTGTCTATATAGACAAAACTCTTCTATATAGACAAAACTCTTCTACAAAGTTCTTCTACAGACTTTTGTCTATATAGACAAAGTTCTTCTACAGACTTTTGTCTATATAGACAAAACTATTCTACAGACTTTTATCTATATAGACAAAACTCTTCTACAGACTTTTGTCTATATAGACAAAACTCTTCTACAGACTTTTGTCTATATAGACAAAACTCTTCTAAAGACTTTTGTCTATATAGACAAAACTCTTCTACAGACTTTTGTCTATATAGACAAAACTCTTCTACAGACTTTTGTCTATATAGACAAAACTCTTCTACAGACTTTTGTCTATATAGACAAAACTCTTCTACAGACTTTTGTCTATATAGACAAAACTCTTCTACAGACTTTTGTCTATATAGACAAAACTCTTCTACAGACTTTTGTCTATATAGACAAAACTCTTCTACAGACTTTTGTCTATATAGGCAAAACTCTTCTACGACTTTTGTCTATATAGACAAAACTCTTCTACAGACTTTTGTCTATATAGACAAAAACTCTTCTACAGACTTTTGTTTATATAGACAAAACTCTTCTACAGACTTTTGTCTATATAGACAAAACTCTTCTACAGACTTTTGTCTATATAGGCAAAACTCTTCTACGACTTTTGTCTATATAGAAAAAACTCTTCTACAGACTTTTGTCTATATAGACAAAACTCTTCTACCGACTTTTGTCTACATATAGAGAAAACTCTTCTACCGACTTTTGTCCATAAAGACAAAACTCTTCTACAGACTTTTGTCTACATATAGACAAAACTCTTCTACCGACTTTTGTCTTCATATAGAGAAAACTCTTCTACCGACTTATGTCCATATAGACAAAACTCTTCTACAGACTTTTGTCTATATAGACAAAACTCTTCTACAGACTTTTGTCTATATAGGATAAAACTCTTCTACCGACTTTTTTCTATAAAGACAAAACTCTGCTACCGACTTTTGTCTATATAGACAAAACTCTTATACAGGCTTTTTTACTTTATATAGACAAAACTCTTCTACCGACTTTTGCCTTTATAAAGACAAAACTCTTCTACAAAATTTAGTCTTTATAAAGACAAAATTCTTCTACCTACACACCTACAAAACGCTGAAGTTTAAACAAACAAACCCTAATGAAAGTAAAAATTCAAATTATACAATAAAAAACGAGGATTTAACATAAATATTAAAATATACAAAAATCCTAGAAAAAAAATGTTAAGGCAAAATAAATTGCTTAAAGCATCAGCTGCTCGTTAGAAATAAAACTGTAACATTTTTTTGCATTTTGTAAATCTTTTCTTTTATATCCATTTCACTTAAATTTTTTGCGTATAAAAATTACGTTTTTTTTTCATATAGTTCTTACTTTTCCGAAGGCAGAAAACTGGGTCATCATCATCATTTTGCTCCAACAAAGCGAATAGTTATACAAAAATATTTGTATGTGAAATATAAAGTAAATAGTATAATTTTTTAAGAATTTTAAATGATTTTTTTTTTTTGCAAATTTCTTTAAAATTTTGAAAAAAAATTTTTCTAAGTATTTGTTTTATCATCTTAAAAGTTTTCAAATCAATGTAAACTCTTGGCAGGAACGATAAAAGAAAAACAGCGGGACACTTGCTTTTAAGTTTTAAAATTAAAAACTATCAAGATTCGGAAAAAGTTAAAAGGCTGCAAAATTTTTATCGTTTATTTTCTAGTTTTTAAAATGTGTTTCATGAAAGTTTGTTTTGAAATTTACGATAAACGAAATTCAATTGACCCAGTAAAAAAATGAGGCGCATAAATATGATCAAAGCAAAGACTCTATAATATAAAGATGTTGCACTTGCATAGATTGATTTGCTGTATGGTCGTATTGAAAAATCCCATTAAAAGGAGAGTATACCGCTTTTACTCTTATTCGGAAACTAATTGTGACGACGATTTAGAAGATTGTTTTATTAAAAATCACCTAACTAAGTCTTCCTGGAGTACTTATGACGATTAAAAACTGATTAATCACTTGCGCACTTGAAAAAAGATCCAAAAATGATTCGTGCTTATGCTTAAAAAGTAATTTAGTGCAAGTACAAAAACAACATACAGTATTCAAAAATGGTGTGAAACGCCGTGGTACAGCAGGTTAGTCATCCGAATATTACACCAGGGGTTCCAAGTTCGATCCCCGAGCAGACCCACTTGAAAAAAATAACTCATAACTCAGCTAGCCACTATTTATTGAGTATTAGGCTATGAAAAACTTCTCTAACTAATGCATTTGTCGTTCGGAGCCGGATTTAAAACATAGGCCCCTTTCAATGAGTCTTAAAAATTTAATCGGATGCAGCTCATTGTCTGAGAGAAGTAACCCTTGTTCCAATTGGAATGTTGTCGGTGAATTATATATATGTATATCGAAAATGGACCATACAGGTGTTTGAATTATGATTGTTTTGAAGTTACTTATGAATAATATTTTGCTCATCTCGATGATGAAAAACTGATTTTAATTCTAGCTTTGAAGTTTTGCTTGTTCAAATGATGTCGTTTTTCGTTATTGTATCGACACAATAAGTTAATGGTAGTTAAAGTGGATTATACCTCAAAAAACCGTATATAAAGGGTTCACTTTACATTAATTGTAAATGAATGTATGTACCTCCAAATCTTTTTGATTGTAGATATAAAAAGGGGATGTTATATATATAAGAACTATAGCCAAATGTTGACTGATTGTCACAAAAGTGGGAGTGGTTTCTATATGAAAGCTATAGTCAAATATGGACCGATTCCTATAAAATTTGATATACTAACCAACAGTTGCATAAAACTTCTCTGTTCTTAATATAGTCGTCATAGCTATTACAATTGTATTAAATTTAGCAGCATTAATGTGATTCCCGGGGCGGGGTTATATGGGAGCTCTAAGTAAATGGAAACCGATTTCGGCCACTTTTAGTACATAACTTTTTCAAGAAATCGAAAATACTTTTGCAAAATTTAGTCTCTCTAGCTCTTTTAGTTAAGGTGCTATAGTGCTTTTATTTGACGGACAGACAGGTAGACAGACAAATGGACAGGCAGACAGATAGGCAGACAAATAGGCAGACAAATAGACAGACAGACATACCGACAGACAGACAAACAAACAAACAAACAGACAGACAGACAGACAGACAGACAGACAGACAAACAAACAAACAGACTTAAAGAAAGACAGACAAACTTAAAGAAAGATATAAAGAAAGACAGACAGGCAGGCAGAAATACAGACAGACAGACTTAAAGAAAGACAGACAGATAGTCGTCATAGCTATTACAATTGTATTAAATTTAGCAGCATTAATGTGATTCCGCGGGCGGTGTTACATGGGAGCTCTAACTAAATGGAAACCGATTTCGGCCACTTTTAGTACATAACTTTTTCAAGATATTGAAAATACTTTTGCAAAATTTAGTCTCTCTAGCTCTTTTAGTTAAGGTGCTATAGTGCTTTCATTTGACAGACAGACAGGTAGACAGACAAATGGACAGGCAGACAGATAGGCAGACAGATAGTCAGACAAATAGACAGACAAACAAACAAACAAACAAACAAACAGACAGACAGACAGACAGATAGATAGATAGATAGATAGATAGACAGACAGACAGACAGACAGACAGACAGACAGACAGACAGACAAACAGACAGACTTAAAGAAAGACAGACTTAAAGAAAGACAGACTTAAAGAAAGACAGACAAACTTAAAGAAAGATATAAAGAAAGACAGACAAACTTAAAGAAAGATATAAAGAAAGACAGACAGGCAGGCAGAAATACAGACAGACAGACTTAAAGAAAGACAGACAGATAGTCGACATAGCTATTACAATTGTATTAAATTTAGCAGCATTAATGTGATTCCGCGGGCGGTGTTACATGGGAGCTCTAAATAAATGGAAACCGATTTCGGCCACTTTTAGTACATAACTTTTTCAAGATATTGAAAATACTTTTGCAAAATTTAGTCTCTCTAGCTCTTTTAGTTAAGGTGCTATAGTGCTTTCATTTGACAGACAGACAGGTAGACAGACAAATGGACAGACAGACAGATAGGCAGACAGATAGGCAGACAAATAGACAGACAAACAAACAAACAAACAAACAAACAAACAAACAGACAGACAGACAGACAGACAGACAGACAGACAGACAGACAGACAGACAAACAAACAAACAAACAGAATTAAAGAAAGACAGACAAACTTAAAGAAAGATATAAAGAAATACAGACAGACAGACTTAAAGAAAGACAGACAGATAAACGGACATAGCTCAGTCGCCTTAGAATTTCATAAGAATTCAGAATATATCCCTATCGGCTTTTGGGCCAATGTTACGGGAACTATAACCAAATAACCAAATCTATAGAATTAAATCTAAATATTTCCTAAATTTTTCAAATATCTGAAAAAATTATTATAAATTTTATAAAAACGTGACTTTTAACAAAAATTTTGCTTCTTGGGGAATTTAATCCCCTAACACTCACACAAAATTTCCTATAGACTCAATAAAATTTTGTGGTTTCAACATTTTTTTTTTTTTTTTTTTTGTAAAATTTTTATTTTTTTTTTGAATTCAATACTTTATTTCCTCTAAAATGTTGTTTTTTTTTTTCAATCTTTTTACGTTCATTAATAAAAATTGTAAAATATTTATAATTTAAATTAATGGCACCCGCGCACTTGTTCTAGAGACGACCACAGTCTGGCTGGCTAGAATGTCCGTCTCTCTAGCCATCTAGCCATCCATCCGTCTGTCTGTCTGGCTATTTGAATTTATATGTCTTCTTTATTTTAGCATTTTATTTACAACGTAAATCTATTTACATAAAATGGGTTTTTAAGTGACAGAATTTATTACATTTTTACAATATTAATGAGCAATTTTATTTTTGATATATTTTTTTTTGCCACTAGTCTTGAAGAATATCGTTTGAGTTCTAAGTTAAAGAAAAACAAAACATGTTTGTCATTATTTAAATTTTTTCTCGAGATTTTTTCTCAAGTTTTTTTAAATGTCAAATAATGTAAAATGAAATGGATTTCTTTGAATTTTGTAAGAGAAATATTACGAGTCATTTGGAAGTTTTTTTTTTGCAAATTTTAGAAAAATATTTACAATATTCCAAGATTAACACTCCTTCTACCTTCAAGTTTTTGCCTAAACCCTCTCGACAACTTAGATTTTCCTTTTTTATTACAAATAATTAATCAAAAATAATTTGAACAATATTTGCTGATTAAGTGTTTTTAATTTCCATTCTATTCCTTTTTTCCATTCTTTACTTTTTTATAAAAACATGTATGAAAAAAGTGTTTTCGAGTTGAGGAAATAAATCTGCTATATCAGCATCAGCTGCACTTTAAAAATCATGTCATGAGTAAAATGCATTCTTCCAATATATTCTTCAGTTTTTCATATAAGAACTTCCTGTTTTTATGTTAAAACCAGCATAATATCATCTTATTCACATATTAATAGTGCGATATTAAAAAAAAACAATAACATTGTGTTGGCATTGGTGAGTGTTGATTGTATTAAAAATTTAAATATTTTTAATATAAAAATATTAACTAGATAAAAATTTAAATTATATTTAAGGTTTGTCGTCCTCAGCTTTTTTGTTAAATAGGAAAACGGAAGCATTTTCATTACAATCTAACATCAGATTCGAAGGAATTAAGCTCTTCTACACTCTCTTATACAATAAACTTTTGTCTATATAGAAAAATTTTCTATAGAATTTTTTTATATAGAAAAATTTGTTTACATAGAAAAATTTTATTGAAATTTTTTAGTTAGAAAAAATTTTTACATAGAAAAATTTGATATAGAAATTTTTTATATAGAAAAATTGCTATAGAAATTTGTTTATATTGAAAATTTTATATAGAAATTTTTTATATAGAAACATTTTCTATAGAAATTTTTTACATAGAAAAACTTTCTACAGAAGTTTTTTATATAGAAAAATTTTCTATAGAAATTTTTTAGAAAAATTTAACATAGATATTTTTTATATAAAAAATTTCTATAGAAATTTTTTTATATTGAAAATTTAGAAATTTTTTATATAGAAAATTTTTCTATAGAAATTTTTTTATATTGAAAATTTAGAAATAGAAATTTTTTATATAGAATATTTTTCTATAGAAATTTTATTTATAGACAATTTTTCTATAGACATTTTTTTTATAGAAAAATTTTCTATAGAAATTTTTTTACATAGAAAAATTTTCTATAGAAATTTTTTGTATAGAAAAATTTTCTATAGAAATTTTTTAGAAAAATTTAACATAGATATTTTTTATATAAAAAATTTCTATAGAAATTTTTTTATATTGAAAATTTAGAAATTTTTTATATAGAAAATTTTTCTATAGAAATTTTTTTATATTGAAAATTTAGAAATATAAATTTTTTATATAGAATATTTTTCTATAGAAATTTTATTTATAGACAATTTTTCTATAGACATTTTTTTTATAGAAAAATTTTCTATAGAATTTTTTTATATAGAAAAATTTGTTTACATAGAAAAATTTTATTGAAATTTTTTAGTTAGAAAAAATTTTTACATAGAAAAATTTGATATAGAAATTTTTTATATAGAAAAATTACTATAGAAATTTGTTTATATTGAAAATTTTATATAGAAATTTTTTATATAGAAAAATTTTCTATAGAAATTTTTTATATAGAAACATTTTCTATAGAAATTTTTTACATAGAAAAACTTTCTACAGAAATTTTTTGTATAGAAAAATTGTCTATAGAAATTCTTTATATAGAAAAATTTTCTATAGAAATTTTTTATATAGAAAAATTTTCTAAAGAAATTTTTTATATAGAAAAATTTTCTATAGAAATTTTTTATATAGAAAAATTTTTTATCGAAATTTTTTATATAGAAAAATTTTTTATAGAAATTTTTAATAAAGACAAATTTGCCATAGAAATTTTTTTATATAGAAATTTTTTATATAGAAAATTTTATATAGAAATATTTTATAAAGAAAAATTTTGTATAGAAACTTTGTATATAGAAAAATTTTCTATAGAAATTTTATAGAAATTTTTTATAAAGAAAAATTTTCTATGAAAATTTTTTATACGAAAAAAAAAATTTTTTATATAGAAAAATTTTCCATAGAATTTTTTAAATAAAAAATATAGACAAATTTTCTATAGACAATTTTTATACAGAAAAATTTATATTGAAACTTTTTTTTATAAAAAAATTTATGATATGAACCTAAGCCCGGATTCGAACCCACAACCTCTTAAAAAAAATTTCTATAAAAATGTTTCTATATAGAAAAATTTTCTATAAAATTTTTTTATGAAGAAAAATTTTCTATTGAAATTTTCTTATAAAGAAAAGTTTTGTATAGAAATTTTTGATATAGAAATATTTTTTATAGAAATTTTTTTTATAGAAAAATTTTCTATAGAAATTTTTGATAAAGAAAAATTTTCTATAGAAATTTTTTATATAGAAAAATTTTCTATAGAAAAATTTTCTATAGAAATTTTTTATATAGAAAAATTTTCTATAGAAAAATTTTATATAGAAAAATTTTATATAGAAAAATTTTCTAAAGATATTTTTTATATAGAAAAATTTTTAATATAGAAAAATTTTCTATAGAAATTTTTTATATAGAAAATTTTTATATAGAAATTTTTTATACAAAAAAAATTTTTATCGAAATTTTTTATAAAGAAAAATTTTCTAAAGAAATTTTTAATAAAGAAAAATTTTTCATAGAAATTTTTTATATAGAAAAATTTCTATAGAAATTTTTTATATAGAAAATTTTATATAGAAATATTTTATAAAGAAAAATTTTCTATAAAAATTTTTTATACGAAAAAAATTTTTCTACAGAAATTTTTTATCGAAATTTTTTATATAGAAAAATTTTCTATAGAAATTTTTAATAAAGAAAAATTTGCCATAGAAATTTTTTATATAGAAAAATTTTCTATAGAAATTTTTTATATAGAAAATTTTATATAAAAAATTTTATATAGAAATATTTTATAAAGAAAAATTTTTTATACGAAAAAAAATTTTTTTATATAGAAAAATTTTCCATAGAATTTTTTAAATAAAAAATATAGACAAATTTTCTATAGACAATTTTTATACAGAAAAATTTCTATTGAAACTTTTTTTATAAAAAAATGTATGATATGAACCTAAGCCCGGATTCGAACCCACAACCTCTTAAAAAAAATTTCTATAAAAATGTTTCTATATAGAAAAATTTTCTATAAAATTTTTTTATGAAGAAAAATTTTCTATTGAAATTTTCTTATAAAGAAAAGTTTTCTATAGAAATTTTTGATATAGAAATATTTTTTATAGAAATTTTTTTTATAGAAAAATTTTCTATAGTAATTTTTGATATAGAAAAATTTTCTATAGAAATTTTTTATATAGAAAAATTTTCTATAGAAATATTTTCTATAGAAATTTTAGAAAAATTTTCTATAGAAATTTTTTATATAGAAAAATTTTCTATAGAAAAATTTTATATAGAAAAATTTTCTAAAGATATATATTTTCTAAAGATATATAAAATTTTCTATAGAAATTTTTAATATAGAAAAATTTTCTATAGAAATTTTTTATATAGAAAATTTTTATATAGAAATTTTTTATATAAAAAAATTTTTTATCGAAATTTTTTATAAAGAAAAATTTTCTAAAGAAATTTTTAATAAAGAAAAATTTTTCATAGAAATTTTTTATATAGAAAATTTTCTATAGAAATTTTTTATATAGAAAATTTTATATAGAAATATTTTATAAAGAAAAATTTTCTATAAAAATTTTTTATACGAAAAAAATTTTTCTATAGAAATTTTTTATATAGAAAAATTTTTTATCGAAATTTTTTATATAGAAAAATTTTCTATAGAAGTTTTTAATAAAGAAAAATTTGCCATAGAAATTTTTTATATAGAAAAATTTTCTATAGAAATTTTTTATATAGAAAATTTTATATAGAAATATTTTATAAAGAAAAATTTTCTATAAAAATTTTTTATACGAAAAAAATTTTTTTTTATATAGAAAAATTTTCTATAGAATTTTTTTTATAAAAAATATAGAAAAATTTTCTATAAACATTTTTTATACAGAAAAATTTATATTGAAACTTTTTTTATAAAAAAAATTATGATATGAACCTGAGCCCGGACTCGAACCCACAACCTCTTAAAAAAAATTTCTATAAAAATGTTTCTATATAGAAAAATTTTCTATAAAATTTTTTTATGAAGAAAAATTTTCTATTGAAATTTTCTTATAAAGAAAAGTTTTCTATAGAAATTTTTTATATAGAAATATTTTTTATAGAAATTTTTTTTATAGAAAAATTTTCTATAGAAATTTTTGATATAGAAAAATTTTCTATAGAAATTTTTTATATAGAAAAATTTTCTATAGAAAAATTTTCTATAGAAATTTTTTATATAGAAAAATTTTATATAGAAATTTTTTATATGGAAAAATTTTCTAAAGAAATTTTTTATATAGAAAAATTTTCTATAGAAATTTTTTATATAGAAAAATTTTCTATAGAAATTTTTTATATGGACAAATTTTCTATAGAAATTTTTTATATAGAAAATTTTTCTATAGAAATTTTTTATATAGAAAATTTTTCTATAGAAATTTTTTATATAGAAAAATTTTTTATCGAAATTTTTTATATAGAAAAATTTTCTATAGAAATTTTTAATAAAGAAAAATTTGCCATAGAAATTTTTTATATAGAACAATTTTCTATAGAAATTTTTTATATAGAAATTTTTATATAGAAATATTTTATGAAAAAAAAAAATTTTATATAGAAATATTTTCTATAGAATTTTTTATACAGAAAAATTTCTATTGAAACTTTTTTTATAAAAAAAAAATTATGATATGAACCTAAGCCCGGATTCGAACCCACAACTTCTTAAAAAAAAATTCTATAAAAATGTTTCTATATAGAAAAGTTTTCTATAGAAATTTTTTATATAGAAATATTTTCTATAGAAATTCTTTATAGAAAAAATTTTTTTATAAATATTTTTTTATAGAAAATTTTTATATTGAAAAATTTTCTACAGAAAAAAAATTTATGTAGAAAAATTTTCTATAAAAAATTTTTGTATAGAAAAATCTTCTATAGAACATTTTTATATAGCAAAATTTTCTATATAAAAATGTCTATTATAGAAAATATTTCTATATAAAAATTTTCTATATAAATTTATATAGAAAATTTTTCCATAAAAAATTTTTATACAAAAAAATTTTCCATAGAAAGACTTTTGTTTACATATAGACAAAACTCTTCTACTGACTTTTGTCCATATTTTTAGACAAAACTCTTCTACTGACTTTAGTCTATATATAGACAAAACTCTTCTACAGACTTTTGTCTATATACAGACAAAACTCTACCTGCAAGCAAATCGAAAGTCGACTACGAAAATAATTCCATAAATGGATTATTTTCGTAGTCGACAAGTTTTTAGCAACTAACTACAATCTAACTACAAAGTCATGCAGAAATTTCCCAATTCATTGTGATCATGTTCTGTGCAGTGAAGATATTCTATTTTTAGCATTCATGCTTGTCTACTATTTTAACTTCT
Organism: Stomorhina lunata; assembly: GCA_933228675.1. NCBI lineage: Eukaryota > Metazoa > Arthropoda > Insecta > Diptera > Rhiniidae > Stomorhina > Stomorhina lunata. The sequence goes on from OW121744.1 coordinate 98,198,331, forward strand.
GTTTTTTTTATTTATAACTGATAATATATTTTCTTTTTCACTTTTTAAGTGCTGTGGCTTCGTTGGTTAGCACGTCGACTACAAAGCATAACATTTATATTCATCCTCGGTTCGATCCCCGGTCTCGGCAGCATCAATTTCAGTTTTAAAGTGTTGAATAATATAAAGAATTATCTCTCCTTTTCATCATCACCTTTGGCTTCTCTATTATCCCCTTTCCAAAGAAGGTAACCCACAGTGTTAAATTTCTCTTTTCCTCCCTTTGTATATTAAACTAATTTTAAGTTAGTTGAAAAGTCATGCATGGTCGGAAAATAGTCACATTTCTTCGGTAAAAGTAATCCAACCATCAACAACAACTAGTTGACGAAAAATTCACTTTAAATTTGCTTGAAGTCAACTGAATTGCTCGCAGGTCTTCTACTAACTTTTGTCTATATAGACAAAACTCTTCTAAAGAGGTTTTGTCTTTATATAGACAACTCTTCTACTGACTTTTGTAGACAAAACTCTTCTGCAGACACAAGTCTGTAGTAGGGGTTTGTCTATATATAGGACTACAATTAAAAATGGGACTATTTATAGAACTGCAATTAACCCTAGGATGAAAAGTAAGATTTTTTGAACTCCTTCAATAGAAAATACTTCTTTCAAAACTACTTATACCTGTTTTCTATAATATATTCCACCGGCCGCTTTATAATGCCTGTGTTTTATTAAATATTATTTATTGATTTTTAAGTACTTTTTTATATTCATATGGGGCTTATAAAAATGTCTAGTGCTATATTGACTGTCTTTATTTGTTTAACATATTAACCTGCCCCTCCTTCCCTTTATAAAACTACTATAAAATTCCCCTATGAGGATTTTCTCAACGCACACATTCTCACTTAGAACGAGGTTGATTCAATTGAATCGTATAACGAGAGTGTATGTGTAAAATGTGACTAAATACTTTTCATGTCATGTTACTCTTATATGTCCAAAGGACTGTCATCAGAGGAAATGTGACAAGAAGACAAGAAGTGAAGAAACCTTAATATTCATTTAGTATTCCAAACATAAAAACGATAAAATGGAAGGAAAAATAATCATAACTGGGGATTTTCTTAAAGAGTCGGTTCTGCTGCTGCTGCTGTTATCATCATAATGTATTTATTTATTTAGTACAATATGTTTTTCATTTTGAACGAAATGGAAGAAAAAAAAAACTAAAGTTTTATTTTAAACATAATAATCAGTAACATATGGAATGATGGATGGGGAATTTGTTAAAAGAAATTTCTCTAAGAAAATGAAAAAGCGAATGGACTTAATGTTTGCCAAAGTATTTATTAAGATTTAAAGATTTGTTTTTAAAAGCGATAAGACGGACGTAGAGGCAATAGATTTCAAGTGGTTTTTGGATATATCGGGTGTTTTTTATTGAGGTATAGAACTTTAAGTTGGCATCACTTTTTTAACTGGCGGCCATTTTGTCAGCTGTCAAGTGATTAATATTTAGTTTGGTTTGCCATTTCATCATGAACAGGTTGACAAAAGAACAACGCTTGCAAATCGTGCTAATTTATTTCGAAAATAATGGTTCAGTTCGCGAAGTTTACCGCAAGCTCCGTCCATTTTATGGTCGACATAATCGTCCATCAGAGCAATTAATTCGGTTAACCATGGATCGTTTTCGCACTACGTTTACTCTATGTGATAATACGCATCCGCAGCGACGTCGAACAGTGCGCACCGAAGAAACAATTGCCGCTGTAGAGCAAAGTGTTGAAGAGGACCCGAATGAATCGATTCGCCACCGTGCACAGCAATTGGAGCTTTGTCCATCAACTTTATGGAAGATTTTGCGCAAAGATCTTGGCTTGCAACCTTACAAGATCCAGCTTCTGCAAGAATTAAAGCCGCGAGACCATGCAATGCGTCGTGATTTTGGTGTATGGGCCGAAAATGAGATTGATCTCGATGCTGATTTTCATCGCAAAATTTTGTTCAGTGATTAGGCTCATTTTTGGTTGAATGGCTACGTCAACAAGCAAAATTGCCGCATTTGGAGTGAGGAGAATCCACATGAGACCCTTGAGACGCCATTACATCCACAAAAACTGACTGTTTGGTGTGCTCTATGGGCTGGTGGAGTCATTGGGCCATACTTCTTCCGAAATAATGCTGGAGAGTCAGTTACCATAAATGGAGACCGGTATAGAGCCGTGATAACCGACTATTTTGTTCCCCAATTGGATGGCATGAATGTGGATAAGTTGTGGTTCCAACAAGACGGCGTTACAAGCGCTACAGCGCACGTCACAATTGATTTATTGAAGGAAACATTCGATGAGCGCATAATTTCGCGGAATGGACCTGTCAATTGGCCACCAAGATCGTGCGATTTGACACCACTGGATTATTTTCTTTGGGGATATGTGAAGTCGCTCGTCTACGCCAACAAACCAGAAACGTTAGGGGACTTGGAAGCCCCATATGCTCGAAAAAGTAGTTGAAAATTGGATCTGTAGAATTGGCTTTATTCGAGCCAGCAGCGGCGGCCATATGCCCGAAATCATATTTAAACATTAATGGCATAAAATTATTCTTCCAATAAAGCCAAATTGATGGACATTAAAACGATTTTCTTGTGTTTTATTTCAAGTCGAAGTTCTATACCTCTAAAAAAAACACCCATTACAAGTATTTAGATGCATTTAAAAGACCCTCAAGAGTTTCTTTAGGTCATTTGTTCTCTTGTGCCTACTTCTCTGACATGCACAATGGGGTATAAAAGGAACACAAAGGAAACAAGTTGTAATTTCACACGATTAAAAATTAAACTATATAGAGAAGGTTAGGTTGGAAAAAGAATGTCTTTATATATGACAACTTTTCTCGAAGACCATATGGGTCCATTGTGATCCATGTATAGGGAGATACTATTAAGAATCGGGCAACATAGATAGGTACTATTAAAAAGTGTCCACTTTTAGATTGAAAATCTGACTATATAGAGAAATAGAATTTAAATTGGACTACGAAGAGACATTATATACAAAATTTAACAATATAGGGAGGAACAAAGGAAATTGGACTATATAGAGACATACGATTAAAAATTTTACTATAAAACGAACAATAGAGAAATCTAAGATTAAACATTGCTATTATCAAAATTTGGACAATAAAGAGACGTAAGATTAAAAATTGGAACAAATAGACCTTACGTCTAAAATCTGGACTACTAATACCTACGCATTGTATAAAGATCTATACCTATGTGTTATATAAAGATCTAATTAAGGGACTACATTAGGGTGCATTAGAGCGGTTCGCCTTCCATACAAAAAAAAAGTTATGTCAGTCACCCCCTAGGATTAAAGATAATGTTAAAACAATTCCAAAAAATATTTTTTTATTTTTTTACCACTACTACAAATACCGCCCTTTTACTATTTTGTTCACTGTGTCGCCATTTTAAATCCGATCATTTTATATATCGGTGTTCGCGGTTCTGTAAGGGCTACATTTCTCTCTTTGATAGTTTTTTACTACCACGTCAATTTATAGTCATAACTTTTAAAAACTAGATTTTTACTCGATTTGATTAAGGTGGGTACGACTCGAATTTTAAAAAGTTATGACTAGAAATTGACGAGGTTGTAAAAAACTATCAAAGAGAGAAATGTAGCCCTTATAGAGCCCTGAAAATCGATATATAAAATGTTATGATCGGATTTAAAATGGCGACACAGTGAACAAAATAATAAAAGGGCGGTATTTGTAAAAAAATAAAAAAAAAAAATTTTATATTTTTTTTACATTATCTTTAATCCTAGGGTGTGACTGACTCAACTTTTTTTTCGAACCACTCTAGGGTGCACCTTATTTTATGAAAATGGGAATTTGAACCGCCACTGCCCCCGGAAATGTTCTGTGTGACATAAAAACATTCTATGCATTTTTTTTTTTCAAAATTGCATAAGGGGAACTCGTGCCGCATCCGCCCACAAAGTGTTACAACTTTTTTGTATGAAACAAAACTGAGAGTATTTTCGGTTTTGCCCAAATTTTAACCACTTAAAATTAAATTATTTAAAAAAATTCATGAAATATAAAAGAGAACTAAAGTAGCTTTATCTTAAGTCGTCAGAATTAAAAATCTATAATATAGTTTCGCAGTTATTGCAATTTTCACCCGAAAATTCGTGTTCTTGACGACACGCCTTAGGATATGCAGCCAAAAAATTTACTTAAGGATAAATAAATTTCAAAGTAAGACCTGATTAACAATTCTATGGCCTGTAAGTACTAAATAGTTGATTTTTGTTAAAATATAACCGAATTTAAATAGTTTTTTTTCACAATTTTAAGAAAATTGTACTTTTTTCTCAGGCCTGTTTAAAAAATCAGTTTTTAATTCTTCGAAAATTTTGCTCAACAAATATTATAAATAATAAATTTCCTTTGCAGTATCATAAAACAAACAAATGGTAATGAAAAATACAAGAAAATGAGGTCGATATCTTTAACCGTTTCGCCGTACATGCGATTTGAAATCGAAGAATTTCGCTAAAATTTTGTAATAATTAATGAACTTAAATTGTTAAATTGTACTAATGTTCAACATTAATAAAAGTAATAGTGAATACTTTTCCTGAGACTAAATAGAATGTACAAGGTTTTTCAATATTGGAAAAGTTTAACCCTTTCTTCACCGGAGTCAAAGATCAGAATCAGGAGTTTTTTTCATTTTCTATAGGAAAATATTAAGAATTTAAAAAAAAAATTGTTTAAAATGCATATATGTATATTATATTTTTTTTAACATTAGGTAATTTTATTAAAAAATATATATTAACCCTAAACAGACATGGGGACAACTGAAAAATCAGTTTTTGAAAATTGAGCTATATTGAGAGCTACAATTGAATATTGTTTTCTATAGAAGCCTACGATTAAATAGATATTAAACTGATTGAAATTGGGCTATACTGAGATCTACAATTAAATATTGTTCTCTATAGAGACCTACCATTGAAAATTTGGACTGAGTACTTTTTCCTATAGAGATCTACTTATGAAAATTGGGCTATATTGAGACCTAAGTTAGCATATTATTCTCGATAGAGACATGAGATTAAAAATTAGGCTATATTGAGAGTAAAGATTTAATATTTTTTTGCTATAGAGATCCATGATTGAAAATTGGAATTTTGCTAATTTTCAAAATTCGTTTAGTTCTGCCCCATAGTGCCTTGTAACGATTTGTTATTTATCATATTGTCTTAGCTTTTCTTAGGAATTTTCTTTGAACTATTCAAACATGTTTTAATTAAATAAACATTTTCTATGCTAATCTGTTTTTAATGAAGATATTAAAGAATAAATCTCTTTCAGTCACACAAAAACAAAAGCCACAAATCACTGCCATCATCAACGGATTCAAACTTCATTTAGATTCCAGATCTTTTTCATTATATATTTCTATAATATCTTATGTATATCATAAAAAAAATCTCATGTTTCGTTGTTTAATAACAATTGCAAGTTTTTGTTAATTTTTTTATAACTTTTTACATTTTGTTTATTTCACTTGTTTACGCTTTCTAAGTTTTTTATTTATTAGAAAATTTTATTATTACATCGCCGGCGCTGCTGCTGATTTTGCGAATAAAAAAATTGCCTATAAAATATTTAAAAATTTCTTTTTGCAAAAATTTTTTTTAAGAAACTCCACGGGGATTTCAAATTAAGTTAAAAAAAGAAAAATTTAAAAATACAATCATAAATTATTCATTCTCACAACAAAGTAGTTACTCTAAAGTTCATCTTGATAAACTTTTTGGGGTTTTCCTTGAGAAAAAAACAAGAAAAAATTTACATATTTTTACATTAAATTAAAATGTAAATTTCATATTGTTCAGAATGGGACTATTTAAAGAAAACTAAGATTGGATATAGAAACATTTTTTTATCGTAGAACTTTCTCTAGAAAAATTTTTCTATCGACAAATTTTCGATAAAAAAAATTTTCCATAGAAAAATTTTCTCTAGAAAAATTTTTCTATCGAAAAATTCTCGATAAAAAAATTTTTCAATAGAAAAATTTTTGATAAAAAAAATTTTTCTATAGAAAAATTTTCAATAAAAAAATTCTTGGTTCAACTAAAAATTAATTTCTTTCAAAAAAATTTTTTTATTGAAAATTTTTCTATAGAAAAATTTTCATTAAAAAAATTTTTCTATAGAAAAATTTTCAATAAAAAAATTTTTCTATAGAAAAATTTTCAATAAAAAAATTTTTCTATAGAAAAATTTTCAATAAAAAAATTTTTCTATAGAAAAATTTTCAGTAAAAAAATTTTTCTATAGAAAAATTTTCAGTAAAAAAATTTTTCTATAGAAAAATTTTCAGTAAAAAAATTTTTCTATAGAAAAATTTTCAGTAAAAAAATTTTTCTATAGAAAAATTTTCAATAAAAAAATTTTTCTATAGAAAAATTTTCAATAAAAAATTTTTCTATAGAAAAATTTTCAATAAAAAAATTTTTCTATAGAAAAATTTTCAATAAAAAAATTTTTCTATAGAAAAATTTTCAATAAAAAAATTTTTCTATAGAAAAATTTTCAATAAAAAAATTTTTCTATAGAAAAATTTTCAATAAAAAAATTTTTCTATAGAAAAATTTTCAATAAAAAAATTTTTCTATAGAAAAATTTTCAATAAAAAAATTTTTCTATAGAAAAATTTTCAATAAAAAAATTTTTCTATAGAAAAATTTTCAATAAAAAAATTTTTCTATAGAAAAATTTTCAATAAGAAAATTTTGTATAGAAAAATTTTCTATAAAAAAATTTTTCTATAGAAAAATTTTCAATAAAAAAATTTGTCTATAGAAAAATTTTCAATAAAAAAATTTTTCTATAGAAAAATTTTCAATAAAAAAAATTTTCAATAAAAAAATTTTCAATAGAAAAATTTTCAATAAAAAAATTTTTCTATAGAAAAATTTTCAATAAAAAAATTTTTCTATAGAAAAATTTTCAATAAAAAAATTTTTCTATAGAAAAATTTTCAATAAAAAAATTTTTCTATAGAAAAATTTTCAATAAAAAAATTTTTCTATAGAAAAATTTTCAATAAAAAAATTTTTCTATAGAAAAATTTTCAATAAAAAAATTTTTCTATAGAAAAATTTTCAATAAAAAAATTTTTCTATAGAAAAATTTTCAATAAAAAAATTTTTCTATAGAAAAATTTTCAATAAAAAAATTTTTCTATAGAAAAATTTTCAATAAAAAAATTTTTCTATAGAAAAATTTTCAATAAAAAAATTTTTCTATAGAAAAATTTTCAATAAAAAAATTTTTCTATAGAAAAATTTTCAATAAAAAAATTTTTCTATAGAAAAATTTTCAATAAAAAAATTTTTCTATAGAAAAATTTTCAATAAAAAAATTTTTCTATAGAAAAATTTTCAATAAAAAAATTTTTCTATAGAAAAATTTTTCTATAGAAAAATTTTCAATAAAAAAATTTTGTATAGAAAAATTTTCTATAAAAAAATTTTTCTATAGAAAAATTTTCAATAAAAAAATTTGTCTATAGAAAAATTTTCAATAAAAAAATTTTTTTATAGAAAAATTTTCAGTAAAAAAATTTTTCTATAGAAAAATTTTCAGTAAAAAAATTTTTCTATAGAAAAATTTTCAGTAAAAAAATTTTTCTATAGAAAAATTTTCAGTAAAAAAAATTTTCTATAGAAAAATTTTCAGTAAAAAAATTTTTCTATAGAAAAATTTTCAGTAAAAAAATTTTTCTATAGAAAAATTTTCAGTAAAAAAATTTTTCTATAGAAAAATTTTCAGTAAAAAAATTTTTCTATAGAAAAATTTTCAGTAAAAAAAATTTTCTATAGAAAAATTTTCAGTAAAAAAATTTTTCTATAGAAAAATTTTCAGTAAAAAAATTTTTCTATAGAAAAATTTTCAGTAAAAAAATTTTTCTATAAAAAAGCTTTTCCATAGAAAAATTTTAATAAAAAAATTTTCAATTTATGATTTTTAAATTAGATGAATAAATTTTAGGAATACTGAAAAAACTATGTGACACTTAGCAGTGTGGAATGCTGCATTTTCTGTCCCGCTACGGACTTCATCAGCACACTGTGTCACCAACTGTTAGATGCCAGTAGTTAAGATCATCTATTTAACTGAATTCTTAAGCGAAATTGAAAACGAGAATTATATTAACACTCATTTCTATTTCACCTATGACCATATGATCGATTCAGTTAGACGAACTTATCCACCATAGTTTTTTCCTTTATGTTTTGTATTCCTATCCTTTATTAATCTACATTTACTTTGTACTTTAACCAACTATCAGCTGGTAATGAAGACAAAGATTTTTGTTTTGACAAGTTTCTGTTTATTCTTTTACGTTAATGCAAATTTGAATTTAGTATCAACTTGAAAGAGTTAATGAAAACATGTAAATCGCGGTGCCCATGCAATTTAATTGAAAGAAATTAATTTTAGTTGAACCAGAATTTATGTTGATGGTCGTGGGTTCGAGTCGGGCTCAGGTTCATGTCATAAATTATTTTTTTAATTTATGATTTTTAAATTAGATGAATAAATTTTAGGAATACTGAAAAAACTATGTGACACTTAGCAGTGTGGAATGCTGCATTTTCTGTCCCGCTACGGACTTCATCAGCACACTGTGTCACCAACTGTTAGATGCCAGTAGTTAAGATCATCTATTTAACTGAATTCTTAAGCGAAATTGAAAACGAGAATTATATTAACACTCATTTCTATTTCACCTATGACCATATGATCGATTCAGTTAGACGAACTTATCCACCATAGTTTTTTCCTTTATGTTTTGTATTCCTATCCTTTATTAATCTACATTTACTTTGTACTTTAACCAACTATCAGCTGGTAATGAAGACAAAGATTTTTGTTTTGACAAGTTTCTGTTTATTCTTTTACGTTAATGCAAATTTGAATTTAGTATCAACTTGAAAGAGTTAATGAAAACATGTAAATCGCGGTGCCCATGCAATTTAATTGAAAGAAATTAATTTTAGTTGAACCAGAATTTATGTTGATGGTCGTGGGTTCGAGTCGGGCTCAGGTTCATGTCATAAATTATTTTTTTAATTTATGATTTTTAAATTAGATGAATAAATTTTAGGAATACTGAAAAAACTATGTGACACTTAGCAGTGTGGAATGCTGCATTTTCTGTCCCGCTACGGACTTCATCAGCACACTGTGTCACCAACTGTTAGATGCCAGTAGTTAAGATCATCTATTTAACTGAATTCTTAAGCGAAATTGAAAACGAGAATTATATTAACACTCATTTCTATTTCACCTATGACCATATGATCGATTCAGTTAGACGAACTTATCCACCATAGTTTTTTCCTTTATGTTTTGTATTCCTATCCTTTATTAATCTACATTTACTTTGTACTTTAACCAACTATCAGCTGGTAATGAAGACAAAGATTTTTGTTTTGACAAGTTTCTGTTTATTCTTTTACGTTAATGCAAATTTGAATTTAGTATCAACTTGAAAGAGTTAATGAAAACATGTAAATCGCGGTGCCCATGCAATTTAATTGAAAGAAATTAATTTTAGTTGAACCAGAATTTATGTTGATGGTCGTGGGTTCGAGTCGGGCTCAGGTTCATGTCATAAATTATTTTTTTAATTTATGATTTTTAAATTAGATGAATAAATTTTAGGAATACTCTTTCAAGTTGATACTAAATTCAAATTTGCATTAACGTAAAAGAATAAACAGAAACTTGTCAAAACAAAAATCTTTGTCTTCATTACCAGCTGATAGTTGGTTAAAGTACAAAGTAAATGTAGATTAATAAAGGATAGGAATACAAAACATAAAGGAAAAAACTATGGTGGATAAGTTCGTCTAACTGAATCGATCATATGGTCATAGGTGAAATAGAAATGAGTGTTAATATAATTCTCGTTTTCAATTTCGCTTAAGAATTCAGTTAAATAGATGATCTTAACTACTGGCATCTAACAGTTGGTGACACAGTGTGCTGATGAAGTCCGTAGCGGGACAGAAAATGCAGCATTCCACACTGCTAAGTGTCACATAGTTTTTTCAGTATTCCTAAAATTTATTCATCTAATTTAAAAATCATAAATTAAAAAAATAATTTATGACATGAACCTGAGCCCGACTCGAACCCACGACCATCAACATAAATTCTGGTTCAACTAAAATTAATTTCTTTCAATTAAATTGCATGGGCACCGCGATTTACATGTTTTCATTAACTCTTTCAAGTTGATACTAAATTCAAATTTGCATTAACGTAAAAGAATAAACAGAAACTTGTCAAAACAAAAATCTTTGTCTTCATTACCAGCTGATAGTTGGTTAAAGTACAAAGTAAATGTAGATTAATAAAGGATAGGAATACAAAACATAAAGGAAAAAACTATGGTGGATAAGTTCGTCTAACTGAATCGATCATATGGTCATAGGTGAAATAGAAATGAGTGTTAATATAATTCTCGTTTTCAATTTCGCTTAAGAATTCAGTTAAATAGATGATCTTAACTACTGGCATCTAACAGTTGGTGACACAGTGTGCTGATGAAGTCCGTAGCGGGACAGAAAATGCAGCATTCCACACTGCTAAGTGTCACATAGTTTTTTCAGTATTCCTAAAATTTATTCATCTAATTTAAAAATCATAAATTAAAAAAATAATTTATGACATGAACCTGAGCCCGACTCGAACCCACGACCATCAACATAAATTCTGGTTCAACTAAAATTAATTTCTTTCAATTAAATTGCATGGGCACCGCGATTTACATGTTTTCATTAACTCTTTCAAGTTGATACTAAATTCAAATTTGCATTAACGTAAAAGAATAAACAGAAACTTGTCAAAACAAAAATCTTTGTCTTCATTACCAGCTGATAGTTGGTTAAAGTACAAAGTAAATGTAGATTAATAAAGGATAGGAATACAAAACATAAAGGAAAAAACTATGGTGGATAAGTTCGTCTAACTGAATCGATCATATGGTCATAGGTGAAATAGAAATGAGTGTTAATATAATTCTCGTTTTCAATTTCGCTTAAGAATTCAGTTAAATAGATGATCTTAACTACTGGCATCTAACAGTTGGTGACACAGTGTGCTGATGAAGTCCGTAGCGGGACAGAAAATGCAGCATTCCACACTGCTAAGTGTCACATAGTTTTTTCAGTATTCCTAAAATTTATTCATCTAATTTAAAAATCATAAATTAAAAAAATAATTTATGACATGAACCTGAGCCCGACTCGAACCCACGACCATCAACATAAATTCTGGTTCAACTAAAATTAATTTCTTTCTAAAAAAATTTTCTATAAAAAAATTTTTGATAAAAAAAAATTTTTCTATAGAAAAATTTTTAATAAAAAAATTTTCTATAGAAAAATTTTCTATAAAAAATTTTTCTTTAAAAAAAATTTCGATAAAAAAAATTTGTCTATAAAAAAATGTGTATGTGCCTTAGCTTTCTCTCATTGGATAATCATCTCCATTAGTTGTATCGGAATTAGAGTAAAAGCTACTGCTTTTACACTCTTTTTTATGGGACTTTTCAAAACGACCATACTGCAAATCAATGTATGGAAGTGATTAGACTACTCACATCTCTGGGTTTGAAAACTGAACTCTATACTTTTATAGAGCAGATATGTCCTTTATTACTGTTTCCCCATCCCTTGTGGGAAGTGGGCATCGTTTATATAGAGCCCTATTACTAAAGAATTGGCCTATATTTTTAAGTTTACAAGGGAAAACAACAGAAAAAAATTTATAGTTTATTGTTATTGTTAATAAAATTGATATAATACAATAAATTAAAAATAAAGCGAGTATTATTTATTCTTATCTCTATTATTTTTTGTTTATTTTGATTTGTTTTTATAGTACGAGTATTTATTCAGTTACTGATATGGGCTTCAAGAGCACGTTAGTGTAGGTATTGCAAAATTATTTAAACATTGATAAAAAAAATAAAAATAACGACGAAATAGCTAAGGGGTTTTCTAGAAAGAAATTGAGATTACAAATAAAGTTAGGGGTATTCAAAGAATGTGACAAAAATAATAGATAGAAAGGTGTTACAAAATTTTGTTAAAGTTTAGTTTATGTTTACTTTAGCAAATTTGTATCAAGTTTAAGAAAGAAGTTCTGGAAAAAGTCTAGTTCAAGTGAACTGCACCGATTTTTTTTTAAATTTTTTTCCTGATAGAGGCTTTACATTGCTTTTGTTTGATAGGGTTTTTATGGGTCGGAAGCTTTTGGTTTAGGAGATATAGTGCTTTAAATTTCTAAAATATAAATCGATATATCTCTCTTATTTATATATATCTTGTAAAAGTGCTCCGAAATATCTTTCAGATGAGATATCTCAATCGGCTTTTAATTAACCCATTAAGGAATTATTAACAAAAATGTTAAATTTTACCCTAGTTTTTGGTACAAAAATGTTCATATCTCGAAAACTTTGATATGATATACATATTGCAACTATCGGTGCAAAAATAAGAGAGATATATCGATTTGTATTTCGGAACTTTAAAGATCTATATCTCCTAAACCAAAAACTTGTACACTATTATTCTTAAAATTAAAAGTTTTCTTATGGGCTATAAAAATTTTTAAGATCGCCGCAGTTCAGCTGAACTAGACTTAAGCCGAAGTTCTTATAGTGAATACTCCTATTGTATTATAAAATTTCCCTGGATAAACCTCAATTTTTATCATTAACTTTAGTTTATTTTGTTATTTTTAATTAATGAAGACCTTTTTGGAAAATAAATACCAAATGCCTAGAACTCAAAAAAAAGGTTTAAAGTGCCGCTAACTAAGCAAAAAGAACCTTCAAGTCTATTAAGTCTAAATTTAATTTAATGAAAAAAAAACATTGTTTTCTTTACCAAATTCAAGCATAAATCAGTGGAAAATTCTAAAGCCTCTAGCAAATGTAATTTTAAAAAAGTTCATTAAACTATTTACTCCAAAACGTGTCGAATTTCGTACATTTTTTTGGACAGAATAATTTAAACATTAATCACTCTTCTTCGGTGGTACCTTTCCCCCATTAAATTAAATTATATGTTATATTAATGTACTTTATAAACAAATTAAATAGCAAAAAGAAATAGGAGAATTCTACATAATGTTCATTAACCACAGGGGAACTACTTAAATAACTAGAGCCACCACCGCACAGTGGGTTTGAAAAAAATAAAAGGGAAATAATTCAAGAACGATTAAGTCAATTATTATGAAATTTAACACGACCATTGAAGAGAAGTATTCAATCTTGAGTTTGGAATTTGGGGTCTGCAGACTTATCAGGAGGGGAGCTTTAAGCCCTCAAAGTAGGGCACTTCAGGAAAATTCGAAAATTAACAACCAACCAGAATTCACATTTTAGATTGATTTTACCGTTTAAAAGTTTTTGAATTATATCCCTAAATTTTTTTCAACCCACAGTGCGTGCCTTGTACATTTTGAAAATTTAAAATAAAACTTAAGTTTTAAATTCAAACTTAAAAATAAATTTTAAATTATAGTAAAAACTTTTCTCGAGCACTTTGTGCTCATATTTATGCTCTGAAAACATTTAAATTTCTTTCTATTTATTGTACAATTTTTTGTTTATAATTATTTCATTTGAATTCAGTTTTGAATGCTGGCGTTAGCACTTCTCATAGCCTTAACTAGTGTGAAAAAACAAACTAATTTGAAATAGTTTTTATTTATTTCATATAAAAATCTTTCAACGCCAAAAGGCAATATTGAAACTTTTAGAACTAAAGATGAAACGCATTTAAAGTGTTAGAAAATGAAAATAAAAAGTTTTTAATTATATGACTAAAAGACGCAATAAAAAAATATTTACAAAAAAAAAAACAAACATGAAAGTACTATATAATCGGTCAAACCTAAATCTCTTACCACCGAGGTCAAATTTGGATCAATTGTCAACAGAACTTTTAGTCATTGTGCAGGCTGTGACTGTACATCGAGAGGTCGGCACAAAGAAAACAAAAATAATCTTAGGCAATAAATAGGTATTTTTCTACAGCATTTTTTAAAAATATTCTTATCTGTAGAAAACTTTTTTATCAAAAATTTATCTATAGAAAACTTTTTATCGAAAATTTTTCTATAGAAATTTTTTTTTATCAAAAATTTTTCTATAGAAAATTTTTTTTATCAAAAATTTTTCTATAGAAAATTTTTTTTTATCAAACATTTTTCTATAGAAAAATTTTTTATATAGAATTTTTTTTATCAAAAATTTTTCTATAGAAAATTTTTTTTATCAAAAATGTTTCTATAGAAAACTTTTTTATCAAAAATTTTTCTATAGAAAACTTTTTTTATCAAAAATTTTTCTATAGAAAACTTTTTTTATCAAACATTTTTCTATAGAAAACTTTTTTTATCAAAAATTTTTCTATAGAAAACTTTTTTTATCAAAAATTTTTCTATAGAAAACTTTTTTTATCAAAAATTTTTCTATAGAAAACTTTTTTTATCAAAAATTTTTCTATAGAAAAATTTTTTATATGGATTTTTTTTATCAAAAATTTTTCAATAGAAAATTTTTTTTATCAAAAATTTTTCTATAGAAAATTTTTTTTATCAAAAATTTTTCTATAGAAAATTTTTTTTCTCAAAAATTTTTCTATAGAAAATTTTTTTTATCAAAAATTTTTCTATAGAAAATTTTTTTTTATCAAACATTTTTCTATAGAAAAAATTTTTATATAGAATTTTTTTTATCAAAAATTTTTCTATAGAAAACTTTTTTTTATCAAAAATTTTTCTATAGAAAACTTTTTTTAACAAAAATTTTTCTATAGAAAACTTTTTTTATCAAAAATTTTTCTATAGAAAACTTTTTTTATCAAAAATTTTTCTATAGAAAACTTTTTTTATCAAAAATTTTTCTATAGAAAACTTTTTTTATCAAAAATTTTTCTATAGAAAACTTTTTTTATCAATAATTTTTCTATAGAAAACTTTTTTTATCAAAAATTTTTCTATAGAAAACTTTTTTTATCAAAAATTTTTCTATAGAAAAATTTTTTATATGGATTTTTTTTTATCAAAAATTTTTCTATAGAAAATTTTTTTTATCAAAAATTTTTCTATAGAAAATTTTTTTTATCAAAAATTTTTCTATAGAAAATTTTTTTTCTCAAAAATTTTTCTATAGAAATTTTTTTTTATCAAAAATTTTTCTATAGAAAATTTTTTTTATCAAACATTTTTCTATAGAAAAAATTTTTATATAGAACTTTTTTTATCAAAAATTTTTCTATAGAAAACTTTTTGTATCAAAAATTTTTCTATAGAAAACTTTTTTATCAAAAATTTTTCTATAGAAAACTTTTTTTATCAAAAATTTTTCTATAGAAAACTTTTTTATCAAAAATTTTTCTATAGAAAACTTTTTTATCAAAAATTTTTCTATAGAAAACTTTTTTATCAAAAATTTTTCTATAGAAAACTTTTTTATCAAAAATTTTTCTATAGAAAACTTTTTTTATCAATAATTTTTCTATAGAAAATTTTTTATCAAAAATTTTTCTATAGAAAACTTATTTTATCAAAAATGTTTCTATAGAAAACTTTTTTATCAAAAATTTTTCTATAGAAAACTTTTTTTATCAAAAATTTTTCTATAGAAAACTTTTTTATCAAAAATTTTTCTATAGAAAACTTTTTTATCAAAAATTTTTCTATAGAAAACTTTTTTATCAAAAATTTTTCTATAGAAAACTTATTTTATCAAAAATGTTTCTATAGAAAACTTTTTTTACCAAAAATTTTTCTATAGAAAACTTTTTTTTATCAAAAATTTTTCTATAGAAAACTTTTTTTAACAAAAATTTTTCTATAGAAAACTTTTTTTATCAAAAATTTTTCTATAGAAAACTTTTTTTATCAAAAATTTTTCTATAGAAAACTTTTTTTATCAAAAATTTTTCTATAGAAAACTTTTTTTATCAAAAATTTTTCTATAGAAAACTTTTTTTATCAAAAATTTTTCTATAGAAAACTTTTTTTATCAATAATTTTTCTATAGAAAACTTTTTTTATCAAAAATTTTTCTATAGAAAACTTTTTTTATCAAAAATTTTTCTATAGAAAACTTTTTTTATCAAAAATTTATCTATAGAAAACTTTTTTTGTCAAAAATTTTTCTGTAGAAAACTTTTTTATAGAAAATTTTTCTATAGAAAAATTTTCTATAGAACTTTTTTTATCAAAAATTTTTCTATAGAAAAATTTTTTATGAAAAATGTTTCTATACAAAATTTTTTTATCATAAATTTTTCTATGGAAAAATTTTTTATACAGAATTTTTTTTATCAAAAATTTTTCTATAGAAAATTTTTTTTATCAAAAATTTTTCTATAGAAAATTTTTTTTATCAAAAATTTTTCTATAGAAAATTTTTTTATCATAAATTTTTCTATAGAAAATTTTTTATATAGAATTTTTTTTATCAAAAATTTTTCTATAGAAAATTTTTTTTATCAAAAATTTTTCTATAGAAAATTTTTTTTATTAAAATGTTTTTTATCAAAAATTTTTCTATAGAAAATTTCGTTATCAAACATTTTTCTATAGAAAACTTTTGTATCAAAAATTTTTCTATAGAAAATTTTTTTATCAAAAATGTTTCTAAAGAAAATTTTTTACCAATAATTTTTCTATAGAAATTTTTTTATCAATAATTTTTCTATACAAAATTTTTTTTATCAAAAATTTTTCTTTAGAAAATTTTTTTTATCAAAAATTTTTCTTTAGAAAATTTTTTTATTAAAAGTTTATTCTGTCCCTCAAAATAAGATATAATGTGTGGTTATCGCTCTGTCTAGAATTAGGGATAATCCTCCTGATGAAATGGCCTAACCAACCATCGAAACGCGTCGAGGAAAGGTTTCCCCACCAACATTTTTTTGGTTTTATCAAAAAACTATTTATTACAATAATAAATAATTGTAATAAATTGGAATCTTACTGCAATATACTACAGTAAAACTTTTTATTATGAAACCGGTGTTCGATTTTTCTCTAGAATGGATTAAAAACCAGAATTTATATTTGACATTTCGAATTAATAGGAAAACAAAGCGCCAATTTGTGATTCTGATTATTGAAATTGATTGAAATGGTATGGAAGACTTCAATTGATCCGAACTTCAATTGATCCCAACACAAAGGCTTGTCAGTACCCGGTTTTCGTATCTGGCTTGTTGATCTGAAAAATGATGCGATATAAAGTCAAATTTTCAACAATGGTTCGTCTAGATATTTCCTATCGAGTTTTCCATATAGTTCAACTCTTGATCATAGATGGCTATAAAGTAAAATTTTCTAACGTAGGTTAGTTTCCTAAACAAAACTATTTTAGAACCTAGGTCTCTACGTAGTCCAATTTTCTTTTGAAGTACCCTACAAAGTCTTATTCTGCCCCCTTTATCTTTTTCATAGAATGATACGATTGCAACTTTCAAAACCTTTCAAAAAAATTCCACCATAAAATCCCGGAAAAATAATCAAATTTCCTAAGATTGATTTCATGTTTATCACTCTCAAAAAAAAATAATAATACGATGTACTCGTATGCGGAAAATATATCAATAAAATCAAATTGTTTCCCTAATAATATTAGTCGTAAAAACAAGCACGAGAACATAAAGAAAAAATTTGTTCACAAGAAAGGTTTGTAAAGACGAAACAGAAAAATTACATGAGGTAGTAAAAATTCGTTTAAAGCTACAACAAAACAAAAAAGAAAAAATAACCTTTTTAACTGGCATTGACTTTTTCAAGGACCTAAAATACAAGAAATACATAGACAATGCGGCAAATACATGTTAACAAAGGCATGTTAAATATAAATAACGTATCGGCAGTTCAAAAATGAACTTAGTACCTACGAACCAAATAGTGGCTATGATGAAACCAATGTAAAAACATCGGGAAGACAGTTAGGGAGATACCCGGAATAATGGACTGATTCGGAAAAATTGTCTAAATAGTGAGCGTCCCAATACCAATTTGGCCAATTTAATCAAATTATCTTAAAAAAATGCTGCCAAATTCTTTGATTACAAGTTTAACATGGAAATTTGAAAGAAGGGGATTGTTTGGGAGATATAACCAAATATGCACCGATTTAAATTTTTTATTGTAAAATTAATTTTCTGGTAAATGTCTTTTCAATAATGTTAAATTAATGTTTGTGATGTAAGCAAAATATAATATCGAGAAGTTACTATGGGAGATATAGTCTAATAAGGACCGATTCCCATTTCATATTGTAAAAGTTATTTTTCTGGAAAATTTCTTTAAAATATTATTAAATCAGTGGCTGTGATGAAGAAAAAATCTAAATATCGGGAAGTTAGTTAGGGAGATATTCAAAATAAAAAAAATTTTCGATAGAAAAGTATCGATACAAAATTTTTCTATAGAAAAGTTTTGATACAAAATTTTTCTATAGAAAATTTTCTATATAAAATTTTTCTATAGAAAAGTTTCTATAGAAAATTTTTGGTATAAAATTTTTCTATAGAAAATTTTCGGTATAAAATTTTTCTGTAGAAAATTTTTGATACAAAATTTTTCTATAGAAAATTTTCGATGTAAAATTTTTCTATAGAAAATTTTCGATATAAAATTTTTCTATAGAAAATTTTCGATATAAAATTTTTCTATAGAAAATATTTGGTATAAAATTTTTCTATATAAAATGTTTGGTACAAAATTTTTGGTACAAAATTTTATTATAGACATTTTTTGGTTCAAAATTTTATTATAGAAATTTTTTGGTTCAAAATTTCTCTTTAGAAAATTTTTGATATAAAATTTTTCTATAGAAAATTTTTGGTATAAAATTTTTTGTATAGAAAATTTTCGATATAAAATTTTTCTATAGAAAATTTTAGATATAAAATTTTTCTATAAAAAATTTTTGATATACAATTTTTTTATAAAAAATTTTCGATATAAAATGTTTCCATAGAAAATTTTCTATAGAAAATTTTTCTATAGAAAATTTTCGATATAAAATTTTTCTACAGAAAATTTTCAATAGAAATTTTTCTATAGAAAATTTTCGATATAAAATTTTTCTACAGAAAATTTTCAATAGAAAATTTTTCTATAGAAAATTTTCGATATAAAATTTTTCTACAGAAAATTTTCAATAGAAAATTTTTCTATAGAAAATTTTCGATATAAAACTTTTATGTAAAAAAAAAAAAATCGATATTAAATTTTTCTATAGAAAATTTTCGATATAAAATTTTTCTACAGAAAATTTTTCTATAGAAAATTTTCGATATAAAATTTTTCTACAGAAAATTTTCAATAGAAAATTTTCGATATAAAATTTTTCTATAGAAAATTTTCGATACAAAATTTTTCTGTAGAAAATTTTCTATATAAAATTATTCTATATAAAATTTTGGATATAAAATTTTTCTATACAAAATTTTCGATATAAAATTTTTCTATAGAAAATTTTCAATATAAAATTTTTATTAAAAAGGTTTATCAAAATTTGGGACATCAAACATTTAATTAAAAAGTTTTACTGTAGTGTATTGCACTAAGAATCCCAATTTATTACAATTATTTATTATTGTAATAAATAGTTTTTTGATAAAACCAAATAAAGAAATGATAAAACTGAAAAATGTTTGTGTGTTTCTGTTCGGATGATAATCTGCGCTTTATGTTGATATTTGTTGGACACAATAATAATAATTCGTATTTATTCAGTCCCTCAAATTATACATAATGTGAGGTTTTCGCTCTGTCTAGAATTAGGGATAATCCTCCTGATGAGATGGTCTAACCAACCATCGAAACGCGTCGAGGAAAGGTTTCCCCACCAACATTTTTTGGTTTTATCAAAAAACTATTTATTACAATAATAAATAATTGTAATAAATTGGGATTCTTAGTGCAATACACTACAGTAAAACTTTTTAATAAAATTTTTCTATAGAAAATTTTCATATAAAATTTTTCTATAGAAAATTTTCAATATAAAATTTTCTTAGAAAATTTTCAATATAATATTTTTCTATAGATATGACATTATTTTATAGAAAATTTTTGATATAAAATTTTTCTATAGAAAATTTTCAATATAAAATTTTTCTGTAGAAAATTTTCGATATAAAATGTTTCTATAGAAAAATTTACGATATAAAATTTTTCCATAGAAAAATTTTCGATGTAAAATTTTTCTATAGAAAATTTTCTATAAAAATTTTTTCTATAGAAAATTTTTGATACAAAAAAAATTTTTATATCGAAAATTTTCTATAGAAAATTTTTGATATACAATTTTTCAATAGAAAATTTTTTATAAAATTTTTCTATAGAAAATTTTTGTAAAGAAAATCTTTGATATAAAATTTTTCTATTGAAAATTTTCGATAGAAAATTTTTCTATAAGAAATTGTTGGTATAAAATTTTTCTATAGAAAATTGTTGGTATTAAATTTTTCTATAGAAAATTTTCCATATAAAATTTTTCTATAGAAAATTTTCCATATAAAATTTTTCTATAGAAAATTTTCCATATAAAATTTTTCTATAAAAATTTTTGATATAAAAGTTTTTTATAGAAAATTTTTATAAACAAAAATTTTCTATAATAAAATTTCTACAGAAAATTTTTGGTATAAAATTTTTCTAAAGAAAATTTTTGGTATAAAATTTTTCTAAAGAAAATTTTTGGTATAAAATTTCTACAGAAAATTTTTGGTATAAAATTTTTCTGAAGAAAATTTTTGGTATAAAATTTTTCTAAAGAAAATTTTTGGTATAAAATTTTTCTATAGTAAATTTTTGTTATAAAATTTTTCTCAGAAGAATTTTGGTGTAAAATTTTTCTATAGAAAATTTTCGATATAAAATTTTTTTATAGAAAATTTTCGATATAAAATTTTTCTAAAGAAAATGTTCGATATAAAATTTTTTTATAGAAAATTTTCGATATAAAATTTTTCTATAGAAAATTTTTGATATAAAATTTTTCTATATTTTCTATATTCCATCAAATTATCTTAAAAATTGTTAATTTCTTTGATTACAAGTTTAACAGACATCCAGCCAGATATCGCTAAGGGAGTGATTCTTAGACGATCGGTATAATTAGGGAGAGTCTCAGACCAATATTTCTACTCAATACCTACACCAGCACAAACTTTTAATATCTGGCCAAATATAGTGATGTAGAATAAAAAAATTAAGACTAACTATTATAAAATAGTGGCTGTGAAGCCAAAATCAAAATATCGGGAGGTCAGTTAGGGAGATACCCGAAATAGTGAGCCGATTTCAGAAAAATTATCTAATAGCAAAGGTCCCAAACAAATGTATTTGGTAAATTTCATCAAAATATTTTAAAAATTAATACTTAATTCTTCGAATACAAAAATTACATAGACAGACAGACATCCAGTCAGATATTGTTAAGGAAGTGATTCTCAGTCAATCGGTATAATTAGAAAGGTTCTTAGACCAATATTTCTATGCGATACCGCGACCAACACAAACTTATAGTACTTGCCCCTCTATAGTGATGAAGGATATAAAAATGGAGACAATATTGGGATCTTTCACAAATTCACGACTTACGAAAATAATTTTGGAAAACGTTTCTTTATTTTGGAACTGCTGGGCTACAGGCCTTCAAGTAATTCCTTTTATATTTTGTTGAGGTATAAAATTTTCATCGACTATTTCAAATTTGATTATTACCCATCAAAATAAACAGATATTTGTACTTTTACATATAAGAAAAGGAAACATTTTTTTTTTTGCCTTTAGACTTTTAGAGCTGAGAAAAATTTTATATATGGACTAAAAAAGTCTCCACAACTCTAGTAAAATTCTAGTAAAATTGTTTTTTTTTTTAAACAAATCATGAACTCAAGTTCAATTACACAAAACTTTTGTTATTGGGCGGTTTTGAAATCTGCCCCATACCCTTACAAAAAAAACCATGGGCTTGTTTAAGCAAACAAGACCTTAAGGGGTTGTTTTCGTTTTGTATTGTTAGAATTGTATTAAAGGGTATCAGGAAACAAGTTGCCTGGGGTAAACTGACAATACTTTTGGGGGGTTTCGGTTAAACAAAAACGGCGTCATTATGTGGGTGTAATTTAGATTTTGCCAATGAAACGTTTTTTTAAATGAACTAAATTTTTATGGGATCATATTGGGAAAATAAGGGGGAAAACTATTTATTGAGGCATATAAGCATTAAAAAGTAACTTGTTAATTTGTTTACTTTCAATTTATTTTATAGGCTATAACGAGAGCTTATATTCAAAACCGACTAGGAACTAAAAAGAATAGTTTTAAGGAGAGGCAAACAACTGCTTAATTTCAAAAATATTTAAATATAAGTTAATATTTCATCTACAATATATTCAAGCCAAAATTCCCAGATTTTAAAAAATTAAAAATGATTAATAGCCGGTATTGAATATAGGCTCTCGCTATGTTTTATAGCAAACTAAAAACTATTGTGTTATTGGGAAGAAAACCTAATAAAAAACTTAACTATATTTTTATTTAAATTTTTCAGATTTAACTTCATTGAGGCCCTATGCTCCACTGGGAGTCAAGGATAACAGAACTTCATTTTAAGCATAACTTCTTTTCTTTCGATCAAAATCTTAAATATTTTTTTGTGGAAAATTATAGTTTTCAAACTTTATTTCAATAAATTTGTTAATTTTAGCATTAAATTTTAATGAATGTCCTACTTTTGCTTTCATTTAATTTTACTTTTTATTACATATTAAATTTCATAGTAAAAAAATTTAACGGAAAACTTGTTTGTAATTACTTTTAAATAAATTTTCATTGCTTTAGCCGGGATCTAGTTATCGTATGACTTGGCGAGAAAAAGAGGAAAAATACTGAAGTGAATTCTAAAAATACTAAAAAAAAACTTTCAACACAAATAGACAAGTTTATCTTATAACAAATTTAAACGTGGGTTTAGTAAAGTTTGTTATTGCTTTTTGGATTATTTGAGTATTTAAAAGTTTTTATCGCTTTTTATATTAACGCATTTTTTTAGGATTTAATTTGGAAATATAAGTAATTTATATTAAAATAAAAAAATTTTTCTTATTGAAAAATTTTCGTTAAAAAATTTTTCTTATAGAAAAATTTTCGTT
This sequence comes from Stomorhina lunata, assembly GCA_933228675.1. Taxonomy (NCBI): domain Eukaryota; kingdom Metazoa; phylum Arthropoda; class Insecta; order Diptera; family Rhiniidae; genus Stomorhina; species Stomorhina lunata. The sequence goes on from OW121744.1 coordinate 98,221,643, forward strand.
AAAAAAATTTTTCTTATAGAAAAATTTTCGTTAAAAAAATTTTTCTTATAGAAAAATTTTCGTTCAAAAAAATTTTCTTATAGAAAAATTTTCGCTCAAAAAATTTTTCTTATAGAAAAATTTTCGCTCAAAAAATTTTTCTTATAGAAAAATTTTCGTTCAAAAAATTTTTCTTATAGAAAAATTTTTGTTAAAAAAAATTTTTCTTATAGAAACATTTTCGTTAAAAAAAATTTTCCTTAAAGAAAAATTTTCGTTAAAAAAAATTTTCTTATAGAAAAGTTTTCGTTAAAAAAAATTTTCTTATAGAAAAGTTTTCGTTAAAAAAATTTTTCTTATAGAAAAATTTTCGTTAAAAAAATTTTTCTTATAGAAAAATTTTCGTTCAAAACATTTTTCTTATAGAAAAATTTTCGTTCAAAACATTTTTCTTATAGAAAAATTTTCGTTCAAAACAATTTTCTTATAGAAAAATTTTCGTTCAAAAAAGTACTCTTATAGAAAAATTTTCGTTCAAAAAATTTTTCTTATAGAAAAATTTTCGTTCAAAAAATTTTTCTTATAGAAAATTTTCGTTCAAAAAATTGTTCTTATAGAAAAATTTTCGTTAAAAAAATTTTTTAATAGAAAAATTTTCGTTCAAAAAATTTTTCTTATAGAAAAATTTTCGTTCGAAAAATTTTTCTTATAGAAAAATTTTCGTTCAAAAAATTTTTCTTATAGAAAAATTTTCGTTCACAAAATTTTTCTTATAGAAAAATTTTCGTTTAAAAATGTTTCTTATAGAAAAATTATCGTTCAAAAAATTTTTCTTATAGAAAAATTTTCGTTCAAAAAATTTTTCTTATAGAAAAATTATCGTTAAAAAAAATTTTTCTTATAGAAAAATTATCGTTAAAAAAATTTTTCTTATACAAAAACTTTCGTTAAAAAATTTTTCTTATAGAAAAATTTACTATTAAATTGTATTTAAAACTTTATGATTCATGGCAAATCAATGTAATTTTACGATTTTAGAATTTCAATTTGATTTGATTATAAATAAAATTTGCCAAGGCAGCGGCAGAAAACAAATGACCGATGACCACCTTTTTCTTAAAAGTTTCTTTTTAATATTGGCATTGATTTGAAAAGAAAACAATTACAAAATTAAAGAATTGTAAAAGAAACATGTGCATTTGCATTTTAAACGAAAACTACAAGAAATTACTCTAGAGTCGATCGATTTATCGTAGACTCATTGACGTCAAAAAATATGAATTGTTTTTCTAATTCAGAAACAAATAAGTTTTAGAAACATCTTGTTAGAAATTATAGTTTATTGCACAATCTATATATATTTTGTTTTTGTCTTCAATTATAATTTATATGCATTCGAGAGTTTGTTAATTTTCGTATATTTTACAAAAAACATTTAATTTAGTGGAAAATTAAGTAACATTTTTTTTCAATTTGTTGCCATGCCACCTTTTAAACTTTTGATGGCAGGAAAAGAAAAACTTGTTCAAATTATTGGCAGAATAGAACGAAGAAACAACCAACCAACTCTAAATTTGCCTCAATTTATAATTGAAAATAAAGAAAACATGATATGAATACTTATGTTAAGGTTAGAATAGACAAATATTTGAGCAAATAAGTGATATTTTAAGCAATTTTGCTCCATTTTAATCATTAGATACAAAATTGTGGTAAATAAATTTAAAGAAACTCTGGTAATCTAGTGCCCTCTTCTTAGTACAACCTTTAATAAAATGTCTTTAATTTGGCCAAATATTTGCCTAATCCACCTTAACTTCAGTATGTGCTTACTCACTCATCTTCATGCTATTTTTCCTAATCCAATGTGAGTTTTATATTTTTGTTGATTCCAAGTTTTGCTGCAAAACACTTTCCTTTTTTTGTTCTTTGCTTTTGGGGGATTTTTTGACTTGAGAGTAAAATTACTTTAGGCGCCATCTGGCAATTATTAAATGGTTTATAACAAATAAAACAAATTTTGTTAACAAAAAAGGGTTAAACTCTTCCTTTTCCGCCAATTTAATAATTTACAAATTGGCAGTCGTAATAAAATAAGATTTAAAACGAACATTTTGGCAACAAAACTATTTTTCTAATTAAATTCAATTCAATTTTAAATCGAGTTTAAAGTAAAGATTGTCTAGACTAACGCAAGAAAATATGATTCTACTAGAGCAAAAGTGTCTAAACTAGAGCAACATTTTCTATAGAAAAAGTGTCATGGCATTTTTCTATACATTTCTATAGAAAAGTTGTCCAGACTAGATCAACTTTTTCTATAGAAAAGTTTAGACTAGATCAACTTTTTCTTTAGAAAATTTGTCTAGACTTGATCAATTTTTTCTTTGGAAAAGTTGTCTAGACTAGACCAACTTTTTCTATAGAAAAGTTGTCTAGACTAAATCAAATTTTTCTTAAGAAAAGTTGTCTAAACTAGATCAACTTTTTTTTTAGAAAAGTTGTCTAGACTTAACCAAATTTTTCTTCAGAAAAGTTGTCTAGACTAGATCAACTTTTTCTTTAGAAAATTTGTCTAGACTAGACCAACTTTTTCTATAGAAAAGTTGTCTAGACTAGACCAACTTTTTCTATAGAAAAGTTGTCTAGACTAAATCAAATTTTTCTTAAGAAAAGTTGTCTAAACTAGATCAACTTTTTTTTTTAGAAAAGTTGTCTAGACTTAACCAAATTTTTCTTCAGAAAAGTTGTCTAGACGAGATAAACTTTTTCTTTAGAAAAATTATCTAGACTATATCAACTTTTTCTAGAGGAAAGTTGTCTAGACTAGATCAACTTTTTCTATAGAAAAGTAGTCTAGACTAGATCAACTTTTTCTATAGAAAAGTTGTCTAGACTAGATCAACTTTTTCTATAGAAAAGTTGTCTAGACTAGATCAGCTTTTTCTATAGAAAAGTTGTCTAGACTAGATGAACTTTTTCTATAGAAAAGTTGTCTAGACTAGATGAACTTTTTCTATAGAAAAGTTGTCTAGACTTAGTAAACTTTTTCTAGATCAACTTTTCCTATAGAAAAGTTGTCTAGACTTTTTCTTTAGAAAAGTTGTCTTGACTAGATCAACTTTTTCACTAGAAAAGTCTAGACAGACTAGATCAATTTTTTTCAATAGAAATGTTGTCTAGACTAGATTAACTTTTTTTTAGAAAAGTTGTCTAGACCAGATCAACTTTTTCTTAAGAAAAGTTGTCTAGACTAAATTAATTTTTTCTTTAGAAATGTTGTCTAGACTAGGTTAACTTTTTCTTTAGAAAAGTTGTCTGGACTAAATCATATTTTTCTTTAGAAAAGTTCTCAAGACTAGATCAAATTTTTCTCTAGAAATGTTGTCAAGACAGAAAAGTTGTCTAGACTAGATCAACTTTTTTTTAGAAAAGCTGTCTAACCTAGATTGTCTAGACTAACCAAACTTTTTCTTCAGTAAAGTTGTCTAGACTAGATCAACTTTTTCTATAAAAAAGTTGTGTAGACTAGAAAAAATTTTCCTTTAGAAAAATTGCCTAGACTAAATTAACTTTTTCTATAGAAAAGTTGTCTAGACTAGATAAATTTTTTCTTTAGAAAAGTTGCCTAGACTAGATCAAATTTTTCTAAAGAAAAAAAGATTAACTTTTCTATAGGAAATTTGTTTGAACTAGATCAAATTTTCCTGTTAAAAATTTGTCTAAAATAGAGCAAAAATAAAGCTATGCAATATTATTCAAAACATTCTAAACATGTTGCCTAATTTAAGCAACGTGTATAGTCGTCAGCAACATGTTGCCAGCAACATTTTGCCATCAACATGTTGCCAGCAACATTTTGCCATCAACATGTTGCTAGCAACATTTAAAAAAAATAAATTCTTTATTAAAAATTTCCAACGAAATCTAAAATGTTTAACTAAAAATTTAAAAATAAAACTTTTTGTAATACTAAAACTATAAAATAAACTCATAAATTTTTCTTGATTATTATGTACGACAATGGATCAATGGCCGATCACAAAAAGCGTGGGATAAATTGACCTTAAAGGTGCCAGATAAATATTAAAAAAAAAACAGTATTTTAACGTTTATGAATTTTTAGTTTATTTTTATAGGTAAAGTTTATTGACCTATAGAAAAACAATGACGTCATATAAATGATTGATTGTTATCAACAAATTGAAACTTAAAATGGCATGAAAAAATTTTATTATTTTTAATTAAAAAAAAGCATTCAAAATTTTAATGTTTTCTTTGGCTTTCTAAAGAAATTTTATTACGCCTTAGCCTGGCTATTTTGTAAAAGTTGTCAAATAAAGAGCAAAAAAAATTTAAAAATATATGGTATTTTTATTTTTAAATATTTGTGTTTTTAATATTTCACATGATCTTGACATTGAAATTTTTTGTAAGGCATTTTACAAAGATCTAAAAACAAAACTATTAGGGTATTAAAATTAGACCAAAAAAATATAGAAAATACAAACTAAAAAACACGTGAGTTTATAGAATAGAAAATATTCAAAAATCATTGGTGGGTTGTCTTGATTTATTTTCTTTAAAGCTTATAAGATTTTTAAAGAAATATTTAGAATAGAGGCTGTGAACTAATTTAATTAGAGATGTCACACATTTTTTCAAAATCCACTAACAAATAAAAGACAATTTGTATGAATTTTTATTCATGGCTAATTTATTATTTTTGGTATCTAATGAAATTATTATACAAACTTGGTCAATGATAATGAAATTATTTATACTCTCAATAATAAAAATGTTTAATATCTCTATAGCGTATAGAAATTTATTGAATTGTAGCAAAATATTGAAATGATGTCATGAAATACAACACAAAACAAACATCAATTTATTTATTTATAATATAGCAAAAACCACTTTGTTTATTTTTATTAATATTTTTTATATGGAATAAAATTTAGAATTTTTATTTAAAGAATCGCGATAATGATTTTATATGCAAAACATTGTTGATTACAAAGATTTATCATTATTTGAATCAAAAACAGATTTGTTTATTTTGTAAATTTATTAAAAATTGTCTACAAGTGTCGCCAAATTGGAATTTTAACGTAGGTTTGTTATGAAAATAATTTGTATATATTATTAAAAAAATTTTGAAACTTCAGCAACATGTTGCTGAGTTTTGGAAACATGTTGCTAAATATTATAAACATGTTGTCAGCCTAAGGAAGATAAATATGTTTTTTGCTAATAAATGGCAAACTTTTCCTATAAAAGTTTGTAGGTTTATAATGAAAATAGTTCAAATACATTATTAGAAATTTTTGTAATTTCACCAACATGTTGCTGAGTTTTGGAAACATGTTGCTAAGTATTATAAACATGTTGTCAGCGTAAGGAAGATAAATATGTTTTTGCCAATAAATGGCAAACTTTTCCTATAAAAGTTTGTAGGTTTATAATGAAAATAGTTCAATTACATTATTAGAAATTTTTGTAATTTCAGCAACATGTTGCTGAATTTAGGAAACATGTTGCTAAGTATTATAAACATGTTGCCATATGTTTTTTTCCTGTAAAAGTTTGTCATGTATTGCTAAAAACTGATTTATCTTTGTTGGATTAGCAACATGTTTATAATACTTAGCAACATGTTTCCAAAAATCAGCAATTTAAGAATGTAGATAAAGTTTTCTGAAAAAAACAGTTTGTATAACATATTTGCAACAAGTAGAGGATTTATGAAATGACAATATGTTGCTAGCAATAAACGCAATTCCTATCTATGACTAAAATGTTTTACCAAAAGTTGAACATTTCGCTATAAACTTCTTGCTATGAATCGATAACATGCAACATTTTTACTATATTCCCTATTTTTATCTATGACCAATATATTTTACGAAAAATTTAATATTTCTTTTTAGAAATCGCAACATTTTCACTTTAGCAACATGTTGCCAAGGTCTAGCAATATGTTGCCTTCCAATAAAAGTTTTTTTTTCATAACAAAATTAACTCAAAACATGTAGAGAAATTTATAAAAGGTCTTCCTATGAAATTAAAACATGTTGCTATCAACATTTTTACAAAAAACTCATTTTTAATCTATAACTACAGTGTTTGAACAAAAATACAAATAGAAATCGCAACATTTGTACATTAGCAACATGTTACCAAGGTCTACCAACATGTTGCCTTCAGGAAAAAGCTTTTTTACATACAAAATTAACTCAAAATTTATTTTAGTTTTTTAAAGCTTTTTTTTAAGGAATGTAGCATCAAAATTTGTCTAAAATAGGTTATATTTTCTAAAAAACAAATTGTAAAATATTTTTGCAATATGTAGAGAAATTTATAAAAGTTCTTCATATGAATTGACAACATGTTGTTAGCAATATTTTTTCAATAACATAAATTTTTATCTATGACCAATATATTTTATTAAAAAATTTATATTTTGCTAGAAATCGCAACATTTGCACTTTTGCAACATGTTGATATTGTCCGGCCATCAGTTGCATTTAGGGAAAAGTTTTTTTACATAAAAAATTAACTCTAAACCTATTTATTTAATGTTATAAAACATTTCTTGTTATGAAACATCAACATTTTGCTAGACATTTTTTCAATAAACTCAATTTTATTTTATTCACTTCAGCAACATGTTGCCAAGATCTAGCACTCAAGGAAAAGCATTTTTACATTAAGCAATTATAACTAATTTTACGAAAAATTTTATATTTTGCTGGAAATCGCAACATTTGTACTTTTGCAACGTGTTGATAAGGTCTGGCAACATGTTGCCATCAGGGAAAATCTTTTTTACATAAAAAATTAACTCCAATTTTTTTTTAAGAAACTAAAAACATTATTTTGTTATGAAATATCAACATGTTGCTAGACATTTTTTCAATAAACTCAATTTTAAGCTTTATACATTAGCAACATGTTGTCAATGTATAAAGCTTTTTTACATAAAGCCGTTATCTGAACATGTATGTTAGAAGTTTCCTAGAAGTTAACAATATCACGTTTTCTAAAAAAAAGAGATTGTATTATTTTTTTCAACATGTTGCGAAATTTAAAAAACTTTCTGCTATGAAATGACAACATGTTGCCAGCAACATATTTGCAATAATCTCAGTTTTTATCTTTGGATAAGATCTTTTATCAAAAATTCAATATTTTGCTAGAAATTGCAACATTTTTACTTTAGCAACATGTTGCCAAGGTCTAGCAACATGTTGCCAAAATCTAGAAACATGTTGTCTTTAGAAAAAAAAAAGTATAGAAAATAACAAATTTTGCTATTTTTTAGAAAACTCTGCAGTTTTTTTCGTCTGGCGCCCTGTACTTGTTATTCATCGTGTATCTCAACTATTGGTAAATTTAGCAAAATTTCCTAAACTCATGTTTATAAGCTTTTATTGTAAATTATATTACAGTTTTGTTTATTTCGTTTCGCTTCTTCTTCTCAGCTTAAAACTAGATCAAACCACATAGTATTTGCTAATAACCTCGTGTAAAACAAAAAGAAAAACTAAAGTGTAAAATTATAAAAAAAAAAAAAAAACTGAAAACAAAAATCTATATTATTGTTGCTAATTATTGTATATGTTTGCTTATTGTTGCTACAGTTTCTTCGGTTTGTTGTTTATTGATGTATTTTAAATAAACAATATAAATTTAAAAGAAATATAGTAAAATGTATAGAAAAAACAACGATTAAATAGAGGTTAGTTTTGCAGTTAACACTTGTACATCATTTGTGTAAAGTTGTCAGCAAAAAAAAAAAGACTAAAAGACAGACAGACGGATGGATGGATGGTTAGACAGATATGAGTAGATAGATACACAATACAATAATATAGTACAATATTATCATTTAAAAATTGTTACGAGTACTACTACTACTATTTATTTAATGGCGTTTCGGTATTATTTATGTTTATTTATAACAACTTTGATTGTATTTTTGTATAGTAGCGATAAAATTGAATAAATTACAACTCAAACGACAAAACTGCACGCGCCAAACTATTAATAACAAATACTATTATTTGCATATTAAAACTATTATTTGCATAAAAAACTTAGAAACAAGATTAATTGTTCACCCTCATTTCAAATGATCGCATGGTTTAGTAAACGCTACCATTGTATTTATGTGATTTCTACTAGCCTCTTTCATCTTAAGAGTTATCAATATTTATAGAGATGTTGTAATAAAGCAACTTAATTGCAGATCTCTTTAGTTTATTTTTCAGTTACATCTTTGTTTTTCTAACAAACCTACATGAGCTTTATATTTTTGTAAAACTATGCGGTACTTGCAAATTAGATTTGTTTCTTTCTTTTTCTGTAGCTCGTCGTTGTCTCTTCACGTTTTTATAATAAAAAAAAAACGCAATTTCCTATAAACATCAAGAAGACAAACGTCCAAAGTTATATGAAAACCTAATGCGCATTATTAAATTATTTACAGAATGCAATTTGTTTGCATTATGAAGAAAATATTTTTAAATATTCAGCCAGCCACTTTTCTATTGTAAACAAGGTATAAATTTTGATTTAAAAAAAAAAAATATTTCATTTTTTCTAGAAATACAAAATTTTAATGGAGAAATTACATTTTTTTATTAAAAGCAAAATTTTTTCTGTTCAAAAACTAATTTTAGCAACATGTTGCTGAAAAAATATTTTTAGCAACATGTTGCTAGAATCTTGAAACATGTTGCATAGCCATTCTTCTGTTATCCTTGGTAGAAATTAAGGTTTTAAATGGAAAAATTAAATTAATTTTTAATTTTTTTCTGTTAAAAAATATTTATAACAAAATATTGCAGTAAAAATATTTTTAGCAACATGTTGCTAGAATCTTCAAACATGTTGCTAGAGTCATTCTTTTTCTTCTTCTGTTATTCTAGACTCCCAGTGAAGCATAGGGCCTCAACCATCCTTTTATATCGGACTCTATTGCGAGATGTTAGGCATACTTTATTTCATGAATAGCTTGCTGCTTGCAACTCCGCATCAATTGACCTTATCCAGGCTCCAGCAGGTGCACTAACTTGTAGAGCAATGTTGGTTTTTGGCCTTCGAAGTTTTTGTGCAGAGTCATGGCAACATATTTCGAATAGTTCGCTGAATGTTTTTCTTGATGGTAATAAATCTTTGCTAAAATCTCGAAACATATTTTAGTTTCATAGCAACATTTTGATAAAATCTGGCAACATGTTGCTAAAATCTTGCAACATGTTGCTAAAATCTTGCAACATGTTGCTAAAATCTTGCAACATGTTGCTAAAATCTTGCAACATGCTAAAATCTTGTAACATGTTTCAGAGTCATTGCAAAATGTTTCTAATATTTCGCAGAATGTTTGTTTCTTGAATACATTTTACGTTATTCATTTAGTCTACAAAATCTTTTTATGGAAATAGTCTTTGCTAGACTCTCGAGACATGTTTCAGTTCCATTGCAACATGTTTCCAATAATTCGCAGCATGTTCCTTAGTTTTTCTTAAATTAAATTTGGTTTGTTCATTTGTGTAGACAATTTGTCTATAAGAAAAAATCATCATATCTAGACCTATTTTATAGGAAAATTTGGTTTGGTATAAAAAAAAATTGTCTAGAATTGTTTTTTGAATATTATAGCAATAAAAGTCTAAACTTGATCAAGTTTTTTTGAAAACAAGTAGATTGTATAATATTTTAGCAACATGTAGCGAGATTTACAAAAATTCTTGCTATGAATTGACAACATGTGGCTAGCAACATTTTTGTAATAAACTCAATTTTAATCGTTGACTAATACGTTTTACTAAACATATCAATATTTTGCTAAAATTGTTTAAACTTCAGCAGCATGTTGCCAATATCTAGCAACATGTTTCTAACGTCTAGCAACATGTTGTCAAGGTCTAGCAACATGTTGCTTTTAAAACAAATATATGTAAATAGAAAAAATTGTCTATTATATTAAAAATTATGCAGTTTTTCAATCAGGTGTCTTGTAATCTTTGCAAGGCTACTGAAACATATTTCAGATTTATTGTAATTCTCAACATGTTCCTAACCTTTTCTAGATCATAGTTTTTTAGTCTGGTGTCCAGTAATCTTTGCTAGATTCCCGAAACATATTTTTCATTGCAACAGGTTTCTAATAATTCTCAACATGTTCCTAACCTTTCCTAAAATTAAACTAGCTTTCTTGTATTTGCAAAAAAATATTGTCTAATCTAGACATGTTTTATAGGAAAATTTGGTCTAATTTCCAGTCTTAGCAATGCTTTATATAGTCTATTCAACTTTTCTATACCAAAAGTTATAGCTCAGACAAAAATGTTGCAATATTCAATGCACAATTTTTTCGAATATATTGATATATTCTAAACAACCTTTTTTATCCTTCTAGGCAACATTTCTGCAGAAAACGTTGCCCAATTCTCAGCAATATTTTCAGAAAGTGTTGCCCAATTCAATCAAAATTTTCGTACAAAATATTGCCCTGTTCTAAGCAACATTTGTGTACAAAATGTTGCCCAATTCAAGCTATATTTTAATTAAAAATGTTCCCCTATTCCTAGCAACTTTTCGTGGTAAAACACTTTTGTTGTCTACAAAACTATTCTATAGAATAGTATATATTGATATTGATTTAATCAACATTTGGATTAGCTTTGCAACATGTTGCATTGCCTTTGCAACATGTTGATTTGCCTTTGCAACATTTTTCAATATTTTACTTATTCATTACAAATTTTCTTTAATAAAAGCTATTTTCATTTTGCTCTATTTTCGAAAAAAAAAACTTTAAAACCATAAAATGCCAGAATTATCTTATCTTTTTCATTAAATGTTGGTGACAGTTAAGATCTAACAAAAAAAAATTGATTGGAAAACATCATATGATGTAACTTATGGGCTAGTTTTGTAGATAGTTTATTAACCTAAATACTATTTTTGGACAAATAATTGTAGTAAAGCTAAACAAAAAAGCTATTCAAACCTTATAAGGCTTTACAACGAATTTTTGAAGTATTTACTAAATAAAAAACCAGCAACTTTCAATTTACAAAACTCTAAAAATAAAATTGTTTTCATATCAAAAATAAAAACCTTAGGTTTTGAGGTTGACCAAAGCAAAACATTAAGAGAGAAAAAAACGAAAACGATAATTTAACAAAAACTGAAATGATTCATAGAATTGAAAATAAAATTTACAAAAAAAGCTTAAACAAAAAACCGGAAAGTTGTTTAAAACAAAAAAAAAGTAAAAACCACTTTAAATTTCTGATTGTTGAGAAAAAATTAAATATAAAACATGGAAATACAAACAAAAATTAAATCATTAACAAATCAGGGTTAATACAACATAACAATTAAAATAATAAAATAATTATATCTAGTTATAACAGAATTATATAGACGTTAAACTTACCATTTGGCGGTGGTCTCTAGATGAAGTTCATGATATGAAGCGGTGAATTGAAATTTGGCGGCACGTTTATTGACACGCTGCAAACGTTTCCAAACGCTACCCATCGCCGGCATTTTTAAAAAATTTAACTTGTTTTTACTTTTTCAATAAAGTAAATTTCGAAGTTTTCAATTATTTAAATTTTTTTTTGTATTAAAAAAACCTTTAAAGGTTTATTTTGAGTAATATAAAACTGCGTGTTTTATCAATACTATTTTCAAATTAAATCTTTTTTACACTTTACGACATTAAAAATTTTAAATTTCAAAATAATTTTTGTGCGTTTTTTTTACACGACAAATATTTTTCTAGAATTAAATCATTTTTAATATATTTTTAATAATTTGTTGTTGAATACACTTTAGCACCGTAATTCATTCAGATTCTGAAAATTGAAAAAGAAAAAAATTTAAGATTAATAAAAATTATAATTCTTCACAAATTTCTTTTAGATTTTTAGCTTTTGTTCTTAATTACAATATTTTTTTTTTTTTGTGATTTAAAAATCCATAGCGATAACGTTTGTTTATTTAAAAAATTTAAATTTTCAAATGATAAATACGTCAGTCTGTCAATTTTATATTTGTTTAATATATTGGCAAAGGTCAAAAAGCCAGGTGATTTTGAAATTTATTCGCAATGAGAATTGAAATTATAACAAAAATAATCAACAGCTTTCATTGGGATAATAAGTTAGAGAATTATAGAAAAAAAATTTTATAGTAATAAAAGTATTATTAGCTGTAATTTAAGAAATTAAAGGCATTAAAAACGATAGACTCTAGGCAACATTTTTGTTGAAAATGTTGGCTTATTCTTGGCAACATTTTAATATAAAGTGTTGCGATATTCTATGTAAAATTTTTACAAAAAATGTTTCCCTCTTCTAGGTAACATGTTGATGACAAACGTTGCCTTATTCTAAGCAACATTATCATGGCAGCATTTCTACAGAAAAAGTTGTCCCTGTTCACTGCAACATTTTTATTTTTTTATAAAATGTTGCTCTATTTTAGGCAACATTTTTATACAAAATGTTTCCCTATTCCATAAGAAAAAGTGAGGGGCAGTAGGTTTTTCTATAGAAAACGTGAACGACAGTAGATTTTTCTATAGAACAAGTGAGGGACAGTAGGTTTTTCTGTAGAAAAAGTGAGTGACAGAAGGTTTTTCTATAGAAAAAGTGAGGGACGGTAGGTTTTTCTATAGAAAAAGCGCGGGACGGTAGGTTTTTCTATAGAAAAAGTGAGGAACTGTAGTTTTTTCTATAGAAAAAGTGAGGGACAGTAGGTTTTTCTATAGAAAAAGTGGGGGACGGTAGGTTTTTCTATAGAAAAAGTGAGGGACGGTAGGTTTTTCTAAAGAAAAAGTAAGAGACAGAAGGTTTTTCTAAATAAAAAGTGAGGGGCAGTAGGTTTTTCTAAAGAAAAGTGGGGGACAGTAGGTTTTTCTATAGAAAAAGTGAGGGGCAGTAGGTTTTCCTATAGAAAAAGTGAACGAAATATAGAAAAACCTCCTGTCTCTCACTTTTTCTATAGAAAAACCTCCTGTCTCTTACTTTTTCTATAGAAAAACCTCCTGTCTCTCCTTTTTTCTATAGAAAAACCTCCTGTCTCTCACTTTTTCTATAGAAAAACCTCCTGTCTCTCACTTTTTCTATAGATAAACCTCCTGTCTCTCACTTTTTCTATAGAAAAACCTACTGTCCCTCACTTTTTCTATAGAAAAATCTACTGTCCCTCACTTTTTCTGTAGAAAAACCTACTGTCCCTCATTTTTTCTTTAGAAAAACCTACTACCCCTCACTTTTTCTACAGAAAACCTCCTGTCTCTTACTTTTTCTATAGAAAAACCTCCGGCCTCTCACTTTTTCTATAGAAAAACCTCCTGTCTCTCACTTTTTCTATACAAAAACCTCCTGTCTCTCACTTTTTCTATAGAAAAACCTCCTGTCTCTCACTTTTTCTATAGAAAAACTTCCTGTCTCTCACTTTTTCTACAGAAAAACCTCCTGTCTCTCACTTTTTCTATAGAAAAACCTCCTGTCTCTCATTTTTTCTATAGAAAAACCTCCTGTCTTTCACTTTTTCTATAGAAAAACCTCCTGTCTCTTTTTCTGTCACTTTTTCTATGGAAAAATTTACTTATCTTTTTTAATTATTCCCTCTACCATAACTATTCAACTTTTGTAAAACTCATAAATAAAGATTTTCCATTTTAAGCCCCCAAAAAATTCTTTAACGAAAATTTAATCAACATATTTCAGCAACATGTTTAGAATATTAAACAGAAAATCCACAAAATACACACGACAATAATCCCCGAAAAAGTAGACAATAATTTTGTGGATATGTCTATAATAACTTTCCCAAATCATAAGAATTAATGAATGAAAATAACGAAAAACTCAAAAAAAACGAAACATTTAATTCTAGAATCTAGATGTTTTTAACTGACAAAGCCACACAATTTTATACTAAACGCTTTATATCACAGAATATTGTTGTAGATATCAAATAAAATGGAAAACCATGACAACTAATAAAAATAACAACAATAAAAATGAATAGAAAATATTATCAGCAAACAATCAGGAATAAATAGAATCTAAAGAAAACATTGTATTTATTTGTACTCGTGCTCATATGCACATGGAAATGTCAAAACACTAGAGTCTGTCTCACCATGAAAAGCTACCAAAGAACAAACCGACAGACAGACTGACAGATAGATAGAAGAGTGTAGGGACGGAAGAATGAGCTGGTTGCCAATGGCACATGTGTAGATTTGTTAAAGACATTTGAAGAATGTTAAATCACAAGGGGGTCTTCATCTTCTTCCTCACTCAACTGGATGTGTTGTCTTCATAATTATCATTATCATCATCAACAGCAAATACGACTTGTTTATGTTGATATGTTATGCACAGATTACCTCTCTCTCTTAGACTGCATTGCTATGTTGTAGCTATAGGTAATAAGATGGACAATAATATTGTCAGGAACACCGGCAACAGTGATGATTTTTAAATGTACTCTTTGGTATCATAAGAATAATCCGATATTGCTAACTTTTTCTTAAAAAAATCCACTGTACCTCATATTTTCTATAGAAAAACCTACTGTCGTTCACTTTTTCTATAGAAAAACCTACTGTCGTTCACTTTTTCTATAGAAAAACCTACTGTCGTTCACTTTTTCTATAGAAAATACCTACTGTCGTTCACTTTTTCTATAGAAAAACCTACTGTCGTTCGCTTTTTCTATAGAAAAACCTACTGTCGTTCACTTTTTCTATAGAAAAATCTACTGTCGTTCACTTTTTCTATAGAAAAATCTACTGTCGTTCACTTTTTCTATAGAAAAACCTACTGTCGTTCACTTTTTCTATAGAAAAACCTACTGTCGTTCACTTTTTCTATAGAAAAACCTACTGTCGTTCACTTTTTCTATAGAAAAACCTACTGTCGTTCACTTTTTCTATAGAAAAACCTACTGTCGTTCACTTTTTCTGTAGAAAAACCTACTGTCGTTCACTTTTTCTATAGAAAAACCTACTGTCGTTCACTTTTTCTATAGAAAAACCTACTGTCGTTCACTTTTTCTATAGAAAAACCTACTGTCGTTCACTTTTTCTATAGAAAAACCTACTGTCGTTCACTTTTTCTATAGAAAAACCTACTGTCGTTCACTTTTTCTATAGAAAAACCTACTGTCGTTCACTTTTTCTATAGAAAAACCTACTGTCGTTCACTTTTTCTATAGAAAAACCTACTGTCGTTCACTTTTTCTATAGAAAAACCTACTGTCGTTCACTTTTTCTATAGAAAAACCTACTGTCGTTCACTTTTTCTATAGAAAACCCTACTGTCGTTCACTTTTTCTATAGAAAAACCTACTGTCGTTCACTTTTTCTATAGAAAAACCTACTGTCGTTCACTTTTTCTATAGAAAAACCTACTGTCGTTCACTTTTTCTATAGAAAAACCTAGTGTCGTTCACTTTTTCTATAGAAAAACCTACTGTCGTTTACTTTTTCTGTAGAAAAACCTACTGTCGTTCACTTTTTCTATAGAAAAACCTACTGTCGTTCACTTTTTCTATAGAAAAACCTACTGTCGTTCACTTTTTCTATAGAAAAATCTACTGTCGTTCACTTTTTCTATAGAAAAACCTACTGTCGTTCACTTTTTCTATAGAAAAACCTATTGTCGTTCACTTTTTCTATAGAAAAACCTACTGTCGTTCACTTTTTCTATAGAAAAACCCACGGTCGTTCACTTTTTCTATAGAAAAACCTACTTTCGTTCACTTTTTCTATAGAAAAACCTACGGTCGTTCACTTTTTCTATAGAAAAACCTACGGTCGTTCACTTTTTCTATAGAAAAACCTACGGTCGTTCACTTTTTCGATAGAAAAACCTACGGTCGTTCACTTTTTCTATAGAAAAACCTACTGTCGTTCACTTTTTCTATAGAAAATCCTACTGTCCCTCACTTTTTCTATAGAAAAAATGCCAAAAAGGATTTAAATAGTTGCCAGAAATTTTAGGCCTATTTTTTTGCTGTTTATATGGATGCAAAATTATCTGAAGGCAGTACATGTTTAAAATATGAAAAGAGTGTGTCCATGCAAAATGTTATTTTGAAAATATTTCAGGTATAAACATGACTTTTGAGAAGATCCTTTAACCAAAAAACCTAAAATATTTAAATGCTCATCAAGGTAATTTAAGTAACCTGCAACTAAACTAAAGCAAATAAAGTAAAACAAAAACATAGAAACCGAAAATGTTTGGAAAATTGAGCTTCAACGGCTGCTGCAAATTGCAGATGCTGTTTTATGAAATGACAGACAGACAGACGGAAAGGCACACAGACTGAGAAACTAAAACCTCTGGGTTGTAATAATCTGGTTTAAGTACCTATGACAGCTAAATTGATACACCAAGGAGAGTAGTACCAACAATTAAATTGTGCAAACCGGCTATACCGATAAATGTTTTTGTTTTTGTTGGATTTCAAAATATTTTCCTTAAGATTGAGTGACATTAAAGTGGGCAGGATATGGACTTCGACGACAGCCATAAGAAAGACAAAAATAGCCAACACTATTTAAAAAGACAGGTGGGTTTTAGACATTTATTGCAAGCATAAAAATTAGTAAAAATAAGCATTTAAAATAAGTAAAAATTGTTATTTCATAAGATGTCTAGAAGTAGAGTATCATGAGAAGTGCCCGATGTTAAGCAGAGCAGGACTTGTACAACAACAGGTACTAGGTTAGAACTAAATACCAACTTAAGATTAGCTAGTTTTAGGTAAGAGTATTAGTGTAAAGGACTACGTAAAGAACAGATTATGCAAATTTTTTATTTTGTAGAAGTAAAGTAATTAAACTTGAAATATAACTTGATGACAAGAAATGGTGAAAAAATAACTCAAACTATATTAAAGGAATGCATATGACTACAATAGAAAAAATTACTGTCCCTCACTTTTTCTATAGAAAAACCTACAGTCCCTCACTTTTTCTACAGAAAAACCTACTGTCCCTCACTTTTTCTATAGAAAAACCTACTGTCCATCACTTTTTCTATAGAAAAACCTACTGTCCCTCACTTTTTCTATAGAATAACCTACTGTCCCTCACTTTTTCTATAGAAAACCTACTGTCCCTCACTTTTTCTATAGAAAAACCTACTGTCCCTCACTTTTTCTATAGAAAAACCTACTGTCCCTCACTTTTTCTATAGAAAAACCTACTGTTCCTCACTTTTTCTGTAGAAAAACCTACTGTCCCTTACTTTTTCTACAGAAAAAAACCTACTGTCCCTCATTTTTTCTATAGAAAAACCTACTTTACCTCCTTCACTTTTTCTATAGAAAAACCTACTGTCCCTCACTTTTTCTATAGAAAAACCTACTGTCCCCCACTTTTTCTATAGAAAAATCTACTGTCCCTCACTTTTTCTATAGAAAAACCTACTGTCCCTCCCTTTTTCTATAGAAAAACCTCCTGTCGCCCACTTTTTCTATAGAAAAACCTCCTGTCGCCCACTTTTTCTATAGAAAAACCTCCTGTCGCCTACTTTTTCTATAGAAAAACCTCCTGTCGCCCAATTTTTCTATAGAAAAACCTCCTGTCGCCCACTTTTTTTATAGAAAAACCTCCTGTCGACCACTTTTTCTATAGAAAAACTTCCTGTCGCCAACTTTTTCTATAGAAAAACCTATTGTCGCCCACTTTTTCTATAGAAAAACCTCCTGCCGCCCACTTTTTCTATAGAAAAACCACCTTTCGGCCACTTTTTCTATAGAAAAACCTGCTTTCGTCAACTTTTTCTATAGGAAAACATTCTGTCGTTCCCTTTTTTTTAGAAAAAACTGCTGTCTCTCACTCTTACTATAGAAAAACCACCAGTCGTCTACCTTTTTTATAGAAAATACTCCTGTCTCTCACTTTTTCTATAGAAAAACCTACTGCTGTTAACTTTTTCTTTAGAAAAACTTCCTTCCTCCTTCTTGTCTTTTAGAAAAACCTACCGACGCTTACTTTTTCTTTAGAAATTTTCAAATTATACCAAATTTTCTCATTACAGAAAAGTTTACGACATTGTTGTTGATTTTGTAACCTTGTCACCAATGTGCCAATTGCTAAAAAAAAAGTAGAATTTTGTTGTTTTACTAGTTTGTGTATAATTTAAGTTTTGTTGCAGCAACATGACGATGACACTCCACCACCAACATCTCTGGCAGACGCTTTTTCTGCTGCCACAATTTTCTTGTTTTATATATTAAGTTTATTTTGAAGTTCAAGGAGTGTTTCGGATAAAGTATGTATAAACTATTGCTGTTAAAATTTATCTATAGTGAATGTTTTTGTTGATTAAGTTAGCTTCTGTACATTTTCATTTTCTTTCGAGCCCGGACATTCAAAAGTTTATTATTGAATCTAAATACAAATAAATTTACTGGTCCAGATGACATTTCAGCATTGGTCTTAAAACATTAATCTACGTCACAAACGCGCTCTCTAGCCAAAATTTTCAGCATATTATAGCTGAAGCTCTTTGGGAGACTTACTAGCTTTTCTATAGGAAAAATGGTGCCGTTCAATTCACCGTTTTAGCGAAAATAAAGTTCTGGATTTAGATGTTTCCAAAGCTTTCGAAAAAGTGTGGCATGATACACTTTTTTTAAACTCAATGCTTTTGTTGTCTTTAACAAATTCTGCCGACTTATAGCGAGCTATAGCAGAGATGAGCGAGCTTTATAAAGATAAGAGATATCTTCTAATGAGTTCAAAATTAACTCGGGGGAACCGCAAGGCTCTTTTCTTTCTCATACTCTTTCGCTTATATTTCTAAATGATATTCTATGTCACAATCCAAATCCTATCTCATCTTTTGCAGATGACATCAACATACGTCATTCGTACTCATTCAGTCATAGACGAAGTCTCTCAGAGATTGCAATCAATAGGCAAAACATAGTGTTTCATCAGAGTGGATTTCAATGCTAGGAAAACCCAATGTTATATGTTAACACATAAACGTATAACTAACAATGTTCATCTGTTACCATGATTTGTATAAATATCGAGACATCAGAAGCTCTTGATGTTCTTGGCATGAAAATACAGTGCCACATCCGCAGGACTCAAAACATCCTCCATGAAAGAAGCACTCAAGTGCCTTGGTTTCCTGAAACGGTGTAAGATGACTTCACTCCATCTAATCTCCTTAATATTTATGCCATTTTCATTCGGCCCAAAATGTAATACAACTCTCATGTACATATGGGCCGTTGCTTCAAAGTCTATTATAGAGCTACTCGACCGCGTACAGGAGAAGGCGAAGGGGCTTACCGGTGACAGTAGTTAAGCCAATTATATTGAGTCACTGGAGCATCGTCGCAATGTGGAATGCGTTTCACTGTTCTATCGTTATTACAATGGCAAACGTTCTAATGAAATTGGCGAACTTGTTCCTGAAACGCGGTCATTTTTACACAATACTCGTTTTTTAGTCAAACACTTCGTATGTGGAATAAAAATCAAAAAGTTTAAATCGAATATGCGCACTACTCCCTCTTTTCACCTTCCCATAAACTATTTCCAACACAATGCGTTGCATATGTAGGGTTCATCCCCTGAGTGCTGGTCCTATAAAAAAAAAAAAAAAAAAAAAGCTAGACATAATCCCTTGCATTTGAATGAAGTCAAGCTTAAATACGTTTGTTTTTGTAGCTAAAATTAATTTACCAAAATTCGAATCGGCGCATGTTGAACCATTCCACCCACATAAGACCAACACTTAAATACCCTAAAAATCACAAACAATCTTAAAAGTAGTACACACTTGAAGTCGGTGGTAAAGGGTATCAAATAATCGGGCTTGACCGAATATAGCAGTTTCTTACTTTGTTAACTTAATCAACTACAAATTTTATTCGGAACACTCCTTAAATGAATTTTGTTGTTGGCGAACTGAACTTTAGCGAAAAGACAACAACCTTGAGTAGTTTTTTAGCAAATGATGTTTCTGTTTCTGTTTTTTTGTTGGGAAATTTACTAGACATTTTAAGGAAAATAAAATTAAAAGTAAATTTGTTTTCAAATAGTGGGTAAATAATTTTTTTAATTAAAATTTTCATTAATTTTATTAAAAATTTTATATCAATTGTTGTCTGGAAATTGTTAATTTTAGGCCTTTGTTGTCTGGTACTGTAATAAATTTCTTGTGAAAAATTTGTTGCTTTTCTTTATATGAACTTTTTGACCTTTAACTCGATATTTTACCAAGAACTGTCGTAAATTTTTTATTAAAAGCTTTAAATTATTATTAAATTTGTTTATTTTATTAGTATTTTACACAACTTTTAAACAATTTTTTACAATTTCTTTTCATATTTGAAGAATTTTTATTTCGCTTTGCATTTGCACCACCTTTTAGTTGTTTTTGTTATTTGCCACCCCATTTGGTTGTCTTGTAGTTGTTGTTTTTCTACAAAGGTGTCATTTTGTCAAAGCAAAAGAAAAAACAAAAACAATTTTTTCAAAGCAAAAGCAATAACAAAACAATAAAATACACACGATGACGAATGTTTTTCTTTATTTGATTTGACTTGTTTTTGTTCTAGCCAAAAAAGAACTAATAATGACGTCACTTTGAATGTTGTCTTGTCAAAAATTTGCACAGAATTTTTGTCACAAATAACAAACTTTTTCTTTTAAATCCTTTTACTTAATAACTTTTGCAAACACTTATTTTATTACAATAAAACATTATTTTGTTTTTTTTTCTTTGGATTTATTTGTATAAAAAATTTTCTTCTTCAAGAAGAAGCAGCTTAGACAACAAGAAGAGACACTTTTGCACAAACCTCTTTTTCTCTTGTCGACTTTCGTCAAAACCACGTTTAATCTTGATGCGTTAGAGCGAGAGCACAATAGTTAACACGACTGAAGTGTAGAGTTTGACACAACAACAAAAACACTAGCAAAATTTTATTGTTGTTGCTTTGTATTTTCACAAATTTTATTTGTTTTCCTCTTCGCCTGAAGAAAACCGCTTTATCCGCTTTAACGATTTAACGACAACCGCTTCGTTTGCTTGCTCACAATTTACTGAAGGAAATTATTGAATGAGTGATGCCAACTCTTGCATTTTCGTGTGAGTTTTATAATAGTTTTATTTGCTACCACTTGGCAAGTTAAATCTACCTCTTTTTGTTAATATGTAAGTGAAATCAAAATTTTTCGAACGAAAAATACGAATTTTAAACCTCATCATCTCGATGAAATTTTGTATATACATATATACCTTCTCCTAGCTCATACAATTTCTAAAGTTCTTCAAAATTTTAAATTTTTGTTCAGATTTTATATAAAATTTTAACCAAAGCGAAATAAAAAAATTTTGAAAAACCCTAAAAATTGTATGAGCTAGGAAAATGTGCAATATAAACAAGATTTCATCCAAATTGAAGATGTGTGGTTTTCAGTACGTGTTCGAACAATTTTCATTTGACTTATGTGTCAAATAATCAGTAAACCGGAATAGTTGACACCACTTAATAGAGAACTAGCTAAATTCAGTAAAAGGTGGCAACTTGCACAACAGCTGATTTTTGCTTTGTTATTTTTTAACGTGCACTCTAGGGCTTTTGGTAGAAAATGGCAATAAATTGAAAAGTTATATAGACCAAGAAACAGATAAATAGAAAATTTATAAAATTGATTTTTTAAACTTTGTTTTTTTTTGTACTTTTATTAACAAATATATTAGGATAAAATGTCTTTATGATTACCCATTAATCTAAAAATTATTTATAATTTTAAACATTTTTAAATTTTGTGTATGATATATAGAAATTTTATCTTAACATATAATTTACAAGCCTAACTATAGTTTAATAACGTTTGTGTAGGTTTTTTTTTCATTGGAATTTTTAATATAAACATTTGGAAATGATTCTTTTTAAAATATAAAAATTTGTTGTTACTCAATTTCTTTTCACAGAATATTTTGATACACAAAAATTATAGTTATATACATTTTTCTAATATGTAATATGTACATTAGGGGTATAACCAAATTTTGGCTCTAGCGCTACGCGATAGTAAATATTGTCTTATTTACGAAAATATTTTTTTTTTTTTGGGTCGTTTGAAACCTCACCCACAAAATCGACTTTCTAAAATCTCTCAAGAAAAAAAATTTAATACAAAAATTTTAATCAAAAATATATCTATGTAGAAAATTTTTTAATCAAAACTTTTTCTATGAAATTTTTTTTATCAAAAATTTTTGTAAAAAAATTTTGTTATCAAAAATTTTTCTAAGAAATTTTTTTTATCAAAAATTTAATCAAACATTTTTTTTATCAAAAATTTTTCTAGAAAATTTTTTATCAAAAATTTTTCAATAGAAAATTTTTTGTTTCAAAAATGTTTCTATTGAAAACTTTTTATCAAAAATTTTTCTATAGAAAACTTTTTATCAAAAATTTGTTAAATTTGTTTAATATTAGTATTTCTGTTTCGAAAAATATTCACAATTCGGTTATATTTGTTTCAAACAATGTTTACAAAAATAATAGTGTTTGAGTATGCATGATATAAGTATATGTGTATTATCTTGTGAGTATGGGCGTCCTATCTTAGCTTAAGACCAGGGATGGTACATGGTACTTTTTTTAATACATGTATAACCTGATATGTACCCTTGTACTACCCCGTCCTACTTAATATAATTTTCAATTCTTAATTTTTTACTGTATAATTATAAGACTTTTGGAAGACTAAAACTGTAAATTGATTTTCATAAGTATCTACAAAGCACGATTAACTTTCTATCCTATTGGTTTGATGCTTGTTACATATCAAAAGGGGTGTGAGACTAACTTATAGTATTCCGATTGACTGTGAGTTTATTTTAAGTTCAAGTGCAGTTTTAAAGAAATTGTTTTAAAAAGGTTGATTATTTCAGAAAATTAAAGCAATACAAGGGGTAGCTAATAAGTGACTGTAATATATTTTCTTTGAAATGCTTTGTATTTGACCATACCTCAAATTTAAGATTTTCATCCCGTGACAAGCGGTTCACACTTGACCCTAGCTATCATACTGCAAGATATTATTCTAAGCTTACAAAATCTTTCAAATATGTTGACAATCGTTTATCGGACCATAGTTGTTTAGGGTACCACAGAATCGGCCGAGCTAGACTTTATTACTTTTTTATTTGCATATAACATTCTATTATTTAATTTATTATTTATTTAATAATAGTTTATATTTAATTAAAGGGTATAATAGACTATTTTATGTAGGGTATAAGAATATTTTCATTACTTGATTTTTTTCATTTGATTATCATTACTTGAAATCCATGTTTTACGTGAAATTTGTCAAAAAGAATTTTAATGTAAACTTCAATTGTTAAATTTAAATCGATTTTCGAATCAAAAGTGATCAAATGAGATCCATTTTATGGTTTATAATTTAGTGCCCGTTAATCAAGTCATTTTTTTGAAGTCCAATTTTAATACAATATATTCCGTACAAAAAATGTTACCATCATGTTCTAAAAAGTACAATTTGTTTTTATATTTGGTACAAAATCAAGCAAGGCATTTTTCATCCCTGCTTAAGACAGATCGAATTATTCGCGCAAACATTTTTAAGGCTTTTTTGTACTTAAACGTACGATTGGTATGGTAAACTGAAACAAAAGATGAACGCAAAGAATTTTGTTTGTTTTTTGCTCTATGATTTTCAAATGAATTTGTTTTGCTTAGTAAATAAATCAAAACGATTGAAGTGAAGCTGAATCTGTCTTTAAATTCTACAAACGTTTGCTAAGGGTTTCATTTCTTTTCATACTCTGTTTGGCAGCCCTTGAAAAACTACATTTTTGATTTTGTTTATTAGTTTTTAGTGCCGTGGCATCACTATACATTGTTATCTGCTTTTTGTAGAGTTTACACTGCCTTAACAAATAAATGAATGGACAAAACAGTGTGTGGTGTGTGGCTAAACTAAGTTACTCTCGAACTGTGTTATCCACTATTTATGATAAAACGGTTGTTACGGTAGTATCAATAAGAAAGTTGCCAACTATTACACACTTCTTTAAGAGGTTATAAACGGAGTTGGCAATTTTGAAAGGTTGTTGGCTCCACTACTATGATGTATTTTTTAACATCCGGTTATAAGTGATTGTTTTGAAGAATTCAAATTTTGTACAAGTTCATGCTCAGATTTCTAACTTCATAATGGGTTTATCGACTTATAAACTAGATGTTATGCTTTGGAAATACACAAAATAAATTCTTATATTATAAATTTAACGAAAATTGTAAAGCTTTTAATTTCATCCCTAAAAAAATTTTATAGTCTTTTAAAAGAAAAATCTTAATGTAAGTAAATGTAAAAGGATAATGCTAATTACCATCAGAAAAGTCGTAATAATATCCTGTTTTATAACTTTGTAATGAAAAATATTAATTCTTGGTCTCTTATTTACATTTCAAAATGCGTAATTTTTAAAAATATTCAAATTAAGTTACTATTCAGAAAAAAAGAACAAAAGTGAAGAAATGGCACACGTGTTCAAAAAATGATTAAGTATTTAAAATTTTATTATAACAACAGAATAAAATGAAGAAAAGACTGTTAATTCTTAAACAATAATTAGTATTTTTTATAAAATACCGAATTTTACAGTTTTATTTAAATTTAGTTTTAGAAGGTTTTTTTCTTATTTCTGGAAAATTAAAAAGTAACACATCCTTTAAGTAGAGAAAAATGGAGCTAAAATTATTTATGTTTACATGAGTACTGATAATATAAAATTGATCATTTAATTTAACTGAGATATGTACTTTCTTTATTTCAAGTATCGTGGGATTCAATTACAATATTTATTTCTTTATTTCTTCACAAAAAAGAAAAACAAGAAAAAGGATCCTTTTTCTTGTCCTTGATATCTAAACGTAACCAAAAAATCACATCCACTTGTCTTCTCGTCTCTATAAATAAAGATATGTATCCTTTTTCTTTCAATTCTTTACTTATTTTCTCAAGACTTCTGGTTAAAGGATCCCTGGGAATCATGATAGTGAGAAAATTTCTTTTAACAAAAAATTAAAAAAAAATTGTAATTTAAATCAAAATAAATTTGAACAGGTATTTTTATTTATTTATGCCTTTCAATTGATTTTAAAGGGAAAATTAATTTTGCATTACAATTCTTCTTTTGTTAAAAGGATAACAAAAGGACTAAGTGTTTGCCTAACAATGTCCGTCTGTCTCTGTGTGAATTGGTTGAGAAAAAGGATCAATGGTTCTTTCTTTTTTTAGCATAAAATTTGAAAACACAGTATGACTTTTCACTTGATGTTTTGAATTTATTTAAATGTTTTTCTTTTAATGTTTGAATTTAAAAATTTTTGCTATAAGAATCGGCAAGAAAAAGGAGTTGTAAATAAAATTTCCTGGAATTTGGAAAATAAAATAACCTGTTAACATAAATTTGAAAAGAATTTATTTGAAATCAGAATAAATTTAAGCAAATTCAAAAATATAACATAATAAAAAAATTGTATAACAAATTTAAATTTCTAAAGAATTTTAAATGTTCTTAAGAAAATTTCCGAAATTTGTAATGATTTTATTAAAATGGGATTGCATTTTGTAAAATATTTAAAGTGAAAAAACCTTTCTATAGAAAAGTAGGCAATAGGAAGACATTATATAGAAAAGTTGACGATAGGAAAACATTTATATAGAAAAGTTGACGATAGGAAGACATTTCTGTAGAAAAGTTGACGATAGGAAGACATTTCTATAGAAAAGTTGACGATAGGAAGACATTTCTATAGAAAAGTTGACGATAGGAAGACATTTCTATGGAAAAGTTGACGATAGGAAGACATTTCTATAGAAAAGTTGACGATAGGAAGACATTTCTGTAGAAAAGTTGACGATAGGAAGACATTTCTATAGAAAAGTTGACGTTAGGAAGACATTTCTATAGAAAAGTTGACGTTAGGAAGACATTTCTATAGAAAAGTTGACGTTAGGAAGACATTTCTATAGAAAAGTTGACGTTAGGAAGACATTTCTATAGAAAAGTTGACGTTAGGAAGACATTTCTATAGAAAAGTTGACGTTAGGAAGACATTTCTATAGAAAAGTTGACGTTAGGAAGACATTTCTATAGAAAAGTTGACGTTAGGACGACATTTCTATAGAAAAGTTGACGATAAGAAGACACTTCTATAGAAAAGTTGACGTTAGGAAGACATTTCTATAGAAAAGTTGACGTTAGGAAGACATTTCTATAGAAAAGTTGACGTTAGGAAGACATTTCTATAGAAAAGTTGACGTTAGGAAGACATTTCTATAGAAAAGTTGACGTTAGGAAGACATTTCTATAGAAAAGTTGACGTTAGGAAGACATTTCTATAGAAAAGTTGACGTTAGGAAGACATTTCTATAGAAAAGTTGACGTTAGGAAGACATTTCTATAGAAAAGTTGACGTTAGGAAGACATTTCTATAGAAAAGTTGACGTTAGGAAGACATTTCTATAGAAAAGTTGACGTTAGGAAGACATTTCAATAGAAAAGTTGACGTTAGGAAGACATTTCTATAGAAAAGTTGACGTTAGGAAGACATTTCTATAGAAAAGTTGACGTTAGGAAGACATTTCTATAGAAAAGTTGACGTTAGGAAGACATTTCTATAGAAAAGTTGACGTTAGGAAGACATTTCTATAGAAAAGTTGACGTTAGGAAGACATTTCTATAGAAAAGTTGACGTTAGGAAGACATTTCTATAGAAAAGTTGACGTTAGGAAGACATTTCTATAGAAAAGTTGACGTTAGGAAGACATTTCTATAGAAATGTTGACGATATTAAGGCATTTCTATAGAAAAGTTGACGATAGGAAGACATTTATCAATTGTCTATAATAGTAATAAATAAATGTAATAGACTGGGATTAAGTGCGAATAATTTTTTCTTTGAATACATAATTGCTTATTTGAATGATTGAAATTTAAAAGATCTCAAAAATTGAAGAAAATTGTCTAACTATAATATGATAAGATATAAATCAAATAAGTTCTAATCAGTACTTAAACTCTTAACCTTAACATTTAAAGGATTTAAAACACCTTATCCTTAAATCTAATAAAAAATCCTTTAATTTTCTTACCCAGCCACAGAACGGAAGTAAACCCTACTCAAAATTTTTCTCCGACACTTGAATTTATTAAATATTTTTCAATTATTGAACAAAAAAGGAGTAGTAAAATAATGATTTGTAAAACACATTCCTTTTTCCCTGAGAATAAAAAAGCAACCATAAATCTTTGAAAACCTTAAAAAAAGGATGCATCCAATTAGCTAAGTTTTACACCAAATTATGAATGTGTGTTTTCTTCCCCAAAAAAAAAAGGATCATCCATAGTAAAATGATTTATTTTTCACGCAATATGTTCACAGTTTGAATATGAAAGGAATTTTGATTTTTTTAAATGTTAAATACATACAAATAAATTTTTATAAATTTGTTAGAAAGAGGGATCCCTTTTGGTAGGCATCTGTTGGCTTTAACTAACGGCAAGAAAACGAAAGGAAGTGAAAGGATTTCTGTTTTCAAACAAATGTTAATAGGTTGAGATTAGGAAAAGTGATTGTTGTTTTATGTTTTACAAAAATTTTGTGGGGGAAAACAGGATATAAATTTAAAAAATGAGGAAGTAATAAATGAAGTTAGATCGGAAGTAATAGATAGTTTAAATATAATTTTAAAATACTAATTCAAATTTGTAAAAGATCTGTTATCAGAAATTTCAAACTGCTATGTCATCCTATATTCGGTTATTAAGATATAAGTCCAAGCTAAAAGAGCCAATATCAAAAAATGTAGTGTTAAAAAAATTTTGATTTAAAGTTTTTACTTTCACAAAAAAAAAAAAATAAATCTATAAATTTTCATAACAATTTAATGTTCAATTCAATTTTCATTAAAAAGTTGTTTTTTGACCACATTTTTTGAAAAATCTAATGTTGCGGATCTATAGAGAAGAGGTTAGATATAAAGGATCAATAATTGTTTTCAATTATAAGTTATATTATCCTCTTAATATATACAAATTAATGGCACTTTTAGTTGTAATTTTATAACTCAAGAATGGGCTCATCTATCCAAACCAAATGTTAGGGCTTTATTCGGACTAGTAGAAGCTTTTTACGAAGTTTGCTCAAAATCGGTGAAGCGGTTGTTCATTTATTACATTTTTTGTAACAAATTAATAAATATTTTTTTTCGAGTTTACAAAATCTATGGAAATTTTTTATATTCACATATTGTATAAAATATTTAGTTTCCATATATTGTATAAACTCTATAAATTATGGTCTATACAAGGTATATAAATATGAATGCTTGTAGCTATGTTTTTTATGGAATAGTTTATGATCATTCTAATGATCTTTAGCAAAGTTGTTGCGCATGCGCTGATGAAGGTTTCTAAGTTGGTATAACCAATTGGTATAACAGCAAAATAACTCTAAATGAATTATATCGTAAACAGTGCATTTGATCATGCTATGATCTTTAACAAAGTTGTTGTGCATGAATAGACGGAGGTTCCTAAGTTCGTGAGATTATTTTCTATTTAATCATTTGTTGATCGGACAAAATTAATAAAATGATTAGAAATTAATTGGGTATTTGTGTAATGTCTTTCCTTCAAATTTATTTAAGTTGGTGGCGCAGCAAAACTCTTATGGTACAGCTTAAGTCTTATAAAAAAGGTATTGAAATGAGCTTAACGTTCTAAAACGAAAAGTAATTAAATTTTTCATCAAACTCAGTAGCTCGTGCATCTAAATAGTTTCACAGCTTTAATCTTGATGTTGATTTAATTAAAAAAAAAACAGAACCTTGGTTTTAGTCTGCAGAAAAAAAAATAACTAAATCTCGTACACAGTTTAGGACATATCAGAAAATCAAATAAGCTCTACAAAATTCAGTGTTTTAGTTTTTCTTGGGACAAAAACTAAGTTGGATCGATATTGCTCGATGCTCCCATCGAAGACAAAAGACGAAAGTCTTTTATTTAGATTGAGCGAAAAAATTTCACCAAAATTTACAAATCGTAGAACAAAGTTTAAAATTTTCTAAAAAATATCACTTAAATTGTTACGCATAACTTAAGCAAAAAGTGTTGCAGTCGTTTAGGCGTAACTTTATAATCAAATTGCATTTAAGTGTAAGTCCACGGCAGGTACCCGTAGGAGTCAACGGATTTCTATAAAAATTAGTATAGCACTTTTTTGGGTTAACGTTTACCGAATTTCATCAAATTCTGTTAAGATTTGCGGCTTATATATTGAGGAGAAAAATTAGTGAAAAAATGGGGGTACAAAGCAGGTACCTCAAAGAATCAAGAGATTTCAACCAAAATTAGCGTAACTTTTTCTTAGATCAAATTATAGACGTATGAATAATTTTTTAAAATTTTGTTGAGAATAGCGGCTTAAACATTAAAAAAAATGAAAAAAATGTTTGCGTTGAATTTCAACAGATTCTGTTGAGAATTTCGACTTGTACATTGAAGAGAAAAATAGGAGAAAAATGGTGGTCCTGGGCAGGTACCCCAAGGAGTCGACGGATTTCGAAACTTTTTTGAATTTATCTTTATATCGAAAAATGTTTTGTTATAAAAAATTTTTCTATAGAAAAATTTTTTGGTTAAAAGAAATTATAAAAAAAAAAATTCGATAGAAAAATTTTTTGTTATAAAAAATTTTTCTATAGAAAAAATGTTTGTAATAAACAATTTTTTTATAGAAAAAATTTTTGTTATAAACAATTTTTCTATAGAATAATTTTTTGTTATAAAAAATTTTTGTTATAAAAAATTTTTCTATAGAAAAATTTTTGTTCTATAGAAAAATTTTTTGTTATAAAAAATTTTTCTATAGAAAAATTTTTTGTTACAAAAAATTTTTCTATAGAAAAAATTTTTGTTACAAAAAATTTTTCTATAGAAAAAATTTTTGTTACAAAAAATTTTTCTATAGAAAAAATTTTTGTTACAAAAAATTTTTCTATAGAAAAAATTTTCTATAGAAAAATTTTTTGTTATAAAAAATTTTTTTTTGTATAGAAAAATTTTTTGTTATAAAAAATTTTTTATGAAAAATTTTTCAATAGAAAAATTTTTTGTTATAAAAAATTTGTCTATAGAAAAATTTTTTATAAAAATTTTTTGTTATAAAAAATTTTTCTATAGAAAATTTTTTTGTTATAAAAAAATTTGCTATAGAAAAATTGTTGTTATAGAAAATTTTTCTATGGAAAAATTTTTTGTTATAGAAAATTTTTCTATAGAAAAATTTTTTGTTATAGAAAATTTTTCTATAGAAAAATTTTTTGTTATAGAAAATTTTTCTATAGAAAAATTTTTTGTTATAGAAAATTTTTCTATAGAAAAATTTTTTGTTATAAAAAATTTGTCTATAGAAAAATTTTTTATAAAAATTTTTTGTTATAAAAAATTTTTCTATAGAAAAATTTTTTGTTATAAAAAATTTTTCTATAGACAAATTTTTTGTTATAAAAAATTTTTCTATAGAAAATTTTTTTGTTATAAAAAAATTTGCTATAGAAAAATTGTTGTTATAAAAAATTTTTCTATAGAAAAATTGTTTGTTATGAAAAATTTTTCTATAGAAAAATTTTTTGTTATAAAAAATTTTTCTATAGAAAAATTTTTTATTATATAAAAATTTTTTGTTATAAAAAATTTTTCTATAGAAAAATTTTTTTTGTTATAAAAAATTTTTCTATAGAAAAATTTTTTGTTATAAAAAATTTTTCTATTGAAAAATTTTTTGTTATAAAAAATTTTTCTATAGAAAAATTTTTTGTTATAAAAAATTTTTCAATAGAAAAATTTTTTGTTATAGAAAATTTTTCTATAGAAAAATTTTTTGTTATAAAAAATTTTTCATTATAATTTTTTTTTATAACAAAAAATTTTTCTATAAAAAAAAATTTGTTGTTATAAAAAATTTTTCTATAGAAAAATTTTTTGTTATAAAAAAAAATTATAAAGAAAAATTTTTTATAACAAAAAATTTTTCTATAGAAAAATTTTTTATAACATATATAGAAACATTTTTTGTTATAAAAACTTTTTTGTTATAAAAACTATTTCTATAGAAAAATTTTTTGCTACAAAAAATTTTTCTATAGACAAATTGTATGTTATAAAAAAATTTTTCTATAGACAAATTTTTTGTTATTAAAAATTTTTCTATAGAAACATTGTTTTGTTATAAAAAATTTTTCTATAGAAAAATTTTTTGTTATCGAAAATTTTTCTATAGAAAAATTTTTTGTTATAAAAAATTTTTTGTTATAAAAAATTTTTCTATAGAAAAATTTTTTGTTATGAAAAATTTTTCTATAGAAAAATTTTTTGTTATAAAAAATTTTTTGTTATAAAAAATTTTTCTATAGAAAAATTTTTCTATAGAAAAATTTTTTATAACAAAAAAAATTTTTCTATAGAAAAATTTTTTATAACAAAAAATTTTTATATAATAAAAAATTTTTCTATAGAAAAATTTTTTGTAACAAAAAATTTTTCTACAAATTTTGCTACAAAAAATTTTTCTATAGACAAATTGTATGTTATAAAAAAATTTTTCTATAGACAAATTTTTTGTTATAAAAAATTTTTCTATAGAAACATTGTTTTGTTATAAAAAATTTTTCTATAGAAACATTTTTTGTTATCGAAAATTTTTCTATAGAAAAATTTTTTGTTATAAAAAATTTTTCTATAGAAAAATTTTTTGTTATAAAAAATTTTTCTATAGAAAAATTTTTTGTTATAAATAATGTTTATTATAAAAAATTTTTCTATAGAAAAATTTGTCTATAACAAAAACTTTATTATAGAAAAATTTTTTGTAACAAAAATTTTCATAACAAAAATTTTCTTTAGAAACATTTTTGAATACTAAATTATAATTTTTGCGATATTCAAATCTTTTTATTGCAATAAATTAATTTGTAAGTCATACCTTAATTTTGCTTAGTTAATATGTAAATCTATTGCAAATATTTACATATCCTTCTTGGGTTGTAATAATTCCCATATGGTTTTTTTCACTTTCCCATACCAAAATTTGAAGTGATATTTAAAATATCTTTTTCGTACCAACTACAATTATAAATGTACCCTCCTTTTATCCTTTTTTATATTAACTAAAAAAATTTTTCCCCTTTATAAGAAAATCCAAAAAAAAAAATCAGCTTAATCAAATCTTTTATCTTTTTTTTCCTACTCCTTGAGGAATAAAATAACCTGCTAAACGGAACTAATTATAATTCCATATCCTTAAGGAAAACGAGAGAATGAGAAGAAAAAAAGACACAGACGTGTGTCAGTCGCTTGCTTTGCGTGGGTAAATTTTTTTTCTACACTCAAATGCTCATACATTTTAAAAAAATGTTTAACAAAAACCTGATTTATCCTTTTTTTGTTGGGAACGTTTAGTATAAAACTCCAATTTTTTTTTTAAATATTAACAAAACTCTTGATGTTCTCACATACGCCTTCACATTTTCTTATTCAAACCATGTACATGTATTTAAAGGACAGACTTTTTTCGAGTTTAAATGTAATTGTATGATGCGAAAATTTGATTTTTTTCTTCGATCTTGGAGAAAATTTTTTATTTCTCACACTTTGGAAATATGAGCTGAGAAAACTCCCGCTACCAAAAAAAATCATAATTTTTGTTGTTATTAAAATGTTTCAGAGATGAAAACGAAGAATAAGATGAGGTTGAATATTTTGTTTGTATAGCAATCGTATTTATTGTATTCAAAATATGATGCATTTTATCCTTTGGCTGATTCTTATAAAGATCACACGATCATCATTATCATGTTAAGAGTTCAAATTCATCTTATAGGTATTTACGTTTGTGTGTGTGTCTGTCTGCCTTTTTGTCCGTCCATACATCCATCCATCCGTCTGTCCTGCTATTTGCTTGCATATTCAGTCGTTCTGTAAAAAGATTTTGAATACCGTTTCACTTGTTTCTTAAAAATTCCCACACATCCTTGAAATCGAATTGTCTGTAGTGATACCTTTTGTTTGTATAAAAACTGTTCAACTGACATTCAGACAGTCAGTCTGTACTTTTGTCTGTCTTTCAGACTGTCAGTCGTTTTGTCCATCTGCCCTTTTCAGACAGTTTGTTTAACGTTTATTAACCTTTAGCTCTAACCTGCTTTTGCCACAACCTTTCATGCTCTAACAAGTGTAAGTGTGTATGTATGTATTTATGTCAGTGTATTCAGGTCCTTCTTATATGAAAAGAATTGAATATTTTTTCAGTATCATCCTCTCCAAAATGATCTGGTTAAAATTTTTTGAAGTGATTTGTTTTTGTTCTTGTTGATATTTGCTACGGTTTATCGCTTGTT
This sequence comes from Stomorhina lunata, assembly GCA_933228675.1. Lineage (NCBI taxonomy): Eukaryota > Metazoa > Arthropoda > Insecta > Diptera > Rhiniidae > Stomorhina > Stomorhina lunata. The sequence continues at coordinate 98,255,151 of OW121744.1, forward strand.
TTAATATACAAATATTTTTCAGTTTTTTTTTTTTTCAAATTTATTTCCTTGGATAATTCGTGGGAATTTCCCAGGATACTTAAACAGCAAATTTGGTTTAAACAATGATTTTATAATGATAAACGTTTAACAAATTAGATTGTTACAGATTTGAAAAAGTAATACCATAGACCAATAAAAATTTTCTATAGAAAATTTTATATGAAGACAAAAAATTTTCTATAGTAAATTTTACTAAGACCGAAAATTTTCTATAGAAAATTTTATATGAAGACAAGAAATTTTCTATAGAAAATTTTTTATGAAGACAAGAAATTTTCTATAGAAAATTTTTTATGAAGACAAAAAATTCTCTAAAGAAACTTTTATGAAAATAAAAAATTCTCTACAAAAAATTGTATATGAAGATAAAAAAATTTCGGGAGAAAATTTTTTATGAAGACAAAAAATTTTCTATAGAAAATTTTATATGAAGACAAAAAATTTTCTATAGAAAAATTTATATGAAGTCAAAAAATTTTCTATAGAAAATTTTATATGAAGACAAAAAATTTTCTATAGAGAATTTTATATGAAGACAAAAAATTTTCAATAGAAATTTTATATGAAGACAAAAAATTTTCTATAGAAAAATTTATATGAAGTCAAAAAATTTTCTATAGAAAATTTTATATGAAGACAAAGAATTTCTATAGAAAATTTTGTATGACGACAAAAAGTTTTCTATAGAAAATTTTATAGGAAGACAAAAAATTTTCTAAAGAAAATTTTATATAAAGACAAAAAATTTTCTAAAGAAAATTTTATATGAAGACAAAAAATTTTCTATAGAAAATTTTATATGAAGACAAGAAATTTTCTATAGAAAATTTTATATGAAGACAAAAAATTTTCTATAGAAAATTTTATATGAAGACAAAAAATTTTCTATAGAAAATTTTATATGAAGACAAAAAATTTTCTATAGAAAATTTTATATGAAGACAAAAAATTTTCTATAGAAAATTTTATATGAAGACATAAGATTTTCTATAGAAAAATTTATATGAAGTCAAAAAATTTTCTATAGAAAATTTTATATGAAGACAAAAAATTTTCTATAGAAAATTTTATATGAAGACAAAGAATTTTCTATAGAAAATTTTGTATGAAGACAAAAAGTTTTCTATAGAAAATTTTATAGGAAGACAAAAAATTTTCTATCGAAAATTTTATATAAAGATAAAAAAAATTTTTTAAGAAAATTTTATATGAAGACAAATAATTTTCTATAGAAAATTTTATATGAAGACAAAAAATTTTCTATAGAAAATTTTATATGAAGTAAAAAAATTTTCTATAGAAAATTTTATATGAAGACAAAAAATTTTCTATAGAAAATTTTATATGAAGACAAAAAATTTTCTATAGAAAATTTTATATGAAGACAAAAAATTTTCTAAAGAAAATTTTATATGAAGACAAAATATTTTCTAAAGAAAATTTTATGAAGATAAAAAATTCTCTACAAAAAAAATTTATATGAATTTTATATGAACACAAAGGATTTTATATGAAAACAAAATAATTTCTATAGACAATTTTTTATGAAAACAAAAAATTTCCTATAGATAATTTTATATGAAGACAAAAAATTTTCTATAGAAAATTTTATATGAAGACAAACAAATTTCTATAGAAAATTTTATTAAGACCGAAAATTTTCTATAGAAAATTTTATTAAGACCGAAAATTTTCTATAGAAAATTTTATTAAGACCGAACATTTTCTATAGAAAGTTTTATTAAGACCGAAAATTATCTATAGAAAATTTTACTAAGATCGAAAATTTTCTATAGAAAATTTTATGAAGACCGAAAATGTTGTATAGAAAGTTTTATTAAAACCGAAAATTTTCTATAGAAAATTTTATTAAGACCGAAAATTTTCTATAACAATTTTATTAAGACCAACAATTTTCTATAGAAAATTTTATATGAAGACAAAAAATTTTCTATAGAAAATTTTATATGAAGACAAAAAATTTTCTATAGAAAATTCTATATGAAGACAAAAAATTTTCTATAGAAAATTTTATATGAAGATAAAAAATTTTCTATAGAAAATTTTATATGAAGACAAAAAATTTTCTATAGAAAATTTTATATGAAGACAAAAAATTTTCTATAGAAAATTTTATATGAAGACAAAAAATTTTCTATAGAAAATTTTATATGAAGACAAAAAATTTTCTATAGAAAATTTTATATGAAGACAAAAAATTTTCTATAGAAAATTCTATATGAAGACAAAAAATTTTCTATAGAAAATTTTATATGAAGATAAAAAATTTTCTATAGAAAATTTTATATGAAGACAAAAAATTTTCTATAGAAAATTCTATATGAAGACAAAAAATTTTCTATAGAAAATTTTATATGAAGATAAAAAATTTTCTATAGAAAATTTTATATGAAGACAAAAAATTTTCTATAGAAAATTTTATATGAAGACAAAAAATTTTCTATAGAAAATTTTATATGAAGACAAAAAATTTTCTATAGAAAATTTTATATGAAGACAAAAAATTTTCTATAGAAAATTTTATATGAAGACAAAAAATTTTCTATAGAAAATTTTATATGAAGACAAAAAATTTTCTATAGAAAATTTTATATGAAGACATAAGATTTTCTATAGAAAATTTTATGAAGTCAAAAAATTTTCTACAAAAAACTGATATTATTGCAATTTTAGCAAAATTCTTATTTATTTAAATTTTAATATAAAACAACTTAAGAATTGCAATTTCAAATTATTTGTCGCCTCTAAGTCTTGAAAAATTTAATTTCCTTTCTGAGCTCATTCATCACTTTTGGCGGCAAACATCTGAAACGGAAGTGAACAAATAAATGCCCTAAATAGACATGACCTTAACTCTGATAGTTTGAGATCTCTCGCTCTTAATAAAAGTCGTTTTTATATTACAATTAAGGAAATAACCTTGAGTTTAAATTTTATTAAATGCATGATTAAAAGGCAAAAATGTTCAGCAAACAAATGAAACTATAACTATAACAAGCTGATAAAATATTGCAAAAAAATAAGAACATTAATAAATTTTTAGCAAAAAAAAATTGCTATAAAAACCCAAGACAAATGAGAAATTTTCAATAGTTTTCAAATAAAAATCAAGAAAAATTGATTGTATTCAAACGCAAAAAACGCAGTGTTACAGATTTATCAGAAAAGCAGGCGTTTAATATTTTTAAAGAAAAAAATTATAAAAATGTTCAAGTGTTTTATATTGATAACTCTATGTTTAAATTTATCTCTAATCGAGTGCAATGAATTACTTAATTATCGTACCTCCCCCAAATTTATAAAACCCTTAAAAATTACCCACGAAAATGATGTCACTTTGGATAATTTGGACACATCTTTGGCTCAGATCTCCACGATTTATATGCAGGCCCTATTTTCGGGTACCCATACACCAGCCTTGGAAATGCGCATGCGCAAATTGGAAATGGACCTGTTTGATCAATTGGATTCTCTGTACAAACAGGACCGACTTCAAGATTATATGAAATACGAGGCTGAGGTTACGAGACAAATGATTTTGTACAATATGCTAAAGAAATTGTTCGGATATACTCTAGAGGACAATGAGAAGAATTAAATATTTCATATAAATTTTATATAAATCATAAGCTGTGATATATAAAGTTCCTAGTTCCTGTTTTTTGATTCTTTTTAAAAGAACATAAATGGGAAAATTTGAATTTTTGTAAAATAAATTTATCAAAATGTATTAAGATATTTTATCAAAATTTTGTAATAAAAATATGAATCAATTTTCAAATTATGTTGAACCAAATGTGTATAAAATAAATTGGAATCCAAATTCTATAGAAAATCCATTAATTTTTGTCTTCATATAAAATTTTCTATAGAAAATTGTTTGTCTTCATATAAAACTTTCCATAGCAAATTTTTTGTCTTTATATAAAATTTTCTATAGAAAATTTGTTGTCTTCATAGTAAATTTTTTATAGAAAATTGTTTGTCTTCATATAAAATTTTCTATATAAAATTTTATGTCTTTATATAAAATTTTCCATAGAAAATTTTTTGTCTTCATATAAAACTTTCTATAGCAAATTTTTTGTCTTTATATAAAATTTTCTATAGAAAATTTTTTGTCTTCATATAAAATTTTCTATAGAAAATTTTTTGTCTTCATATAAAATCTTCTATAGAAAATTTTTTGTCTACATACAAAATTTTCTATAAAAAATTTTTGTTTTCATATAAAATTTTCGATAGAAAAGTTTTTGTCTTCATATACAATTTTCTATAGAAAATTTTTTGTTTTCATATAAAATTTTCTATAGAAAATTTTTTATCTTCATAAAATTTTCTATAGAAAATTTGTTATCTTCATAAAATTTTCTATAGAAAATTTGTTATCTTCATAAAATTTTCTATAGAAAACTTTTTATCTTCATAAAATTTTCTATAGAAAATTTTTTATCTTCATAAAATTTTCTATAGAAAATTTTTTGTTTTCATATAAAATTTTCTATAGAAAATTTTTTGTCTTCATAAAATTTTCTATAGAAAATTTTTTATCTTCATAAAATTTTGTATAGAAAACTTTTTATCTTCATAAAATTTTGTATAGAAAATTTTTTATCTTCATAAAATTTTCTATAGAAAATTTTTTGTCTTCATCATAAAATTTTCTATAGAAAATTTGTTGTCTTCATCATAAAATTTTCTATAGAAAATTTTTTGTCTTCATATAAAAATTTCAATAGAAAATTTTTTGTCTTCCTATAAAATTTTCTATTGAAAATTTTTTGTCTTCATATAAAATTTTCTATAGAAAATTTTTTGTTTTCATCATAAAATTTTCTATAGAAAATTTTCTATAGAAAATTTTTTGTCTTCATCATAAAATTTTCTATAGAAAATTTTTTGTCTTCATCATAAAATTTTCTATAGAAAATTTTTTGTCTTCATCATAAAATTTTCTGTAGAAAATTTTTTGTCTTCATCATAAAATTTTCTATAGAAAATTTGTTGTCCTCATCATAAAATTTTCTATAGAAAATTTTTTGTCTTCATATAAAAATTTCAATAGAAAATTTTTTGTCTTCCTATAAAATTTTCTATTGAAAATTTTTTGTCTTCATATAAAATTTTCTATAGAAAATTTTTTGTCTTCATCATAAAATTTTCTATAGAAAATTTTTTGTCTTCATCGTAAAATTTTCTATAGAAAATTTTTTGTCTTCATCATAAAATTTTCTATAGAAAATTTTTTGTCTTCATCATAAAATTTTCTATAGAAAATTTTTTGTCTTCATCATAAAATTTTCTATAGAAAATTTTTTGTCTTCATCATAAAATTTTCTATAGAAAATTTTTTGTCTTCATCATAAAATTTTCTATAGAAAATTTTTTGTCTTCATCATAAAATTTTCTATAGAAAATTTTTTGTCTTCATCATAAAATTTTCTATAGAAAATTTTTTGTCTTCATCATAAAATTTTCTATAGAAAATTTTTTGTCTTCATCATAAAATTTTCTATAGAAAATTTTTTGTCTTCATCATAAAATTTTCTATAGAAAATTTTTTGTCTTCATCATAAAATTTTCTATAGAAAATTTTTTGTCTTAATCATAAAATTTTCTATAGAAAATTTTTTGTCTTCATCATAAAATTTTCTATAGAAAATTTTTTGTCTTCATCATAAAATTTTCTATAGAAAATTTTTTGTCTTCATCATAAAATTTTCTATAGAAAATTTTTTGTCTTCATCATAAAATTTTCTATAGAAAATTTTTTGTCTTCATCATAAAATTTTCTATAGAAAATTTTTTGTCTTCATCATAAAATTTTCTATAGAAAATTTTTTGTCTTCATCATAAAATTTTCTATAGAAAATTTTTTGTCTTCATCATAAAATTTTCTATAGAAAATTTTTTGTCTTCATCATAAAATTTTCTATAGAAAATTTTTTGTCTTCATCATAAAATTTTCTATAGAAAATTTTTTGTCTTCATCATAAAATTTTCTATAGAAAATTTTTTGTCTTCATCATAAAATTTTCTATAGAAAATTTTTTGTCTTCATCATAAAATTTTCTATAGAAAATTTTTTGTCTTCATCATAAAATTTTCTATAGAAAATTTTTTGTCTTCATCATAAAATTTTCTATAGAAAATTTTTTGTCTTCATCATAAAATTTTCTATAGAAAATTTTTTGTCTTCATCATAAAATTTTCTATTGAAAATTTTTTGTCTTCATCATAAAATTTTCTATAGAAAATTTTTTGTCTTCATCATAAAATTTTCTATAGAAAATTTTTTGTCTTCATCATAAAATTTTCTATAGAAAATTTTTTGTCTTCATCATAAAATTTTCTATAGAAATTTTTTTGTCTTCATATAAAATTTTCTATAGAAAATTTTTTGTCTTCATCATAAAATTTTCTATAGAAAATTGTTTGTCTTCATCATAAAATTTTCTATAGAAAATTGTTTGTCTTCATCATAAAATTTTCTATAGAAAAATTTTTGTCTTCATATAAAATTTTCTTTAGAAATTTTTTGTCTTCATATAAAATTTTCTGTAGAAAATTTTTTGTCTTCATATAAAATTTTCTATAGAAAATTTTTTGTTTTCATATAAAATTTTCGATAGACAATTATTTGTCTTCATATAAAATTTTCTGTAGAAAATTTTTTGTCTTCATATAAAATTTTCTGTAGAAAATTTTTTGTCTTCATATAAATTTTTTTATAGAAAATTTTTTGTCTTCATATAAAATTTTCTATAGAAAATTGTTTGTCTTCATAAAATTTTCTATAGAAATTTTTTTGTCTTCATATAAAATTTTTTATAGAAAATTTTTTGTCTTCATATAAAATTTTCTATAGAAAATTTTTTATCTTCATATAAAATTTTCTATAGAAAATTTTTTGTCTTCATATAAAATTTTTTATAGAAAATTTTTTGTCTGCATAAAATTTTCTTTAGAAAATTTTTATCTTTATAAAATTTTCTTTAGAAAATTTTTTGTCTTCATAAAATTTTCTTTAAAGTTTTTTGTCTTAAAAAAGAACAACACAGACAACATATTTTCTTATGTGTAGTTGTTTAACAAAAAACCCAGTAAAAAATATATGGATTAATCCATAATCGAGCAACAAAGGAGTAATGACTTGTTCATCCATTTGGAGTAATAAGCGAGCTATCGAAACTATTTATTTTGTTTTGTTGCTTATCGCTTAATACTCCAAATGGATCAACGAGGGATGCATCAGTTCGTTTTTTTTTCTTTGACATAACAAAAAATATTTTGCTCAAATTAAATTGGAATGGATCAAAAAAATAAACAAATACAAATTTTTTTACTTTTTTTGTTTCGGTAATTGGTGAATTTTTTATTGCATGTTTTAAATAATATATTACGCGTTGTCTTTTATTTAAAACTAATTTGAACTAACTTTTAATTCTAGAGCTTTAGAAGAGGAAGCCCTACACACAGCCGAAGAAGCTGCCGCACGTAAGGCTAAAGAAGAAGCCGCTTGTCAGGCAGAAGAGTCTGCACGTCTAGCCGAAGAACAACGCAAGAAGAGGAGGAAGAAATGAACCGTTTGGCTGAAATCGAAAGACAAGTTGAGGAAGCTATCAAGGCCGCCAAGGAAGCTGAACAAAAGTAGATAAAATTTACAATAAATTTTAAATTTTGCGCTTACATTTGAGTTTTCTTAATTTTCCAGAGCCCTTGAAGGCACGTTTCCAATATACATAAATAAAAATCAATATTTTCTTATTTTTGTAAAAAATAACCAAATTTGTATTTTATATGAATGTTTACTCCACTTTTTGCTCCTTTAGGAGACAGAAACGATTACTCCCTCTGTCGTCATTTTCAAGACTAAAGGGAGCACTCCATAAGGAGCTTAAAAGGAGTACTCGTGTCTGCGGACATGCTGTGTTAAAAAACCTATGTGTTTCGGAGTTTTATGGAGTAATCCATTACTCGCAAAGGAGCGCTCCAAGAGTACTCTTTGGATGATCCTATTTTTTACTGGGAAGTACTTTTTTTGTAAGGTACATTTTGGACAATACAAATTTTTCTTTCGTCCAACAAAGCGGTCATGACCTAATAGACAAAAATAAAATTTATTTTTTGATTTTTATTTTTTATATTAAGAATTTTTATTTTATTTTAATTCGAAAATTGCATCGATATTTTCAATATTTTTTGTCACAAAAAAAAATTTTAAAACTAAAAACTTAAACAATTTTCAAAAACTTAAATTAATTTAAAATTTTTTGCAAACAAAACTTGTAATAATTTTTGTAATGAAAATCTTGAAATCTAAAATTTTAAATACTTAAATATTAGAAAACTTAATAGCGACAAAAATGACAAAAATTCACAAAAAAATTATCAAGGAAAATTATTTAAAAAATTAAATAAAACATAACTAAACAAAATAAATTTTTTACAAAATAATTATGTACAAATCACAGATAAATATAATTAAAGAGTTAAGGAGAAAATAATTACAAAAAATAGAAATATAAGAAAAATATTCTAAAATTAAACTCAAAACTAGGAAAAAAACTAACAAAATTTTAAAAATAATTTAAAAATTTAAACAAATTTCAAAATAATTTTTTAAAATAAAATTTTAAACAATTTTTAGTAGAACTAAAACTAGTTAAAAAAAGTTTTTAACATAAATTTTAAATATTTTTGTGAGTGTTAGTTTTGAGAAAATTTGAGTAAATTTAATATAAAGACAATTTTAAAAATTTTTCAAAATAAATGTTGAACTTTTTTAGGTTAGAACTTAAAATTTTTTAAAGCTAATATTTAAATTAGTTTTTAAATTTTTTATAAATATTTCTTTTGAATTGAAAAATATCAAAATTTTTTGTTAAATATACAAATTTTTTAAATTTAAATAAATTTTGAGGTTAAAAAGAAGCGATTTTTTTATGGTTTTACCAGGGTCTCCACATGCTATCCTGATCTTCTTGATCAGGTTGTTCTTTTTGATATTTCTTGCTTATATTTTCATCTTCCGAGCAAATGCTAGAATCTGCTGCCTCCGAGAAAGATCTTTTCAGAGAAGAACTTGTGGAACTGGTATTCAAATCACTGGTACTAGAGGTAGAAGAAACCTGGGCCACACTTAGAACAAATGAATTCTCAGCACTTGAGGGTGGCGAGGCAAAGACTCCCGAAAAGTTATGATGTTTATCTTGTCTGGGCGATAAAGATCGAGAATTGGTAAAATCGGAGTTATTGTGCATTAAAGAATCCTCATTGTGACTGGAAACCGAGGAGATGGGGCTTAAGGGAGGGCTGGTAGTAGTGGTGGAATGGAATGCCTGTTGCTGCTGTTGTTGGTTTTGAGGTTGACTATAATTCGTTTGAGTGAAGGCTGCTGGGTTATAACTTGAGTTAACTTTCAAGGGGTTAATCAGGGTCTGCTGGGGTTTCGAAAAGGCACTCAATCTCTTGAAATTAGCAGCAAAATCATTTATTTGGTTGGAGTTATGGTTAACAGCCGAAGAGTTAGAGTTGCTCGAGGGCCATGTAGGAAAAGTTTGATTACTGTTAGTTCCTGAAGTATTACCGGTATTGGGCAAAATCAAGGCTATCTCCCCTGAAGGCAATCTGGAGGGTATTAGTTGAACACCACCCATTTGTAGACCATTTACCGAGGGTACAGTTAAATCTTGTGACAACGAAGGAAACAGAGAACCTTGTTGAGGCACATTTAAAGGCATATTGGGGAATTGGTTGTTGGCGCCCGAGCGATAACCATTCGAGAAATTGGTCATAGAGCCAATTTGTTCTAGGCTAGTGGCACAACCGCTCAAATGAGAATTAAGTCTTTGGCGTACACTATCCTCTACACCGTCCAATTGACTGACATAGCGATTAACCTCATCGGCACATTCCATAAAGCCAGTTTTGAACTTGTGTATGACCGTAGGATCGGTTTGCAAGGCCATATTCAATTGCTGGCGTTGAACGGACTGTAAATGTTTGACGGTCATTTCCAAGATATCAGCCTTTTCCAATTTGGTATGACGGGCGGGCTAAAAGTAGAAAAAAAGGCAAATAAGAGTTTAGTTTTTTTGCTTTAAGGTAAAAATCTGGTATGTCTTAATTGTTTTAAAAATTTTCCCAGGCTTCCAACAAAGTCTTTCTTAAAAAGCCGCCTAATTTTTCAACAAGTTCTGAAATTCACTCTCTTTTTTCTCTCTTATCTTAAGCTCTTTCTTGAATGGCTTTAGAAAAATTTCGCTTATTTTTAGATTTTTTTTTGTTTTCGCAAGGTAGCCTTGCGAACACGATCATCATATGATCATTATGTTATTTCTCTGATATTTACCAGCCAACTCTAATTGTTAGCAATTTGTTAAGTTTTTTTTTTTCAAAAAAGAACAGTCAAAGTAAAAGAAAGACAACAACAGCCAGACATCAGCTAACAGCCAGACAAATAGGACAGACCGATCCTCAGATTGTAAAACATCATTTCAACCAAAAACTACACGATCACTAACAATTTTTTTTCCCATTTTTTGCTGGATTTATGAAATAAACCTTAAACTTCTTTAAAGGTGGGAAAAAATTCATTCATTTGCTTAAAGATTCTCCAAAGATCGTTTTGAATTTTTGGTTCTCTCTCTTAGCTTTAAATTTTGCAAGATCGTGTAGCCTCATAATATTAAGGCAACTTCAACACTCTTGATTTTTGTTGTTATTGTTGTTTTTGTTATAAATTATCGCCCGCTTAAAAATTTTCCCACACTTGGGATTTTTTTTCAACTTCTTTAAAACTTAAGGTTTTTGTATTGATCACTGATCTTTTATAAAAATTTTTAACCAAAAAAGCTTTAGCTAAAAGAGTTTCAAAGGCGTTGGAGTTGGGTTTTTATGAAGATTTTTTTTTTTTTTTGAACAACTTGACTCAGCAGGATTAAACAGGTTTATAAGTCCAAGAGGACGGACTGATCTTGTTTTTTTGTTGTTGTGCTTTTTTCTGAGACTGAAGACTTTGATTTAAGCCGCTAGTGTTTGAGAGTTATAAAAAAAGGTTTGAAAGAGTAAAGAAAAATAAAAAGCTTTTTTTCGAAATGTTAAGAAAATAATGAAGAAAAATTGAAGAATTAGGAATTATACTTAGCTTTTTTAAGAAAGAGCTTTTTTGAAGTTTATTAAAAACTACCAAAGAGTCAATTTCTTTCGAGTTTCCCATAAATTCTCATAAAATTTTAGAAAAAGCTTTAAATTTTTCAAACAAGCTTTAAGCTTTTTCTTTAAATTCTAATAATTTCAGAAAAACTTTGAATATAAAACTAAATTTTGAAGATTTTTTTCTTTAAATATTGGACTTATGTAAACAAAATTTGAATTTAAAACGAAATTCTCATAAAATTTTAGAAAAAGCTTTAAGTTTTTCAAACAAGCTTTAAGCTTTTTCTTTAAATTCTTTGAAATTTCAGAAAAACTTTGAATATAAAACAAAATTTTAATATATAAAACAAAATTCTTATGACATTTAAGAAAAAGCTTTAAATTTTTAAAACAAGCTTTATCTTTAAATTCTAATTTCAGCAAAACTTTGAATATAAAACTAAATTTTAAAGATTATTTCTTTAAATGTTGGACCAATTTGAAGAAATTTTTGACTTAAGAAGTAAAGCTTTAATATCTTGAATAAAAATAAAAAGCTTTTTTCGAAATGGTAGGAAAATAATGAGCAAAATTTTAAAATTGTTGGTGGATTTCATTTAAATTTTAAATTAAAAAATTTTCAAAAGCTTTAAGTTTTTAAACAAGGCTTTAAATTTTTTTAAGCTTTTAGCTTTAAGTTTTTTTGAGAAAGCTTTTAAAATCAATGTTAAGCTTCTATTAAATTACAAATTTTTAGAAATTTTGTGAATTTTCAAATTTTTTGTTGGTTTTCCAAGTTTTTTCAGAAATTTTGAAATTCTTCAAACAAAGCTTTAAGTTTTTGTTTTTGAAAGCTCTTATTTTAAAGAAAGCTTTCTAAAATTAATTTTAAGCTTTAATTAAATTTCAAACTTATTAGAAATTTTGGGAGTTTCGAAGGAGCATTTCAAATTTTTTGTTGGTTGAGTGTTGCTATTTTAGAATTTTTCAAAAGCTTTAAGTATTTTTAATAAAGCTTTTGGTTTTTGAGAAAGCTTTTTAAAATCCTAGATAAAGTGGGACTTGAGCTTTTATTAAATTTCAAACTTTATGGTAAATTTGGAAGTTAAAGGTAATTTTTAACAAAATTTTGTGAAAGCTTTTGAAATTTTTTGTGGGTTTTTAGAAATTTTAAAAATTTGTTAAAAAATACTTACGTCTTTTTTCATGGCTTCCAATATCAGGGACTTCAATTCGTTTAAGCAGTGATTAATGCGGGCACGACGCCGTTTTTCCATAATGGGTTTGTTGGTCTAAAAAAAGATGAAGAAAAATCGAAATTAATAAAAGAAATTTTTAATAAAAATATTTGAAAAAATTGGCAAAAAAAAACTTTTAAATAAAAAATTTGAAAAAATTATAAAATTTTGAAAAAAATTTAAAATAATTTGTTTTTTTAAACTGAAAAAAATTTTAAATAATTTTTTTAATAACAAAAAAATTAAAAAATTTTAAAAATGTTTTAAAAAAAATAAAAATTAAAAAAAAAATAAAAATTAAAAAAAAAATATAAAAATTAAAAACAAAATTTTAATTAAATTTTTATTCAAAAAAAAAAAAAAAAATATTAAAAAAAATTATATCAAAAATTTAAAAAAAAAATTAAAATAAAAATTTTTGAAAAAATTTAAAATAAAATTTAAAAAAATAAAAATTATTTTTTTTTTAAATAAATACAATTTTTTGAAAAAAAAATTATATTAAAAAATTTTTGAATAAAAAATATTTGAAAAACTTTGAAAAAAAATTTTGAAAAAACTTTAAAATAAAAAATTTTAAAAAAAGTAATAAAATTTTGGAAACATTATAATAAAAACATTTAAAAAAATGAAAATAAAAATTTAAAAAAAAACTGAACAAAATTTTTGACAAACAATTTTAAATAAAATTTCTTTTAAATCATTTTTGAAAAAAAAATATTTTTTTATTGAAATTATAGTTTTTTAAATTGAATATATATTTTTTTAATTAAATAAAATATAAAGATTTTGAATAAATAGAAGTAAAAAAATTTAAAATAAAATTTTTATTGAAATCTCAGAAATTCAATAATAATCTAAATATTTTTTTAAAAAAATTTGAAAATCTTTACAAAAAAATTTTTGAAAGTTAAAATTTTAAGTTTTTAGGAAAATTTCAAAAATATTCATTTTTTTTTAAAGAAAACAAATTTGTTTTTAATTTTTAAAATTATTTTGGAATAAATTTCAAAACTTTGAAAATTTTATTTTGCCCAATTTTTATCTAAATTTTACTTTTTTAAATTTTTTTAAAATATTGAAATTTTAGTCTTGTACAAAATTTTTATTAAGAAAAATATATTTCAAAAAATTTGTATCAAAATCTCAGAAATTCCATAAAAATCTAAATAATTTTTTAAAAATATCAAACTTTTTACAAAAAATTTTTGAAAGTTAAAATTTAAAGTTTTTAACAAAATTGTATATACATTAATTTTTTCGAAAAACAACAAATTCTGTTTTAATTTTTTACTTTTTTTGCATTTTTTTTTTAATTTTTTAAATTTAGTTTTCTTAATACAAATTTTGTACAAAACTAGTATTTCAATATTTTAATGAATTAAAAAGAAGTAAAATTAAGAAAAAAAAGTCGCGAAATCAAATTGCAGAGTTTTGAAATTGAGTTAAACGCTGAAAATTTGATTTCGCGACTCTTTTTTTCCTTAATTTTACTTTTTTTTTGATTTTTTAAAATATTGAAATTCTAGTTTAGTACAAAATTTTTATTAAGAAAAATAAATTTTAAAATTATGGATCAAAATCTCAGAAATTAAATAAAAATCTAAACATTTTTTTAAAAATATCAAATTTTTGAAAGTTAAAATTTCAAGTATTTATCATAATTTTAAATATATTAATTTTTTTCAAAGACAACAAATTTTGTTTTAATTTTTAAAAAATTACAAAAATATTATTTAAATTATTTTAGAAAAAAATTCAAAATTTTGAAAATTTTATTTCGCAACTTTTTTCTAATATTACTTTTTTTAAATTTTTTTAAATATTGAAATTTTAACTCAATTTCAATTATTTTAGAAAAAAATTCAAAAATTTGAAAATTTAATTTCACAATTTTTTTCCTAATTTTACTTTCTTTTTTAGTTTTTTTAAAATATAGAAATTTTAACACTATTTCAAAATTCTGAAAATTTAATTTCGCCACTTTATTTTTCTTAATTTTACTTTTTTTTTTGCAAATTTTTTAAAAATATTGAAATTTTAACTCAATTTGAAAACTCTGCAACTGTTTTTTTTTTTCTTAATTTTCCTTTTTTTCCCATTTTTTTTAAATATTGAAATTTTAGTTTTGTATAAAATTTTAATTGAGAAAATAAATTACAAGAATTCAAAATTCTTGAAATTTTGAATATTTTAATTCAAAAATTTTTAAACCTTTTTTAAGTTTTTCATAGTTTTTCAGGCTCGAGTTCATTAAATATTTTCAATTTTTATTAGAAACAATAATTTTAATCCAGCCTCAAAAACCCTTAAATTATTTGCGAGAAAATTTTGAATAAAATTTTTCAATCTCAAATTCAGAATAAAAATTTTCAATTTCCTAATTTTTATATCAAACATTTTTTCTAATGATAGTTCAGTACTCACCTTTCTCAATTCCGCCTTGGATAAGCCCGCGCTATTGGTCAAACGACCCTGCGAGGTATTGAATTGATTTTGGCCACTATTATTGGCTGATTGTTGTTGTTGGAAATTATCATTATAACTATTCGAGCAATCGAAATCATCATCGGAATGAAAATCGGGCTTGTAATCCATTTTGGTTAAAGAATTTTTTTGTGTTAATATAGAACGAAGAAAAATAATCCAAAATTTGGTTTGAAATTGATGATGATAATAAGAAGATAATCCAGGTTTTTTGTTAAAATAAATCCATAAGATTTTATTGTTTAATTTTTGATATAACACTTTTTTTGTTTAAATAATAACAATTTTGTTGTTAATTTATATTTTTGGTTTTATTAAAGAGTTTTTTTTTTGTTTTATTAAAATTGCACTTTATTTTTATTAGTTAAAAATAAATAACAAATATTAAAAACAAACTTCGAATTTTTTTAAAACAAATCCGAAGTCTAAACGCGTAATGTGTTCAGGATGAACGTCTAAAGGATACTGATCCTTAGTTGATCGCACAAGAGTTTAAGTCACTAGCAAACGAAGTTCACATTCACATAAACCACCACCAAAGGCCTTTAAAAAAAAAAAAAACATACACACAAGAAATTCTTGAACTCAGAAAAAAAGTCCTTTTTCTCACGCTGGATTCTAGAGGTAAATTTCAAAATTGCTTTTAATACCTGTAGTCTGTAGTGGTTGCTTCAAATAATCTCAAGATATTTTTGAAAAAACCTTAAGGAAAGCAAGAACTCCTATGATCAGGTAAAGAAAATCTTAAAAACACTCTCTAAAATACAAAATGAGTATCTAAAATCTTTAAAATTGAGTTTCAAAACTAGTTTTCTCCTCTAAGAGCTTAAATTCTCAATCTTTTAAAATGTTTTCTTTTACTTAAAATTCCCACTCTTTATAAATCAATCCCTTTCCAAGAGCTCTTTAGTCTATGATCTATTTGATCAAACTGTTTTTAATTTCATTTAATAAAATTAGTTTTACTTATTCTAGTTCCTACAAATAACATAATTTTTTTCCATATCCACTTCCTCATAAATTGACTCCTATCGTTTTTAATTTTCGCTGTGGAAAAAAAATATTTAATTTATTTTAATAAATAGCTCAAAATTTATATCACAACAAACATGAAAATAGACCTGGGAATATCATGATTTTGCTAAAATTTTTCAAATCTCTTTCAAAATAACGTTTTATTTAAACTACACTCAGAAAAAAAATGAACTAAAATTTAGGAAAATTTACTAAATTTGAGGAAAAAATGGTTGTCGTATGGCGCCAAAGCCGTTTTTTACAGCAATTAAGTAAAATAATTCCTTAATTCCAATAAAAAAATTTCCTTAAGTTTTTGACAAAATTTCTTATATCAAACAAATTTTAACTAAAACCAAATAAAATTTAACTTAAAAAATTAAAAAAATGACTATTATTTAGTTCATATTTTATCTGAAACTTCTTAAAAACAAGTAAATATTTCCTTTAATTTAGTTCAGATAAATATTTATCAATGGTATAAATAAGGAAAATTTTCCTTCATTTTAGTTAAAAGATAATTTATTTTAACTTAAAACAAGTAAAAACTGCAGTAAACTTGTTCAAATTTTCTACGATAGTAGAAAAAGATTACTAAAATTCATTAAATTATTTATTCTGATCTTGTAAAAAATTTATAATTTTTAGGAAATATTTTCCTTAAAAGTGAGAAAAACAGTCAGAAAATAAATAAGTTTAGTACTTATTTATAGTAAAATATTCATTCCCAGTATGAAATATTTCCTACATTATTAAAACTTATTTCTAGTTTTCAGTAAATTATATATTTATCGGAATTATATATTTCCTAAATAATACAAGAAAAATTACTAAAATTAAGTAAAATTATTTTCTAAAATATATTTATCCCCTTTATAAAATAAAAGTATAAAAATATGGTATAAAGTATTTTTATTAATATATTTTCATAACTTTACAAAAATATTTTAAATAACATAAATACATATATATAATAAAATAAGAAATAATATTTAAATTTATAACAATTTTTACATTTACTTACATATATGTACATAAAAATTGAGTGCACCTTATTTTTTAAAAATTTAACCTTAATTTTCCCTAAGAAATGTTTTCCGTTACAAAAAAATATGTTATACAAAATTTTGTTTAGATTGCATTAGGGGTAGGCGTGCCGCATCCGCCCCCAAACTGTAAAATTAGTTCTTATGGGAGTATTTTTGGTTTTTACCGAAATTTCAATCAATAACAACTTATACAAAAAAAAAGTACAATAAATTAAAAGCATAGCTGTATTGTGTGATTAAAATAAAAAATAAAACTACTTTTTGAATTATTTCAATTATTTGTTACTTAATATGAATAATTGTTATTATATTTCATGAATTTTAAATTAAATTATTTGCTTGATTTATTCCTTCTAAAAGAAATTAAATTAAAGTATAAATTATTATTCTTAATAGAAATAAAATTTTCAGAAAATTATTTGAAAATTTTTGAATTCAATATTCTTCATTCCAAACAAAAATATCAAAATTTAATATATTGAATAATACTAGCAAGAATAATATTCGATATTTTTTTATTCAAATATTGAAAAATTTCATATTTTTCCAACAATTTTATTTCAAACAAAATTTTTAAAATATTAAAATTTTTTATTTATTTCAAACTTTTTGTCTTGATTAATTTTATTCAAACCAAAAAATGAAGAATAAAATTTATTTCATACAATATTAAAGAATTTTTTGAATCTTCAAACATTTAATATAAATAAATTTATTTATTTTGAGATTTGAAAAATAAAACAAAAGATAATAATAACAAAAACTAAACTACTCTCAATACACATGATAGTAAAGCAAAACATCATACAAGCGAAAATTGGTTTCCGTATTAAAAAACTACGTTCCACATCCTAAGATACTTTTTTCTTAGGTATACATTAGTATAAAACATGATTTCGTTAAACCATGGTCTTGTGTTCAATTGGCCGATATATCTTATATCCGATAGATAATCCTAGTTCCAAAACAAAGATCCTTGCTAACTTTAGTCAATATCATCGTGATTACAATGTACACATATTTCTATGCATTACAAACTTATGTATAAGCGAGTAAGATAATCCTATTAGTAATATAATTCTATAGTCACATCTATGGCTATATGATATGGACCAATAACGTTACAAATTTTAATAAATTCGAAGATACATATCTGTGCTAATTTTTATATTTTTCACCATCTCGAGTCGATTTAACACTCCATCTAGGTGGGTGATATGTATGTATTTAAGCTTTAAGAAAAATCTGTAAAGCTTTTGATCCATATTCAACCTTAGCAGTAAAGGGTATCGAAATGAAGTAGTTTTTTTTTAATTTCACATTAAGGAATACATTACGATTTTGTCCAAAAAGTATTGGGATCTTCCGTAATTTTCGCAATCAAAATATAGGTCGCAAAAAAATTTAATGAAATTGGCTGAAATCGATCTATTATTTCGAAGAACATTGGTCTGAATTCCCGGAATAGAAATTTTGACCACAAATTTGTGTATTTTGTATTTAATTTCGAAGAAATATTTGTTATACAAATAAAAATCATTTCACCAAATTTCGTTGCAATCGGTGATCGACCGGTTGACCAATTGCGCAATAAAAAATATAAAAAAAAGTTCATACAAGTTTGTTTACTTGGATCTTATTTCACCTTAGTGTAAGGTATCATATGGTCGGTCTTGACCGGCACTTGTTGTTTTTACTTGTTTTATCAAAAAACTGTGATCAACTACGAACCTCAATTTAAATTGAATCAAAATTAAGGCTCATACCTAAGACCACAAATGTTGGCACCCTAAAATGCAATACTAAAGATACACTCTCTATTCAAAATTATATAATGTTATATAATATAATAAAAAATGTGTTTTGTTGGTCGTTGGAAAATATGGTCACCATAACTATAATAAATTTACTTGGATATTCTGTCAGCAGGCTGGACGAACATCGTTAAATTCACCTAGAACGTGATTCTGAGTTGATTGGTGTACTTAAAGATGGATGTAAGACTTATATTTTATTGCATTAGAAATGCAGCACAAACCCAATATACCCTTTCCACCCATCGTGACGAAGGATAAAATTATTTCTATACTTAAATTGCTAAGATTAAAATATTTGTAAATTAAAATTTATGTCCGATCTTCTTACCCACGTCAAACACTAGATCGTTTACATTATTATGATTATAATCATTACACTAAAAACTATCGTCTTCACTAATTTTTTAATCTTTTTTATTTTAAAAAATCTGTAAACGATTTTCAATAGTCAAAAAATCTTGTTTGAAATAAATTCTCCAAATATTTTATTTTAACTGTTCACAGAAAATTTTGAAATAATCAAAAAAATTTGTTTGAATTAAAATTATTCCAAAAATTTTGTTGTGAATAAAATTATTCAAGCTAAATTTTCTTAAATAAAAAAATTTTGGGAGTTTTGAAGAAATTTTAATTTTATTTACAAGCAATAAAATGAAATAAAGAAATATTTTATTTCTTTGAAAGGAATACAAATTTAAATTATTTCAATTTTTACAAAAAAATATTGATTTCATTTCAAAATTTGTATTTGAAATGTAATAATTTTAAATAATAACTTAACATAATAAATCCAGAAAACCACATGCAAATAGTTATTTTATTTTAAACAATCTTAAATAATTCTAACTTAATTATATTCCTTGTAAGTAAACTAAATAACAAAATAATTAAATTTTTTTCAAAATTTTATATAAAAATAATCGAAATGTACAGCTATGATTAAAAGTCATAGAAATAAAAAATGGATGAAGTAGTTTTGAAATTTTTCCACATTCGTATTTGTGAAAGTTTCTTCCAATTTAAATAACTGCGGACAATGACTCAATGTATTTCATTATCCATTCCTTGCCATTAAATATCTGATCTTCTTTTACAAGTTAAAAAATTTATTTATTTGAAAATGCAATATAAACTTCAATATAAAAGAATTTTGGTTCATAATGTGAGTTATTGGAAAATAAATATTTATATTAATGTATTTATTAATGAAGACAAATTTTATAAGGTAAATAAATAAAAAAATCGTACTTCAGAATTAACTGCAGTATAACACATTGAAAAATATTAAAGCCTTTTCATAGTCAAATTGTTATTTGGAAGGGACGCTCTCTGTGACGCACGGCATCTTTGGCTACGGAACACTAAAGGTCCTTAGTCTTCCCAATTTAACTAATCAAAGGTCATTTCGCAAAAAATATAAAATATAGTATAGGTGTTTAATATATATTTTTTATTTAGAGCATACAGTTAGTTAGGGAAAAAACCTTTTTACTGATAACTAGTAAAATACATTATTTATTTTTATTATTTTCTTAAATTTAAGAAAATAAAGTTTAAAATTTAATTATATTAAATGTCAAAAATAGTTGTTTGGTATAAATTTCGTTCATAAAGTATTTGGCTAAAGGAACAAAATTTGTACCAAACAATGACTTTTGAGTTTCGATTCGATTTTGTATTAATAAACAATGTGTTAAGTTTTGCCCCTTACTGTAAGCTCTATAAGAACCTGTTACTTTAAAACACCTATACGATTTTTTTAAATTTTTGATACTTATCAATGTATTACGCAAAAGCTCAATCTAAAAATATATTTACCTTGAATACTTGCCCACTAATTTATTATAATAAAAAAACTGTGCCTAAGACCAATAACTACATTTAGAAGAACACTTTTGGAGTTATTTAAATCTCTGTCACTAAGTCTCTCTTTCTTTAAATTTTACGTTGAATTATGATATTTAATATATAACAACCTTCTGGTAAACATTAAAAAAGACCCACCCTAATATAAAAACTGAGGCATAGATAATGCATCACTTACATGGGTTGAGCCTTAACATGCGGGGAATCCAATAACCTTTTTCGATTTGAAGAAAACGGCTGATTGTTACTTGTGACGACAACTCCAAGCACAAAAATGTCATATGTTAAGCTCTGCCAACCAAATAATCCTGCCAAGTGGCACTTATAATACAAGAGCTCGCCATAAGTTTAGAATTTTGTCGAAGTATTCTAGATAAAATGGTGATGTAGTTATTGTTGGAAGCCAAGCAACGGTTTTGATCGGTTTTAATTTGAAAATTAAAGACTTTTCTTGGTCTATCCCTCATCTCAACTGTGGAAACTGATCTTCTCGTGGTATCACACCGTCTTATCTGTCTTAACACCCGTTAAAGTAGTGAGCTAACAAGTGCTGTGAGTTCTTCCCGTATGAATTATAAGAATTTGGACTAGGACCTCAGGCTAGTAACCTACTTCTGGAAAAGACTCCTACTATGAAAAGGCAAAAAAAAAATAAAATATTTAAGTATTAGCACACAAAAGCTCAATTTAAAAATGTATTTAAATTGAATACTTGCCCATTAATGTATTATAAAAAAATTTATTGTACCTAAATCCAATAACCCTACATTTAGAAGATAGCTTTGGGACTATTTAAATTTCTGTCTTTCTTCAAATTTGGCGTTAAATACAACAAGCTTCTGGCAAACATAAAAAATGACCCTCCCTAATAAGAAAACTGAGGAAACAGTGTACTAAAGACATATATGTATAATGCATCACTTACATGGACTATAATAACAAATATGATATTTTGGATTGTAAACATCTGTTATGAGAATTCAGGATTTGATAGACGCCAAGGAGTGAGTATACACACATTTTTTCAATCCCTGATTTGCAGAAAAGTCCAATAACAATATTTCACATGAAGAAAATGGCTGTAGAAAGATAGTTAAGGAAATTGGATCCCATATGAAATAAAGCGTGGTGGAAATAATGCTTACGAGGGACTTACGATACAAGGGATCGCTATAAGTTTCGGTTATTTAGCTTGTAGAGATCAAAAATTGGCCGAAGTGCCCTAGATTATAAGCGTAAGTGTTTAATTCAAAAATCATAATATAGAGGCCATAAAAATACTTACAACTGTATATGTAGATAAAGATATCCAACTGCATAAGATATGATTTGTATTTGCTGTAATTGCATTCTCCTTAAATTAAAAGTGGAATACTGAACAGTTTAATAAGGAGCTACTGGTGACGTTATGACCAAATTAATATCTGGAAGTACTAATTGAGTTTCGAACTAAAAAACTGCCGTAGTATACGGTCTTAAAAAGTACCTAGAATATAATGAAATGTTCTTACAAATACTCTTACTGCTGATTTATACATACCTCTAGTTTAAAATTTGCTTACATTTTCTGTTGGAGTACATGACTTCAATAAGTCACACAAACAATTTTTGACACAGATTCCAGCCGTAGTTTTTTTTTATTGCACAAATATTTTTTATAACACAATTATTAGAAAACATAATTAATTTTAATTTTATTTTTCAATACATTTTTAGGAAAAATTTAACTAATTTTTTTGGAAAATGTTAACTAATTTTTTGGAAAATTCAAACTAATTTTTAGAAAATTTTAACTAATTTTTAGGAAATTTTCATATTCTTGTTGATTTTTCTGTCTTTTATTTTGATACATTGTTTAGTCGCTAATATTTCCTTTACTTACGAAATGCAAAGACGGAAACAACAAACACAATTTTTGGCACAAATTTTTCATAACAAACATTTTTTTTATATTGCAAATATCAAAAAAACAGCAGAATTTGTAAGATATCTATCACGAACTACAATTGAAAATAAATTATAAATGAAAATAATTTATTGACATATACTTTTTTCAATATATGAACTAAATTTTAGGAAAATTTGAACTAATTTTTAGGAATTTTTTCTCAAATATAAGTATATAACTTTCAAGAAATTATAACAATTTTGCTCATTATAAAAAAGTTATCCTAATTACTTCATAAATTTAAGCATGATTTCTTCTGATTTATCTGAACTAATTTTTAGGAAATTATCCTAATTATAAGTATATAATTTTTAACAAATTATTACAATTTTACTTATTATAAGAAAATTGTATACTATTGGACGTTGTAATTTATGTTACCTAATTTTAAATAAATTTTTCTTAAAATGCAGAAAGTTTTCTAAATTTAAGTATAACTTCTTAGTAATTAGGAAAATAATGAACTTAAATTTAAGACAACAACTTCCAGATTTTAAGTAAGTTCATTTTAATGAACTATTTTTGAGTAAATCATTTACTCAATCAAATTTTTTGAACTAAAGTCAGTATTTCCTACTTTTACGATGTGATGAACTAAAATTTAGGACATATTTACTAGTTTTTAACAAAAATTTCCCTAAAATAAATAATATTTTACAAAATTCATGCAATTTTTCTATGGAAAAATGTTTACAATTTTTTAGTATATGAACTATAAATTTTTTATTAACATGTTGTATTTTTTACTAGAATGTAACAATTTTTCCTAATTTTGAGTAAAAATTTACTCTGAATAAGGAATTTTTTATACTATTTTTAAGGAATTATTTTTCCTAAAATTTAGTACACGTCTTTTTTCTGAGTGTATGAGTATTTATTTAAAAGTCACTCTTTTAAGCAGCTAAACTGAGTGTTTTGTTTTCTGCAATGAGTGATAGTACTCTTTTAATGCCAAGCAGAAAATGAGTACATTCTCATACTCCTCTTTAAGAGTTGCCGCTTGTTTAAGGAGTTCAATGTAGCGGAAAATGTTTGAAGGAACATATGGGGATACTCGTTTCCAGAAATTGATTATAAATAATAACAAATGTTCAAAATAGAAAAAAAACTTATATCTCTAAAAAAAAGCTAAATAATAAATACTCTTTTATAGGTTTTAAAACAATTTAAACTACAAATTTTCAATATCTGTTTAAAAAACACGTTTAGGGAAAAAGCATTTTTCTTAAGATAACTTTTTTAATATAAAACAAGTAAGAAAGTGCTATAGTCGGTCAAGGCCGACCATACAATACCCTTCACCACTAAGGTCAAAGGTGTTCCTTTTCCTGTATAAAAACAAATATTAGCTAAATTTTGCCATCATACAAACATATTCTTAAAACCTATACATTTAAGCGGATTTACGAGCGTTTTAGTGAATTTTGTCTCATTTAGTGCGTTTTGAGAAAAGAATTTGTATGGGAGCTATGGTCAAATGTGGACCGATTTCAACGAAATTTGGTACAGTGATTTAAGTTTACATAAGCAGTATTTGTTTTAAATTTCATGAAAAAATATTGATTTTTGTGGCCAATATATTAATTCCGGGAAGTGGGACCTATGGGAGCTAACATAAATAATGGACCGATTTTGACGAATTCCAATAGCCGTGGTCCCATTATTATAAAAATTATCTGGCCAGCCAGCCAGACGGTCGGACTTACGGACATCGCTAAATCGACTCAGAAAGTGATTCTAAGCCTATTGGTATACTAAAAATGGGTCTAAGACAAATATTTCTATGCGTTACATACATCAGCACAAACTTATAATACCCTTTCCACCTATGGTGGTGAAGGGTATAAACATATGAAAAATAATTTGTCTCCAATTCAAGACAAAAGTTTTACTTTTATATAGGTAAAGAAATTATCTGCAAATGTTTGCATTGCAAATCCGAAAAACATTAAATCAAGGACAAAATTTTAAAACTGTCAAAACCAAGTATTTGTGTTTGAGGACAAATTTGCCGTATATTGATCCTTTAGAATATAAAATGGATACAATTTTTGATTGCTCTCTTCGTGAATGTCTGGTTTCTTTTTGCACCCATCTCGAATTTTTATACATTTTTTAAAATAATAGGTTTTTTAAAAGTTCATAAAAATCGCAAAAACATCCATTTATGTATCAAGTTTCAGTAGGGGATCAAAGTCTACTTAATTTTATACAATTAGATGTAAAATAACCTATCAAAAGTAATTGGAGTGATATAAATAACGTCAAGTAAAAAAGGACTCACAGTCTGTAGCGTCCGTCACAGAAAGAAAGGTTTTTTTAATTTGACTAGTGCAATTTTTCTTCTTTCTCCAATTGAACTTGGCTCGTAATGCTATACATTAGTCTAAAAATATATAGATGTTAATATAGCATTTTACAGATTAATATGCATACAAAAGTGTGTAGCGTCCGTCACAGTATATATTTTTTACAAAATGATATTTATTAAATACAAAATTTACATACAAATGTCTGTCATATTCATAAATCAATAACACTATCTATATCCACAGATTAAATTTAAGGTATTATGTATTAAAAAACATACAGTGGAACAAATTTGATGCTTTTGAAAAAAAATTTTGATTTTTGGGACACTCTAACATATAGCCTCAGCATTCTCGGAACGAAAAATAAGATGTAAAATGTGTAAAAAATGAAATAAATATATGTATGTAGCCGTTTTGTAAAATATTAAATTGTGCCCAAAAATCGCATTTTAACCGCGAACATGAAAAGAAAGTAGATTAAATTCGGAAACAAATAAAACCATTATTTTCACTGATTAACAAGTCCTTAAAAAATATGAAGTATGATTTTTTCCTAATAAAAAGCATTCAAGTAACAACTGTATCGTCCGCCACTTAGCGTCCGCAACAGTTCATTTATGGATTTTTCGTGAAACTGGAAACTTAAAATATTTTTTAAAAGCTGTTTTTTAATCCTCAGATTTTCCTCTATCTATAATTTTTTTATTACTATGACCGATTTGATGAAAATTACAGAAACAAGTGTTGAAAGAAAAATCACTTCCATTTTTTATAGCGTCCGTCACAGCACTTTAAAAGCGAATAACTTTTTCCTCCAAAAGAAGTATGTAAATTAACAAATTTACATTTTATAGCACAATCGATGGGCTAATATTCCCTGAAATCTGTGCAATGCTATCTAGTGTAGAACGACAATGGGATACATTTAAGTACAACAAAATCCGTACAAATGTATCGTCCGTCACGCAGGATTTGCCCATATATAAGAACTATAGCCAAATATAGACCGATTGTCACAAAATTTTACATACTGGCTGGTTTAATATAAAGTTTATTTGTGCATTTTAGTGGCCATAGCTATCATAGTTTCTAATTTAATAGATTTTAACTGGACTTTCCTAATTTTTTTTGGTTTCCGGGAGTGTTTTTTATATGAAAACTATAGTCAAATATGGACCGATTCCTATAAAATTTGATATTTTACCAATAGTTGCATAAAACTTCCCTTTAGTCGTCATAGCTATTGCAATTGTATACAATTTATCAGCATTAATGTGTTTCCCGGGCCGGAGTTATATGGGAGCTCTAACTAAACCGAAAATACTTTTTTAAAATGTTGTCTCTCTAGCTCTTGTAGTTAAGGAGCTATCGCGCTTTTATCTGACGGACAGACGGACGTATATATTTGACCAATAGTTGCATAAAACTTCCCTTTAGTCGTCATAGCTATTGCAATTGTATTCAATTTATCAGCATTAATGCGTTTCCCGGGCCGGAGTTATATGGGAGCTAAACCGAAAACACTTTCTTAAAATGTTGTCTCTCTAGCTTTTGTAGTTAAGGAGCTATCGCGCTTATATCCGACGGACAGACGGACATATATCCCATTTTCTTTTTGTGTTTTTCCGTAAGTTTTTTATATGGGAGCTATGGTCAAATGGTGACCGCAAGCACACTCGCTGGGATTGATATAAGACTTCCTTGTGCCAAATTTAGTGGTTATATCTGTTATAGTTTTAGATTTACTGGCATTTAAGTGTATTTTAGGTGAAATTTAGGCTGTTTTTATAAGTTTTTTGTATGGGAGCTATGGCTAAATGTGAACCGATTTTGATTAAATTTTACATGCTGCCTATGGCTTTAGAAAAACTTCTATATAGCAAATTGTAGTTATATAGTTTGTTATTTATTAGCAAATAAGCGATTAACCTAGGCGAGGTTATACGGGTGCTATGGTCAAATGTTAACCGATTTTGCTCAATTTCAATACCAACATTTTCTCAGAAATGAAGAATATTTTTACTAAGTTTCAGTGAGCTAGCTCCTTTCGTTTAGGCGTTATCATGATTTCAACAGACAGACAGACGGACATCGCTCCACCATCTTATAATTTTATAAGGATTCAGAATATATATCGCTTTTCTTATTTGAGCCAATATTATGGAAATTACAAACGGAATGACAATCTCGATATACCCTCCATTCTTTTTGATGGTGGGTATAAAAAGATTTGATTTATTCCAAACTTTCAATTCCAATTTATATCTCATTTTTAAAGTTGAAATTTTGCTTAAAATAGGTCAAAAAAAATCATGTTTTAGCTCTCCAAAAACGAAACGTTTTTTATAAGAACGTTATTTTATAAGAACTCAATTAAATTTCAAAGTTGATTTGAAATTATGCATTTAAAGTCTTTTTGAATTCAATATCATTTAGTCTGTAGTAGATAGCATTTGACATTTATTAGCATTTACAGGGTCTCGAAATTGGATGGTTTATTAAAATAAAAAAATATACCACAATCGGTACTTTTTCATTTTAGAAAATGATCCTAAATCGAACAAATATACATTAAGAGGTTGTGGGTGCGAATCCGGACTCAGGTTCATATCATAAATTTTTATTTTTAATAATTTTTATGATTTTTCTCAAAATATTTTATATTCAATAAATTAATATGAAATTGAAATTTTCTTAATTGTCAAGATATTAAATGGCTGGATATTACAAATATAAAATGGGACTGCAATTTTCCGCCAACATATTTTTTGTCGTTTAGCCTTTTTTTAATAAAATTACTATAATTCCTGGAATTTTTACCAAAAAAACATTCCATATATCAAACTATGACTCTAAAATAGATGATGTTATTTTTAAAAACTCCTGACGCCAATTTTAATCTAACACAGTCTCGTTACTTGCTTACTAAATCCCTTCAAAAATACTTCAAAATCTTAAAAAAAGTTTGGACTCATAAGAGATTAACTTGCAAAACCAAAAATCAGATTTAGCACAATCACTTTTCAAAACTAAGCCGATACCTTAGTTTTAGTTTAAAACCCAGCAACTAAACTGTGAAATGATGGTAAACGTTTTGGTAGCTAAGACTTGGCTTAAACTAGAAAACTAAGACATTTAAAAGGCTTAGAGCAGATTAGACTACTAAACACTAAAAATAATATAAACAACTTAAAATCTTGAGAAAAAGAAGAAACATTATTAATATAAAATTAAAAAGTCTAGACATTAGGAAAAGAAAAACATAACCTCAAATTTAAAAACAAAAATTTCAGCTTAAGAATTCCTGTAATTGCAAAAATATTTCAAAATTCTGATATTTAAGACTTGATTGATTTTCAAAAGTTTTCCTAAACACAGCTGTTGGTTTTCTAAAAATATTTTAGAAAATCTTAGTTAATTAACAGAGATTTTGTTCAAAAACTACTCAAACTACCTTGACATTTAAGAAAATTTCTGAAAGGAAAATTCATTAGTTAAAACTAATGGGGGCATAACAATTAAAAGATTTATCATGCTTTAAGACTCAGCCTAACTCCTTTTAGGGTGGTTGTTAAGATTTTCTGCATCAGCCGGCTTTTTTCACTTAAATGCATTTCTTTTGAAAAAATCTTAAAGTTTTGTGCTAAATCTTAGCGAAACAGCTGCTTGATATCATTTATTGACCCGTGTCTCTAATAAATTTTGGGGTAGTTTATCTTAAGACTTTGTGCCTTAAGAAAAAAACCCTACAAATGCAAAAATTATTACAATTTAGTAACTTAAGCCCGTTCAGGGGGTGGTTTCTAACCTCTTCTTGTGTCTTCTAAGATCTACGATCATAAAAGTTTTCCTACCTGGTTCTAAGCATTTTTTTGTACCACGCGTCTAAATTTATGGCATGTGTTACTTTGATCTCGAATAGTTTTACTTTTATTACTTTACAATCGGGTTTTAAAACAAATGCGTCTTTTTTTGCAGCAATCGAATCGATCAATAATTTAGCTTTAAAGATGTTTGAAAATTTCTTAAGGCAGATGTTTTGAAAATTGATTTTGATTATTTCTTTCAAATATTAGAAATTTATTTCTTCTTGTCCCCTTTTAAGAGATTTTGTGGTTTTTAACTTTAAGGCTTGTGCTTTATCTATATGTTGGAGTGATGGCAACCTTGTTGTTTAAAGTAAGAGTCAAGAAATCACTCTTTGTTTAAGGAAAAGGGAGCAAGATATTGAATTGAGCGGTTTTATAGCAACTCAAAAGTGGCGCTTGAAGAGTTCTTTTTGGATTTTTTTATGCTAAAGTGTTTTTGATTAAAATATGATAAGGCCATTTTTGTAATTGGAACTATTTTAACGAGTTTTTTATTTCCTATAAAAATAAGATATTTTTGAAAAATTTCCTATAAAAGTAAGAAATTTTTGAAAAATTTCCTTAAAAATAGGAAATTTTTGAAAAATTTCCTTAAAAATAGGAAATTTTTGAAAAATTTCCTATAAAAATAGGAAATTTTTGAAAAATTTCCTATAAAAATAGGAAATTTTTGAAAATTTTCCTATAAAATAGGAAATTTTTGAAAAATTTCCTATAAAAATAGGAAATTTTTGAAAAATTTCCTATAAAAATAGGAAATTTTTGAAAAATTTCCTATAAAAATAGGAAATTTTTGAAAAATTTCCTATAAAAATAGGAAATTTTTGAAAAATTTCCTATAAAAATAGGAAATTTTTGAAAAATTTCCTATAAAAATAGGAAATTTTTGAAAAATTTCCTATAAAAATAGGAAATTTTTGAAAAATTTCCTATAAAAATAGGAAATTTTTGAAAAATTTCCTATAAAAATAGGAAATTTTTGAAAAATTTCCTATAAAAATAGGAAATTTTTGAAAAATTTCCTATAAAAATAGGAAATTTTTGAAAAATTTCCTATAAAAATAGGAAATTTTTGAAAAATTTCCTATAAAAATAGGAAATTTTTGAAAAATTTCCTATAAAAATAGGAAATTTTTGAAAAATTTCCTATAAAAATAGGAAATTTTTGAAAAATTTCCTATAAAAATAGGAAATTTTTGAAAAATTTCCTATAAAAATAGGAAATTTTTGAAAAATTTCCTATAAAAATAGGAAATTTTTGAAAAATTTCCTATAAAAATAGGAAATTTTTGAAAAATTTCCTATAAAAATAGGAAATTTTTGAAAAATTTCCTATAAAAATAGGAAATTTTTGAAAAATTTCCTATAAAAATAGGAAATTTTTGAAAAATTTCCTATAAAAATAGGAAATTTTTGAAAAATTTCCTATAAAAATAGGAAATTTTTGAAAAATTTCCTATAAAAATAGGAAATTTTTGAAAAATTTCCTATAAAAATAGGAAATTTTTGAAAAATTTCCTATAAAAATAGGAAATTTTTGAAAAATTTCCTATAAAAATAGGAAATTTTTGAAAAATTTCCTATAAAAATAGGAAATTTTTGAAAAATTTCCTATAAAAATAGGAAATTTTTGAAAAATTTCCTATAAAAATAGGAAATTTTTGAAAAATTTCCTATAAAAATAGGAAATTTTTGAAAAATTTCCTATAAAAATAGGAAATTTTTGAAAAATTTCCTATAAAAATAGGAAATTTTTGAAAAATTTCCTATAAAAATAGGAAATTTTTGAAAAATTTCCTATAAAAATAGGAAATTTTTGAAAAATTTCCTATAAAAATAGGAAATTTTTGAAAAATTTCCTATAAAAATAGGAAATTTTTGAAAAATTTCCTATAAAAATAGGAAATTTTTGAAAAATTTCCTATAAAAATAGGAAATTTTTGAAAAATTTCCTATAAAAATAGGAAATTTTTGAAAAATTTCCTATAAAAATAGGAAATTTTTGAAAAATTTCCTATAAAAATAGGAAATTTTTGAAAAATTTCCTATAAAAATAGGAAATTTTTGAAAAATTTCCTATAAAAATAGGAAATTTTTGAAAAATTTCCTATAAAAATAGGAAATTTTTGAAAAATTTCCTATAAAAATAGGAAATTTTTGAAAAATTTCCTATAAAAATAGGAAATTTTTGAAAAATTTCCTATAAAAATAGGAAATTTTTGAAAAATTTCCTATAAAAATAGGAAATTTTTGAAAAATTTCCTATAAAAATAGGAAATTTTTGAAAAATTTCCTATAAAAATAGGAAATTTTTGAAAAATTTCCTATAAAAATAGGAAATTTTTGAAAAATTTCCTATAAAAATAGGAAATTTTTGAAAAATTTCCTATAAAAATAGGAAATTTTTGAAAAATTTCCTATAAAAATAGGAAATTTTTGAAAAATTTCCTATAAAAATAGGAAATTTTTGAAAAATTTCCTATAAAAATAGGAAATTTTTGAAAAATTTCCTATAAAAATAGGAAATTTTTGAAAAATTTCCTATAAAAATAGGAAATTTTTGAAAAATTTCCTATAGAAATAGTAAATTTTGGAAAAATTTCCTATAAAAATAGGAAATTTTTGAAAAATTTCCTATAAAAATAGGAAATTTTTGAAAAATTTCCTAAATTTCCAAAAATTTCTTATTTTTATAGGAAATTTTTCAAAAATTTCTTATTTTTATATAAAATTTTTCAAAAATTTCTTATTTTTATAGAAAATTTTTCAAAAATTTCTTATTTTTAGAGAAAATTTTTCAAAAATTTTTTATTTTTATAGGAAATTTTTTAAAAATTTCTTTTTAAAAAGTTTAGTGTGTATAAAAATAAAGTTTTTTTTTTTAAATTTACTAAAATTTCCAAAAATTTCTTATTTTTATAGGAAATTTTTCAAAAATTTCCTATTTTTATAGGAAATTTTTCAAAAATTTCTTATTTTTATAGGAAATTTTTCAAAAATTTCTTATTTTTATAGGAAATTTTTCAAAAATTTCTTATTTTTATAGGAAATTTTTCAAAAATTTCTTATTTTTAGAGGAAATTTTTCAAAAATTTCTTATTTTTATAGGAAATTTTTCAAAAATTTCTTATTTTTATAGGAAATTTTTCAAAAATTTCTTATTTTTATAGGAAATTTTTCAAAAATTTCTTATTTTTATAGGAAATTTTTCAAAAATTTCTTATTTTTATAGGAAATTTTTCAAAAATTTCTTATTTTTATAGGAAATTTTTCAAAAATTTCTTATTTTTATAGGAAATTTTTCAAAAATTTCTTATTTTTATAGGAAATTTTTCAAAAATTTCTTATTTTTATAGGAAATTTTTCAAAAATTTCTTATTTTTATAGGAAATTTTTCAAAAATTTCTTATTTTTATAGGAAATTTTTCAAAAATTTCTTATTTTTATAGGAAATTTTTCAAAAATTTCTTATTTTTATAGGAAATTTTTCAAAAATTTCTTATTTTTATAGGAAATTTTTCAAAAATTTCTTATTTTTATAGGAAATTTTTCAAAAATTTCTTATTTTTATAGGAAATTTTTCAAAAATTTCTTATTTTTATAGGAAATTGTTCAAAAATTTCTTATTTTTATAGGAAATTGTTCAAAAATTTCTTTTGAAAGAATTTCCTATGAAAAGAAGAAGGAATGCGAATAATTAGTTGTATAGGCTTTGTAAAAGCGTTTTCTTGACTACACCTGGGCTATCTTACTGACGTAGTTTTTGGCCAAATTAAGAGCTTTTCCAACCGATTCGTTTGTTCAATGAAGAGTTTGGGAAGTAGATTAATTTTTCGCTCACATAGCATTAGGTGAACTGAGTTAGCTTCAAAATTCCTGATTGCATTTCAAATCCTTAAAAACGTTTTGATCCCTTTATATGTTAATTTGGATCAATAGATCTTTGCGATCACACGATCTTGAATGATCGCCTAAAATAAATAACTTTCATGATTTACAAAGCAATTGCCTTAATTCCAGCTACTACAATTTTCAATATCAATATTTTTTCCCATCATAAAAAATCATTTGGGTTTTATACCACATTTACCTTGTTTTTTGAAATCGAATTGAAATGAAACATTAATTTTAATACCCCGCAAATGGAAACGCACGATTTATACATTAAATAATTTTAATCGTAAAAAACTACTACTAACTCTAAACTGCTTATTAAGGAAGCCATATCCATCTTATATCCAAGTTCTCTAGACATTCCTTCTTCAGTTTATTTTTTTTTATGGTTAATCCTAAAATTCGATATTTTTTAGTGTTAGACTTTCAATGTTATAAAATTTTATGCTCCATATTCCTTTAAGTTTTTTTTATGTGATCTTCCACCAAAAAGGCAAAAAAGCTGCCCTAATTCATAAAAAAAATATTGTATGTTAAATTTTTTCTTACATTTTTTGTTTCTAAAGGATCAACACCTTGAATGTTTAGAGTGTAGCTCTTTTAGAACGTACTTGGTTGGATCTATGGAATATGAGTACATGCGTGTTTCGTGTCATGACGTGCCCCTTAACAAATTGTGGCGCATGTGTTTATTAAATATTTCTTAGTTTTTTTCTTTCGTGTGTTCCCTGAACGTTTTTTATTTGTTTCAGACATTTATCATCCATTTATGTTGATATGATGGATAAGAGTTTTGTTTTATTTTTAATATTTTCGTATTTGTTTTATTTTTAAATCCTGGGAATATTTGAAGTTTTTTGGTTTTTCGTTAAGTTTTTTTTTTGGTTATGGTTTGCTTTGATGAGTCCTGAGGGCTGTTGGGTGTAGGGGGGACAGAAGGTGATCATGAGAATTTAAGGAGGTTTTAATTGAAATGTCATGTTGAATATTTAAGGATCAACTTAAATTAATATTTGTAAATTTTTCATAAGGCCAGGACTTTTTAGGTTATTTTAAGTGTGAGAACATTTTCAAAAAGAAATTTTTGTTTTAAGCTATAGTTTTGAAGTTTACGACAATCGTCAGACAAAATACTGATGATCTGAGTTTAGTATCAGAATATCAGATATAGTGAAGCCGAATTTTACGATGAAAGTATGTCAATTAGAGAATAAGTAGTGAGGACCTCAAGATCCTACAACATAGCTCACAATTAAAAAATGTTAAAGATGATGACGTTAAAGATTCCTTCTATGATCAACTTGAGGAAGTCTATGACTATTTGAGAATTAAGTCTATGATGTTAAAATAATACTGGGTGATTTTAACGCAAAGTTAGAACGCGAAAGCCGCTTTGATCCTACTGTTGGTAAATTCAGACTTCACGGTGAAATGTCTAATGATGGTATTAGGATGATCTCCTTTGCAGCAGCAGGTTTCCACACCCTAAAATCCATAAAGCAACATGGGTGTCTACTAGAATCCCAATTTATTACAATTGTGATGAACATAAATAAAATATTGGTAGAAAGCACCATTAGGATGTAATGGAAAGCAACTATTGCCTGGCGTCTCCAGCTACCAGGTAAGAACTGTATCCAATTTCTACTCTAACCTCCTCTTGGTACATCCTGGTAACCTGAGCTACCTAGTTAAAGATGCGGTAAACAACCCGCGTGGGATTCTAGGTCAGGGCTAATATGAGAGGTAGTTATTTTAGAGCCATTCCAATGTATTTGGTCTAAGGGTCTGAGATAATTGTACTTGGTAAATTACGAAAATGCACCGTCTGTTCAATATATTTGTTGCAAGCGGGCTTTTGTCTCAGATTTAGCGGCTCGCTCGTGTCTTTGGACCCATCGACTTAGCACTTATGATGTTTTAAGCATGGAAAGAAACAACATTACAGAATAGATTACTCCAAATGGTAATAATGCGAGAAATCCCCCTGCTACAGCTGGCACAAGGATTTTGGAGGTGCCTAATGCATGCAAGAACATTATGATGAATGAAACCAGAGGCCCTATGCTCCACTGGGAGTCAAGGATAACAGAAGAAGAATAAGGAACCACCATTGCTCAACATATGTTTTGTGTTTTGGTTAGGCCAACATTGTCTGGAGGACTACTCCTAATGCTAGGCAGATTGAGAGCCAGGCATTACACTCAAGTTTTAAAACAGAATAAATACGAATTATAATGTTGTTAAAACCATAAAAGTAAAGCCGCAAAAAAAGATCAACCTCATACCATTGTCAGATGATACGTTTTGGAGGCTGAATTTACCAACAGTGGGCTTAAAGCAACTTTCCCGCCCAATTTTTGTGTCAAAATCACCTAGTATTATTTTCACATTATGATTGGGGCAGCTATCGTAAACTTCCTCGAGTTGTTCATAAAAGGCTTCTTTCAAATCTTCATCTTTCTCCACTGTGGGAGCGTGAGCACAAATTAAACTCAGATAGAAGTATTTTGCTTTGACACGTATTGTCGCTAATCTTTCGTTGCTTGGGCCAATCTAGAGTCTAGGTTTCGCCTTTTTTTTCTAACTATGAATCCGCAACCAAATGTATGCCTACTCTAATGGCAGTTGTAATATAGGTCACCTTTTGGTGTCTTAGCGACGCCGCGTCCTTCCTGCACAGCAGTAAAATCGCATTTATATTCTTCGAGAACATCCATCAACTGCATCAGAGCACCTCCTCTGTTAAGGGTTCGGATGTTTCAGGTGCTGATCCTTAATGGTCGTTTTTTCGTTTGCCATAGTCGTCAACATTAGTGGGGCCCGTTTTAACTTTTTCTTTTGCTTTTTCATCATAAGTTTTTTTTTCCAGGAGTGGGTTACTAGCCCGACGTCCTATACCCATGTTTATATCTTTTTTATGGGGGAATGCGCGGCACATATTAGCTCGCTACTTTAACGGGTGTTAACGTAGCTACCCAGGTGATACCACGAGGAAGTCAGTTGAGATGAAGAATAACCCAAATAAGACTAGGCTTACCAAGCTAAAACCAATCTGTACCGTTGCTTAGTATCCAACATAACCTACATCACCCAAGTGTGATCTCTACTTATATTAAAAAATCGAAAAGTATATTCATAATTTATGTCATAAATCCGAAAAATACCGTTACAAATATGTCCATTTTCCAAAAGTACTTTAAACTCAATTCATTTTGCATCATCCTTCCTTTGCTCTAACAAATCACAGCTGAATAATGACTGATCTTTTTCTGAATGTACCAAAAGAAAAATATAAACAATATAAAATCTCTAAAAAATTTGGCACACTTTTGATATCAAGAGCCCTAAGGACAATGCGAAAAAAATAAAAACAAGCCAATTACTAAAATTTAGGACAAGGTGTGCAGTCAATTTTAAAAGACATCCTGGCACACAAACAAGATTGAAAAAAAAAACCCATAAGAAACTAAAATAAAGAAGGAACCAAACGTCCCCTACCAAAAAAAAAAAAGTAACGGACATTACAGACAGACCAACAGACACAACAAATAAACACAAACGCACTCATAATCAAAACACACACTCTCGCTTACAGAATCCTTGTTCCTCGTTTGGAAGGTTCAGCTGCAAAAATGTTAAACCAACAAAAAATAAACGTTAGAGGGCATGTGCCAAAAAGAAGAAAATTATATAAAATAGAATCAATTTCTTTCTTTTTTTTATCAATGGCACGTATCCACGCTTTTGAGCAGCTGTTTTGATCATCCCAAGATGTAATGACTTCTTTGCTTTTATTCTTTTACTTAAAGAAAATAATCAAAAGATTTCTTAAGACTTTCTAGAATGAATTATATTCCTTAGACAGATAAAGGGGGAAGCTACTTCTAAGAGATGATTGTGATGATTGTGTAAGTATAAAAACAACACAAACCAAATAATTTTGTGGTAGAGGAAGATTTTTGAGAAAAAAAAAGGATTAAAAAGGGATATGTGTTTAATCTAAGCAGACATTTGGAAATTATGTAACATTTGTGAAGGTGGATAATTGAACTATACACACACTTCTATTTATGTAGCCTCTAAAATTAGATGTAGTGCCTAATTTTCGATATGTGTGGAACTAGGAATACTACCTCGGATGATAATGGCCTAACTTACCATCGAAAAGCGTCGAGAAAAGTTTGTTCCCACCAACAATTTTTGGTTTTAATAAATAATTGTAATAAACTGGGATTCTAGTGCAATACACTTATGTAAAACTTTTTAATAAAATGTTTGATATTCCATATTTTTTTTAAATTTTGGATATTTTGAAAAATTTGGGATTATTTAGTAGCAAAACATAAACACAAAATTCCCATTTTCTTCAGATTTACAAGCGTTTTAGTGAATTTGTCACATTTAGTGCGTTTTGACAGAAGAGTTTGTATAGGAGCTATGGTCAAATGTGGACCGATTTCAATTAGGTACCATAAATATTGGACCGATTTTGACGATTTTCAATAGCCATGGTCCCACTATCAAAAAATGATCTGTGCAAAGTTTCATTAAATTATCTTTAGAATTGCGACCTGTACTTTGGTTACATGGTTTACATGGGGATCCAGCCATCTAGACAGACGGACTGACATCACTAAATCGACTAAAAGGTGGGTCTAAGAAAAATATTTCTATGCGTTACATACATCAGCACAAACTTACAATACCCTTTCCACCTATGGTGGTGAAGGGTATAAAAACGGGCCCCTTAATGTTGACGACTATAAAAATTTGAACTCTTTACAGAGGAGGTGCTCTGATTCAGTTGATAGATGGTCTTGATGAATCTAAATGTACATTAATGTTCTTCAGGAGATAAGATGGTCTGGACACGGCGTCACCAAGACACCAAAAGTCGACCTTTATTATAGCTGCCATGAAAGTATTCACGAATTTTGTTGTGGTTTTTGGTGAACAAAAGGATGCGAAATCTGGTTTCCAGGTTGACCTCAGTAAGTGAAAGAATAGCAACAATACGCGTCAAAGCTAAATACTTTCATCTGATTTGTGCTCACGCACCCACAGAGGAAAAAGATGATGGCGTTAAAGAATCCTTCTATGATCAACTTGAAGAAGTCTATGACTATTTGAAAATTAAGTCTATGATGTTAAAATAATAGTGGGTGATTTTAACGCAAAAAAATACGCTTAAGAAATGACCATATGTATAGATGGTGCAACGAAGAAGAAGAAGATACATACCACTTCCTTTGTCAATGTGTTGCACTATCTAACAATCGATTTAAATGTTTTGATTCTTACTTTTTTCAGAATCTAGAAGATTTAAGGAACGTGCATCCTCTAAAGATGATAAAATATATCAAATTGTCGAAGCTTTATGTGAACTGATAAAGGAGGAAAACAAAATGTGCTAAATGTTGGTAATGCTTCTCGAAATGAAGCTTCTTAATCGAGGACGCACTATGGATCAACACCTATGGTCTTGTGCATAATCTTACAGTTTTCTGTGAGGTCCTCCTATCTAATCTAATCTAACGCAAAGTTAGAAGGCGAAAGCCGCTTTGATCCTACTGTTGGTAAGTTCAGCCTTCACGGTGAAATGTCTAATGATGGTATCAGGTTGATCTCCTTTGCAGCAGCAGGTTTCCACACCCTAAAATCCATAAAGCAACATAGGTGTCTCCTGACCAAAAAAACAAAAAATCTGATTGGTCATTTGTAGTTGACGGAAGACACCCATCAAATGTATTGGATGTGGGCTCAGATCGAGGAGCTAATATGGACTCCGATCATTTTCTTGTTGCAGCCAAGGTGAGAACACGTCTGAATGTATCGAGGAACATATAGACGGAAGCGCAAAGAAAGTTTGACGTCACAAAGCTTAAATCTCACCAAATTGATAACGATTTCCCGCATCGAACAGCTCAATTTCTAAAAAAACGTTTCTGACTCAAACGATATCTGCACGCAAAAAAATCTTGGTATGACGAGTAGTGGCGCAATGTCACTTCTGAGAAAAATGAAGCCTACAGGGCAACTTTGCAATTTGTAGTTACGCGTCAAACCGTTGAAAGATATCGAGAGAAAAATAGGGAAGAGGAACGCCTATTCTAGGCAGGAGGTGATGAGTTAATAAGGAGTATGTCCCAGCTTATAAAAACCATATGGTTAGAAGAACATATGCCCGATGATTGGAGTCTCAGTGTTCTCTGTCCAGTGCACAAAAAAGGAGATAAAACTGTATGTGCCAATTATAGAGGTATAAGCCTCCTTTCAATTGCATATAAAATTCTATCGACCATATTGTGTAAAAGGCTGAAACCCAAAGTAAATAAAATAATTGGGACCTACCAATGTGGCTTTATACAAGGTAAATCTAGCACTGACCAGATCAGAGATAGTGGGACGTAAAATCCTGGAGAAAACATAAGATAAACAAATTGATACATATCACTACTGCGTTGACTACAATAATAATACATTCTATATTATGGTCCAAGGACGATCCCTATACTTTTTGGCCGAAATCGGATTACTATTTCGGGTTTATTTCCCATAGGGATGCCTTCCCGGAATAGAGTTTTTGGTCCTTTACAGCTACAAATTTAGCTGTATTTTTATAATATTCAGCACAAATATTGCTTATCATAACCTTAATTAGTGTACTTAGTTTTGTAGAAATCGGCCCATATTTGACCATAGCTTCCATACAAGACACTTTCTCAAATGACGTTTATATACACATAAAAGTGCAAAAACGTTTAAAACTCTGAAGATAAATGCATTTGATTACTTAAACTTTGCACAGATAAATATTTTGTAAATAGAAACCAATAACCAAAATTCGGTAACAATCGGTCCACAATTGACCCTAGCTCCCATATCAGGTCCTTAGTCGGAAATGACATAAATCTCTAAATTTTGAAAAAATAACACATAATATATGTATGTATGTCTCTAAGGCTTAAGGAAAACTCTTTACTTGTTTATACATATTTGACCTTAGTAGTGAAGGGAATGATATAGTCGGTCTTGACCGACTATACTTTTTCTTACTTGTTTAAATTGTGAGAAATTCTCAAAGTATCTTGGATGAGTCCCAGGTAAATCGACATTTTGGGGCCAAATGGCTGTGGTAAGAGAACTAAATGTGCAATCATTTAAAATCTTAACAAGATTTTTTTTTAAGATGAGACGAGTATTAAAATTTAAAAAGAAATCCTATTAGAAATTTTAATTTCGAAAATGTTCTTAAGAGTTTGTGTACATTCCCAACAATAATTTAACTCCTGTATAATATTTTCTAATACTAAACATTTATGACATTCATTAATTTTTATTTATTTTTAAATAACTAAAAATTATTTAAAAATTAATACACATTTCACTCCCCCCTACCAAAACTCCCTCCAGCTTCCAAATCCCAAATCTCTTTAGAAATATTTTCACACATTCTTCGAGTTCCTTTTTTGAATAAAAACAAATCGCTGAAATCACCTTTTAGCTTTCAAGAAATGTAAAACCAAATTAATTTGAATATGTTTTCAGGGAAAATACAAAAAAATTCCACCCCTCCTTAAGGGAATAAGGATCATGTGTTTAAAAGTGTAGGGAAATGATTACCTTGTCCTCGCCTTCAACATTTGAATATTATCATAATTATTATGACTTTTCTTCAAGAAAATTGTAGACTTATCAAATGTTAGGAATAATAAGGGTGCAGCCAACAAAAGTTCCCACAGTCTCACGTGTTTGATACGATAAAAAGTTTTTTTTGTTCTTTTGAATCCTTGTTTTAAAAATAAATACCTTTAGTCAGGGACAAAAACAAAATTCCCATAGTTATACGATCGCTCATAAACATTTACTATGTTAGGTCTGTCTCTAAGAGTTTGGTTCGCGTCATTTGGACTTACACAAAATAGGGGCGTCTTTTTATACTTTTAGACTCGTCAATGTAGTCATCATTTTGGCTTTGGCTCATTGTCCTTTAGTAGTGTATATAAGAGTGTGTGTGTATGTGTATAAGTATTCCTTTAACTTCCTTAAGTTCCTTCCGTATTGAACCTCTAAACGCGTTTAGTTTTATTTGTCCATGGTGCTTTTTTTGTTTATTCCTGATAATGGTGGTGGGTTTTCTTTAATGTTAAGACTGACTACCTTAGCAAGTCCTTGCTAGAGACTATGTGTGTGTGTTTGTGTGAGTCTTGTCCTATAGTGTATTGTAATGTGCATTGACTTCCCCCTTTTGCACGTGGATTAAAAAAATATTATAGTTGAAATTATTGCATTTGAAAACCATCGAACCAACCAACCTACCAACATACCTTTACTCTGGAAAGGTGATCGTGAGAAAAAGTTTTTCTCACATTTATTCCTTGGAAACTAAAAATTAATTTGAAATTCCTCTTGATAGTAATTTGGGTGGTGGTCTTAGAGCTGAGCGTCAGACTGTACCTTATCGAGGATAGTTTGAAAACTTTTTAGTGAATTTTATTTGAGGGTTAGTTTTGTTTTTAGCGTGTTAAGTTATGCGAGTTTGATCCTACGAGAGTAAGTGCTTACTAAAGGTAAGGTTTGAGTGGGTTTCCTTAGTGATATCAGGACCTTATCAAGTCTTATTTAGAGTGTGGGAAAACTTTAACAGATGTTCAAATTGTAAGAATTGCGTTTTTCTGGTTTTGTGAATTAATTTGTTCAACATGTTAATTAAATGACAAGGATTTTATATTTAAGGGTGACATGATTGTGCATGCAAATTATAACTAAAATTTAAAAAAAACTTCTATAGAAAAATTTTCTTTATGAAATTTTTTCTATAGAAACATTTTCTTTATGAAATTTCGTCTTAGAAAATTTTTTATTTGGAAAAATTTTCTTTAAGAGATTTTTTCTATAAAAAAATTTTCTTTATGAAATATTTTCTATAGAAAAATTTTCTTAATGAAATTTTTTCCATAGAAAAATTTTCTTTATGAAATTTTTTATAGAAAAATTTGTTTATGAAGTTTTTTCTATAGAAAAATTTTATTTATGAAATTTTTTCTATAGAAAAAATTTCAAAAATAAAATTTTTCTATAGAAAAACTTTCATAAAGAAAATTTTTTTATAAAAAAAATTTAAAAAGAAGAGTATTCGCATTTGATCCCTAATCTTTTACATTTATTTATTAATTTAATTTAAAAAATTTCTATAGAAAAAATTTCATAAAGAAAATTTTTCTAAAGAAAAAATTTCACAAAGAAAAATTTCTTAGAGAAAAAATGTCAAAAAGAAAATTTTTCTAAAGAAAAATTGTCATAAAGAAAATTTTTCTAATGAAAAAATGTCAAAGAAATTTTTTTTAAAGAAAAAATTTCATAAAAAAAATTTTCTATAGAAAAAATTTCATAAAGAAAATTTTTTCTACAGAAAAAATTTCATAAAGAAAATTTTTTCTACAGAAAAAATTTCATAAAGAAAATTTTTTCTATAGAAAAAATTTCATAAAGAAAATTTTTTCTATAGAAAAAATTTCATAAAGAAAATTTTTTCTATAGAAAAAATTTCATAAAGAAAATTTTTTCTATAGAAAAAATTTCATAAAGAAAATTTTTTCTATAGAAAAAATTTCATAAAGAAAATTTTTTCTATAGAAAAAATTTCATAAAGAAAATTTTTTCTATAGAAAAAATTTCATAAATAAAATTTTTTCTATAGAAAAAATTTCATAAAGAAAATTTTTTCTATAGAAAAAATTTTATAAAGAAAATTTTTTCTATAGAAAAAATTTCATAAAGAAAATTTTTTCTATAGAAAAAATTTCATAAAGAAAATTTTTTCTATAGAAAAAATTTCATAAAGAAAATTTTTTCTATAGAAAAAATTTCAAAAAGAAATTTTTTTCTATAGAAAAAATTTCATAAAGAAAATTTTTTCTATAGAAAAAATTTCATAAAGAAAATTTTTTCTATAGAAAAAATTTCATAAAGAAAATTTTTTCTATAGAAAAAATTTCATAAGGAAAATTTTTTCTATAGAAAAAATTTCATAAAGAAAATTTTTTCTATAGAAAAAATTTCATAAAGAAAATTTTTTCTATAGAAAAAATTTCATAAAGAAAATTTTTTCTATAGAAAAAATTTCATAAAGAAAATTTTTTCTATAGAAAAAATTTCATAAAGAAAATTTTTTCTATAGAAAAAATTTCATAAAGAAAATTTTTTCTATAGAAAAAATTTCATAAAGAAAATTTTTTCTATAGAAAAAATTTCATAAAGAAAATTTTTTCTATAGAAAAAATTTCATAAAGAAAATTTTTTCTATAGAAAAAATTTCATAAAGAAAATTTTTTCTATAGAAAAAATTTCATAAAGAAAATTTTTTCTATAGAAAAAATTTCATAAAGAAAATTTTTTCTATAGAAAAAATTTCATAAAGAAAATTTTTTCTATAGAAAAAATTTCATAAAGAAAATTTTTTCTATAGAAAAAATTTCATAAAGAAAATTTTTTCTATAGAAAAAATTTCATAAAGAAAATTTTTTCTATAGAAAAAATTTCATAAAGAAAATTTTTTCTATAGAAAAAATTTCTTAAAGAAAATTTTTTCTATAGAAAAATTTCATAAAGAAAATTTTTTCTATAGAAAAATTTTCATAAAGAAAATTTTTTCTATAGAAAAAATTTCATAAAGAAAATTTTTTCTATAGAAAAAATTTCATAAAGAAAATTTTTCTATAAAAAAAATTTCATAAAGAAAATTTTTCCATAGAAAAAATTTCATAAAGAAAATTTTTCTATAGAAAAAACTTCATCAAGAAAATTTTTCTATAGAAAAAACTTCATCAAGAAAATTTTTCTATGGAAAAAACTTGGATTGTAGCACAATATATTGCTTTTACTGTATATTTATACTTGGATTATCATTTTTTTCTTATTATTTCATTTTACTTTTAACCAATTTAGAAATTTCGTTAACAAAAATACTTATCACTTGTAATTTCTTTCGGTTTCAACACCTTTTTTTTAAATCGTCTTTTGTCTTATTGTTCTAAATATTCCATAAAATAATAAATAAAATAATTTTGTTCGATTTTTAGCAAAAACCGAATTCCGCTCACGTAATCGTAGACGTTTTGGTCGAAACGTGAATTTATTTTTGAGCACGCGCAATTGTTTTCGTACGGATGGACATTATTCATGTATTCGTTGTTGTTTTTGCTACTTCTTTTTCATATTGAGCTGAGGTAACGGTACTTTGGTTCTCATTTCTTGTATTTTAATGGGACAAGTTGATTTTTGTTGAGAATAGTAAAGAAAAAAGTTAAAGAAAATAGTGTGCAAAAGAAAATTAAAGAAATAGTTAAAATATTATTGAATTTGCCAGAAGTTGGTGAAACTATTTTTTAGTTAACCGTTAGTTTTTCATTTTCAGTTATACAGAAGAGAGGCAGCGTTGCCAGCTAGAAATAAATTGAATTAAAATTATTTTTATCGAAAAGTTTTTATTTTTCATTTATTTCTTAAGGAAATTTTTATTTTTAAAACATTTTGTAGGTATAAGAAGATTTATTTTTTAATAATTTATGCAAAGAAAAATTTTCGTTTTAATAATTTTTCCAAAGACAAATTTCGTTTTTATAATATTTACATAATTTAAATATTAACACAATTTTTCTATAGAAAAATTATTGTTTTAAACATTTTTTTCGTAGACAAATTTTAGTTATACATTTTTTTTCTATAGAAAAATGTTGGCTTGAAATTTTTTTCTAAAGAAAAATTTGAATTTT
Source organism: Stomorhina lunata (assembly GCA_933228675.1). NCBI lineage: Eukaryota > Metazoa > Arthropoda > Insecta > Diptera > Rhiniidae > Stomorhina > Stomorhina lunata. The sequence continues at coordinate 98,299,624 of OW121744.1, forward strand.
AAAATTTTTTCTAAAGAAGCATTTTCGTTTTATATCAAATATTTCGTTTTGAAATATAGACGCAAGTGTGCTTCTATAAAAATTTCGTTTTTAAATATTTTTCTAGAAGAAAACTTTTTGTTTGGAATTTTTTTCAAGAAATAAATTTAGTTGAAATTTTTTTCAAGAAAAAATTTTCTTTTAAAACTTTTCTATAGAAAAATTTAATTCAAAATTTTATCTATAAACAAATGTACGTTTTTTAAAATTTTTCTAAAGAACAGATTTTCGTTTTTTAGTCAAATGTGGGCGAACATCAACTTTAAAAGTGTCTCTCTGATAAATTTATGATCATAGGAAGATTTTATGGGCAGATGGTCTTAGGTGCTAGGGTCAAATGTAAACCGATTGTCTAAAATTGTTTCATTATTTCAGGAATTAATTTCCCGTAATTAAGGTTTTGAACGCTTACAGGCACAAATTTCAGTATATTTGTATTTTCTTTAATAAAAGTTTAATTAATAACATAAAATGTATAACCAAATAGTATTAATTCTAATCAAATCCATAACTCAGATCAACAAGATTTTGCGCTAGATTTTTTGACCAAATCTAGATGGCTTTGGTTTTCAAAATCTGAATATGACAAGGGTTTTCCAAGTTGGCTCTAGTTTTCGAGATATAATTTTTTATTTGAAAAACAGTTTTTTTCTAATAATATAACTCCTATAACTTAATATAACTCCAAAATGGCTGGTTATATTGAGCTAATAAGAAAAATTCGAGAACAATTTTATCAATAAGTCTTCTTTACATTTTTCTTAATCCGCTTAGTCGTTTTAGGGATGTCATAGAATTTATACCGAAATAATGATTCTTTTTTCGTTTAAAAAAAAATCATAAAAAATACAAGAATTAGCAAAGACCAACAAATTTACAAGTTTTTCTTAAGCCTGAGACATACATACATACATACATACATACATATACTATGTGCTACTTCGAGATTTATGTCATTTCCGGCTAAGGGCCTGATTATGTCAATTGTGGATCGATTGTTAAAAAATTTCGGTTATTGGTTTGTATTTGCAAAATATTTATCTGCGCAAAGTTTTAGTAATGAAATGCCATTTATCTTTAGATTTTTAAGCGTTTTTGTGCTTTTCTGGGTATTTGAAAGACTTGAGGATTTCTGTACCAAATTTTATAAATTTTACTTAATGTTCTTCTGAAATTCTTGCCGTTTTCAAATGGACTTGGACATTTTTCCCAATGTTTTTCGCTTTTCTTTGGACTTAGAACTTTTGCTTATCGTTGCATAAAAACAATAAAAAACAAGTAAGAAAGTGCTATAGTCGGTCAAACCCGACCATACGATACCCTTCACCACTAAGGTCAAAGGTTTTTTTCGCGTATACAGACAAATATTTGCTAAATTTTGCCATCATACAAATATTTTCTCAAAACTTTTATATTTAAGCTGTTTCCGTTATTTGGACTTACATATATAAGAGGGTTAATTGTGGATCGACTATCTCGAAATTTGGCAAGTTGATTACAGATTTGACAAAAATTATCTATGCAGAAAATAAACTCAAAATTCCCATTATCTTCAGATTTACGAGCGTTTTAGCGATTTAGTGGGTTTACGAGCGTTTTAGCGTTAGTGCGTTTTGACAAAAGAGTTTGTATGGGAGCTATGTGGACCGATTTCAGATTTACGAGCGTTTTAGCGATTTAGTGGGTTTACGAGCGTTTTAGCGTTAGTGCATTTAGTGCGTTTCGACAAAAGAGTTTGTATGGGAGCTATGTGGACCGATTTCAACAAAAATTTGTAGAGTGATTTTGGTTTATATAAGCAGTATTTGTTTTAAATTTCATGAAAAAATATTGATATTGGACGCCAAAATATCAATTCCGGGAAGTGGGACCTGTGGGAGGTACCATAAATAATGGACAGATTTTGACGAATTTCAATAGTCAGGGTCCCACTATCAAAAAATAAATTTCATCAAATTATCTTTAGAATTGCGACCTGTACTTTGAATAAATGGTTTACATGGGGGTCCAGCCAGCCGTCGAGACGGACTGACATCGGTAAATCGACTTAGAAAGTGATTCTAAGTCTATTGGTATACTAAAAGGTGGGTCTTAGACAAATATTTCTATGCGTTGCATACATCAGCACAAACTTATAATACCATTTCCACCTATGCATAGCTATGGTGGTGTCTGATAATGATGCGTTTTGAATTAAACAAGCATTCTACATCAAAATCTCAATTTGGATAAAAAGTAGACTTATAACATTTACCTATTAAGGTAACAATTCTATTAATTAATTTAATTTTAATTATCAAGCAATGTAACCAATTTCATTCGGAATTGCATTCCGTAGTTAAATTCCGATCGAAATGGTTTTCCGTTCTATAGATTCCAAAAAATTTAAATGCTCTTAAACATTCTACAACACGATATTTTCAATTGAAATCGGAAGCTTTATTTTTATTAAAACAAATAACTACAATTAATTGAAGAAATTATTCAAATATTGATTAAACAAAGAAAGACAAAAATAAATTTCGTTTTATGGAATTCATTCCATTTCTGAACGGATTTGAGTTCTGTGACATGACTGTATATTCAATATTTTTGATTTAGTTTAAATTTGTATTTTAAATATTTGCAAATATAAAGTATTTCCCTCCAAACTAAAATTCTAGCATCTGGCAATGCTTTTCATAAATTTTTGCTATATTTGCTTTTGTCTGTTTTGCCTCAAACATCTGGAATAATAATAATAAAAAGAAAACACTAGCAAAGCAATAAAGAGATAAGTACATGCGAGTGGAAGAAAATAAAGCGTCCAGCAAAAAACACCAACAACAAACACAGAGAATTTGTGAGTGTGTCATCTAGACTTCGGCAGAAAAATTATATGAAGAAGAATAATAAAAGCAAAAGAGAAGTTATCATAAAAATAAATGAGTAATGCTTGAACTGTTAGCATAGCTATCTCCCTTGCTCTTGGAGGGAATGTGGAGTTATGATTAGTCTTTCATGTATGGTGTATTCTGTTTAACATTACTGTTATTAGAATTGCTAGAGGTTATTGTTGTTGGTGCTGCCATAATTTTATTGTTGGAGAAAACATTGTTGGAAAATATACAAAGCGCATTTTGTGTGTGAATTTTTGTCGTTTTTAATGCAAGCAGGCAGATTGTAATTAAAAGTCTCGATGGAGGAGTAAAAGTGCACAATTATCTTGAAATAATAAAATAAATTAATAATTAAAATTAAAAGATTTACAAAAATAAAAGTGTTTTTGTTTTTTATTGAAACACAAACGAGCGAAAAAGAAAAAAATGAACTGTTAAATTAAAAGAAGCGAAAAAAGGAGTTAAGAGAAAAATAAAGCAAAAAAGGAATAAAATAAATTTTAGGTGTGACATGAAGTGATTACAACAAGAGCTCAAAAAAAGAAGGAAAAAAAGAAAATTGGAAAAATAAAATAGAAGAAAAATATAAATTAAAAAAGGATTACTATTAGAAAAAAAATAAAAATTTTAATTTTCTTAAAAGTTAAAACAAATTTTCAAAGAACTTTTAAGTGATAAAACAAAAAAAGAACTAAAAACAAACATGCAAAACAGCCCCCGGACAAATGGAGCCATTTCCTCCTTGCCCAGCACATTGGCACAACTGGCTCTGAGAGATAAACAACCTGCCCCGGCACTGCCACACACCATGCCCCCACTTATTGGGGGTGGTGTGGGCTCCAGTGTCTTGTCAAAAGCCTCTGCTCTACAACAACAGGCAAATGGTGGTGTGGGTGTTGGAGGTGAGTCCAATAATGTAGGCCATAATGATTCTAATAAGTTGACACATGAACTGCAAGAAAAAGAACAAGAAAACAAGCAGCAGCAGCAACAACAGCAGCTGACACAGACGAAACAAAAGCCACCGCTGCCAGTACGTAACAAACCCATGGAAATAGCTGGTTATGTGGGTTTCGCCAATCTCCCAAATCAGGTGTATCGCAAGGCCGTTAAACGTGGCTTTGAATTTACTCTGATGGTGGTGGGAGCCAGTGGTTTGGGTAAATCTACACTCATCAACTCCATGTTCCTCTCGGACATCTACAACTCTGAGCAATATCCCGGACCCTCCATGAGGAAGAAGAAAACAGTAGCTGTAGAGGCCACCAAAGTTTTGCTTAAGGAAAATGGTGTGAATCTTACTCTAACCGTGGTGGATACTCCTGGCTTTGGCGACAGTGTGGATAATACCAATTGTTGGGTTCCTATTCTGGAATATGTTGACTCAAAATATGAGGAATATCTTACCGCTGAATCGAGAGTCTATCGCAAACAAATACCCGATAATCGTGTACACTGCTGTTTGTATTTCATAGGACCCACAGGCCATGGATTAAGGCCTTTAGATATCGCCTGCATGCAAAGTCTCTCCGACAAGGTTAATCTGGTTCCTGTTATAGCTAAAGCCGATACCTTAACCCCCGATGAAGTTCATCTTTTCAAAAAGCAAATTCTCAATGAAATCGCTCAACACAAAATCAAAATCTATGATTTCCCTTCAACCTTGGAAGATGCAGCAGAGGATAGTAAAACTACCCAAAATCTAAGGTCAAGGGTACCCTTTGCCGTGGTGGGTGCCAATACCATAGTAGAACTGGCTGATGGTAAAAAAGTACGAGGCAGACGTTATCCCTGGGGTTTGGTGGAGGTGGAGAATCTTTCACATTGTGACTTTATTGCCTTACGCAATATGGTCATCCGCACACATCTACAAGATCTCAAAGATGTCACCAATAATGTCCATTACGAAAACTATCGCTGCCGTAAACTTTCCGAGCTGGGCCTAGTCGATGGCAAGGCTAGACTTTCCAATAAAAATCCTCTCACACAAATGGAAGAAGAAAAACGAGAACATGAATTGAAAATGAAGAAAATGGAAGCCGAAATGGAACAGGTGTTCGATATGAAGGTCAAAGAAAAAATGCAAAAACTTAAGGATTCCGAATTGGAGCTGGCCCGCAGACATGAAGAACGCAAAAAGGCCCTTGAACTGCAAATACGTGAATTGGAAGAAAAGAGACGTGAATTTGAGCGTGAACGCAAGGAATGGGAAGATGTTAATCATATTACCCTGGAGGAACTCAAAAGACGTTCTTTGGGCGCCAACAGCAGTACAGATAATGTTGATGGTAAAAAGGAGAAAAAGAAGAAGGGTCTGTTTTAATTAGAGTTTCTTAAAAAGTAATAAAACAAAAAAGAAAAAAACTAAATTTCAAAAAAAGCTAAAAGTAAAGCCTCACAACTTTAAAAAATGCACAGTATTTTTTTTCTTCCCCTCCCACCCCTTTTCTTCTTAATACAAAATTTATTTTTGTTTCTATAATAATTGTTCTACTCACTATATCACCCTCCCCCATTTTTTATATTAAAATATATTTTATATTTTCTTCCTATTCAGCCCCTTTTTTATATAAATGTTTAATAAAAACTTGTAGATTTTTAGATTAAACGAAACCACAAAACGAAAATTTATGTTAAAAATTTTATATTGACGCTATATTTAGATAAACTTTTCTATTAAAGATTTTTTTTGTTTTGGAAAATGCTTAAAATTTTTAAGAAAATAAAGAAGTTATAAAAATTATTACGATTACCAGAAGTTTTTAAGTATGTAAATGTAACTTGAAAAGGTCTTATACATATTATAAATGAATTAAGAGTTTCTTTTTTGACGCCAAATAAAACAAAATTTAAGATTAAAATAAAATTTAAATTTAAAATTTACTCATAAGGACTTTTTTTCTTTTTTTATAATTTGAAAATTTTTGAAAGAATTTGGTAGGGTGAGTGCACCAGTAGTCGGCACTTTAACTTTTTTTCTTTTTTGAATTTGATGTACTTTATTATTTAAAACATATATTATGGTTGTTTGTAGTTATTACAATTGAATGTGGTGTTTTTTCTAGTTTAGCAAAACTGATTTTAAAAATGTTTGTGTTAATATTTAAAAATTTACACTTTTTTTAAAATTCGTACCTTTTTCCAGTAGTCGGCACATATTTTCCAGTACACGGCATATTGTGATCCTATTGTCGGCATAGTATTTTGTACAGGGAAAACTTAAATTTTTAATCAAATTGAAATGTTTATTTATAAAAACAAAGTTTTTTTTACATTCTTTTCGATTTTCAAATTAAATAATTATTATGCAATTTAACCCATAAAAACAATAAAAAAGGGAAAAATAAAACTAAATTGAGATCTTTGACATTATGAAATGCATTATATATACATATATAGTTCCCACACAACACTCCAATTGGAACAAGGGATACTTCTTTCAGACAATGAGTTTCATCCGTTAAATATCATTGACCATTGTGTTATCTGCAGGGGAGAATAACACTATCATTCTAGTCTATCGCTTATAAAAGGCTCAGTTAGATCCAGCTGGATGCAATAATGAAAGAAAGGAAAAGTGACCAAGATTTCAGAACGCTTACTGTCGTAAGCTGGCGATGTAAGTCTAGAGACTGAACAGATCATTTCTGTGGACCAGCTGGTCTGTGCAGACCTAAAGATAACTGCTTGATGAGCAGTTTGCAGGCTGATAGCGGTATACCTATGTAGAGGTATACCAATGTTCTCCTGACCGATTTGCTAGATTATCCGCAATGATGTAACCTGATACATTGCTGTGACTGCGTACCCGGAATAGTTCAATGTTAAAATGTCTCGTCATCTCGTTTAGGGATGCCCGGCATTCATTTATAATAACAAATGTCGTGTAGAACGATGGTAAAGAGTGGATGGCGGCAAGACTATCCGTACAGAAACGAATTCGCTGTAATTTCGGTGGTACGTGAGTCATTTGCTCGCCCCATATATAGCTAATATTTCAGCCTGAAGAATACTGCATTGTTTTGGGAACTTGAATTTTACTTTTTTTCCCAAAAAGTGGGATGAAGAAGACCCCACGCACCGATTTCCGATTTAGATCGGTCCTTGTAGATTTCCAGGGTCCTATCTCTGGAATCGATTTGAGTCCCCGAGATAACCACAGAGAAGGATTGATCGAATAGGGGTGTGGGAATGCAGTAGTCGATGTTTTCAAGGAGGTTAATAAGTTTATCCAGAATAGTCGAGTGGAATAAAGATGAAGTAGACCATTTTCAGGTAGTTTTTATCCTAATTTCTGAATTAAGAGCTACAAGTGCCTTTGAAGGTGTAGTCCTTAAAGCACCTGTAATCATAAGGGCAGTGGATCTGAGAAAGATCCTCGCTGATTAGCCTTATTATGAGCAGGCCACCAGACAAGAGTATATGAGTATAGGTTTTACAACCATTTCAAAGAGCCAAGCAGTATTTGAAAGGGATAGTCCATATGTATTGCCAAGTGCTCTTCTGCACGAGTAGAGTGCAATGGATGTCTTAAACATCCTAGATTGGGTATTTAAGCTCTAGGACAACTTTGAGTCCCGGACCACTCCCACATATTTGGCATGATCCGTAAGCACGAGTTCAGTATGAACTGCGGAATTTTATATTTCCTGGTGAATAGAACAAGTTCTGTTTTGTCGGGATTAACTCCCAAGCCATTTCAAAACCCCCCATTCAGTAAGTAGTGCACAGGTACTTGCTCAAAACTGCAATAGCAACAGCATTAATATCCTAAATATTCTTAATTTTTAGTGTTACCGAATAAAAGTTAATAAAGAATGGGAAAAAATCAACTGCCGACTAAAAGGAGCTCGTTATCCAGTGCTCGGCAGTCTATAAAGTGCTCAACATATACAATGCCGACTACTGGATATTTGCAATTTTTACTCATTTTTTGTAAAGCCAAAAGAAAAGAGAGTTAATAATACACATTTTGATGTATTTTGAGTATATTCAGTGGAATATGAACGTTAACCAGTAGTCGGCACACCCCTGCCGACTATTGGATATCAAGACAGTTTTTTGTTCCTAATGTCGGCAGCCATGATTTTAGGGAATATTTTATCTTTTTTTTAAATTTTACAAGTTAAACATATTATTTCAACTAATATCTATCTTTGAAAACAAGTATGACAACAATATAAGTTAAATTAACATAAGTTTTTTGCCTTTTAAAATTGGCCCCCACCTTAAAAAAAATATTGAAAACAAAGCACAATCGCACTTGTCACAAACCTGTTGCCGAAGGATGATAAGATCAGCCTGAAATATATGACTTAGTTACATAATTTTTTGGACATAGAAAGATGAGTCTCTTCTCAATCTAATTTTTAATACCGTTAGTCTTATTTTTACCGCTATTCTTATTTATTTGGGTTTATTTGCAAAAAATGCCGACTACTGGGTACATGCCGACTACTGGTGCACTTACCCTATATGGACAGAATTTTTTGTAGAAAACAACGAAAGTTTTAATGAAATATTCAAAATATTTATGTGTAATAAATTCAGAGAAATATTTAAAACGACTGTAAATATTCCAAAGAAAAACATTTCCTTAATAATTTTGTTTAGAAAAACTATCGGGTTTTTAAACTTTTTGTATTAAAAGATCTTGAAAACTAAAATTTTTAAAAATTTTCGAAACTTTTTTTAAACTCTATAGAAAAGTTATTGATAACTTTTTATTTCCATAGAAAATTTATTGATAACATTATATTACTATAGAAAAGCCATCAATAAATTTCTTTTTTTATAGAATTGTTGTCGATAACTCTTTATTTCTAAAGAAAAGTTTTTGATAACGTTTTATTTCTATAGAAAAATTATTGATAACTTTATATTTCTATAGATAACTTTCTATTTCCAAAGAAAAGTTATCGATAACTTATTATTTATATAGAGAAGTTATCGATAACTTTCTATTTTTTCTATAGAAAAAATATCGATAACTTCATTTTTCTATAGATGAGTTATCGATAACTTTCTTTTTCTATAGATAAGTTATAGATAACATTCTATTTCCACAGAAAAGTTATTGATAACTTTCTATTTCTATGGAAAAGTTATCGATAACGTTCTATTTCTATAGAAAAGCTATCGATAACTTTCTATTTCTATAGAAAAGTTATCGATAATTATATATTTCTATTGGAAAGTGAACTATAACTTTTTATTTCTGTAGAAAAGTTATCGATAATTTTATATTTCTATAGAAAAGTTATCGATAACTTTCTGTTTCTATAGAAAAGTTAGCTATAACTTTCTATTTCTATAGAAAAGTTATCGATAACTTTCTATTTCTATAGAAAAGTTAATGATAACTTTCTGTTTCTATGGAAAAGTTGGCTATAACTTTCTATTTTTATAGAAAAGTTATCGATAACTTTTTATTTCTATAGAAAAGTTATCTATAACTTTCTATCTCCATAGAAAAGTTATCGATAACTTTTTATTTCTAGACAAAAGTTATCGATAAATTTCTATTTCTATAGAAAAGTTATCGATAACTTAAATTTCAATAACAATGTTATCGATAACTTTCTATTTCTATAGAAAAGTTATCTATAACTTTCCATATCTATAGAAATTTTATCGATAAGTTTCTATTTCTATAGAAATGTAATCGATAACTTTTTATTTCAATAGAAAAGTTATCGATAACTTTCTGTTTCTATAGAAAAGTTAGCTATAACTTTCTATTTCTATAGAAAAGTTATCGATAACTTTCTATTTCTATAGAAAAGTTAATGATAACTTTCTGTTTCTATGGAAAAGTTGGCTATAACTTTCTATTTTTATAGAAAAGTTATCGATAACTTTTTATTTCTATAGAAAAGTTATCTATAACTTTCAATCTCCATAGAAAAGTTATCGATAACTTTTTATTTCTAGACAAAAGTTATCGATAAGTTTCTATTTCTATTGAAATGTAATCGATAACTTTTTATTTCAATAGAAAAGTTATCGATAACTTTCTATTTCTATAGAAAACTTATTGATAACATTCTATTTCTATAGAAAAGTTATCACTAACCTTCTTTATATATAGAAAAGTTATCGTTAAGATTATATATCTATAGAAAAGTTATTGATAACTTTCTATTTCTATAGAAAAGTTATCGATAACATTATATTTCTATAGAAACTTTATCGATAGCTTTCTATTTCTATAGAAAAGTTATCGATAACTTTCTATTTCCATAGAAAAGCTATCGATAACTTTCTATTTATATAGAAAAGTTATTGATAACTTTCTATTTTTATAGAAATTTATTGATAACTTTCTATTTCTATAGATAAGTTATCGATAACTTTCTATTTGTATAGAAAAGTTTTCGATAATTTTCTGTTTTTATTAACAGTTATCGATAACCTTCTATTTCTATCAAAAGTTATCGATAACCTTCTTTTTCTACTGAATTTCCCCTTCGTTTTTCTTTTTCGAGAAAAGTTTATTTTATCTTATAGTTTTTATTTTTTCGTTACACAAGAATATTTTTTTTTGATAAAAAAAATTAAAAACTTTTGTACTTGGCCCCAAAAATTGTATTAAAAATACTTTTAAAAACTCTAACCTCACTTTTTTTTTATGTTAAAAAATTTAAAAAACTTAAGAACAAAAGGCAAATATTATTAATTACAATAAAATAAAGCAAAATTCTTTATAAACAATTTACTTAATAAAAATGAAATATTATTAAAAATTAATAATAATTAAAAGGCAACAAAAACACACAAATTCATTAAATTAATTCATTAATTATCATTGTAACAATTGCTAATAGTCATTAAACCATTAAAAACTAAACTTTTACACACAAACAAACATGAAAAAAACAAACAAGTATAAAAAAATCAAAGTTAAAATATTTAATAACAAATAAATTAATTAATTAATTCAAGCAAAAAAAAACAACAAACTGTCTTCAGCAACAAATTAAGCCTCTTTGTAGCTTTGTAGAAAATACTAATAATTTCTTTTTTAAATTAAGAAAAAGTACACACAAAAAAACATTTATTAAAAGAAATTTGACCTAAATATTTAAGACTCTAGTTAGCTTTGTTAACCATATCCATTCGAAAAAACCCTAACCCGGAAACGTTAAACCCCTAATCCCCCTTCACCCTAAATTAACACGATTATAATGTAATTTTCAATCTCCTCTTTATCGTATAAATATATTAAATACAAAAATAAATATAAATAATTAAAATAATTCTAATATTATTGCTCATAATATAAAAAAAAAACAACAAAATAATATTAATATTTAATAAATATATTTAATGAAAAAACTACGTTTACATTTAATTTGTAAAGAAAAACAAACAACAAATAAAAACGAAAAACTTAATAAATATTAAATATTACAACAAAATAAAAACAACAATTTTTATTTGTTTTCAATTTAAAGAATTTAAAATTGTGAAATTGATTGATGGACGGATGGAAGGACAGATAAATAAAAAAATGTCAGGGACTGGGAAATTATTAACGAAAACTTAATTTTTCTAGAAAAATAATTAAAAGTTAATTTTTCTATAGAAAAATTAACGAAACCCTAATTTTTCTATAGAAAACTTAACGAAAAGTTATTTTTCTATAGAAAAATTAATGCAAACTTAATTTTTCTATAGAAAAAAACTTAATTTATCTACAGAAAAATTAACGATAAGTTAATTTTTCTATAGAAAAATTAAAGAAAAGTTAATTTTTCTATAGAAAAATTAATGAAAAGTTAATTCTTCTATAGAAAAATTAAAGAAAAGTTAATTTTTCTATAGAAAAATTAAAGAAAACTTAATTTTTCTATAGAAAAATTAATAAAAAGTTAATTTTTCTATAGAAAAATTAACGAAAAGTTAATTTTTCTATAGAAAAATTATCGAAAAGTTAATTTTTCTATAGAAAAATTAACGAAAAGTTAATTTTCTATAGAAAAATTAACGAAAACTTAATTTTTCTATAGAAAAATTAACGAAAACTTAATTTTTCTGTAGAAAAATTAACGAAAACTTAATTTTTCTATAGAAAAATTAACGAAAACTTATTTTTTCTATAGAAAAATTAACGAAAACTTAATTTTTCTATAGAAAAATCAACGAAAACTTAATTTTTCTATAGAAAAGTTAACGAAAACATAATTTTTCTATAGAAAAATTAACGAAAACTTAATTTTTCTATAGAAAAATTAACGAAAACTTAATTTTTCTATAGAAAAATTAACGAAAACTTAATTTTTCTATAGAAAAATTAACGAAAACTTAATTTTTCTATAGAAAAATTAACGAAAACTTAATTTTTCTATAGAAAAATTAACGAAAACTTAATTTTTCTATAGAAAAATTAACGAAAACTTAATTTTTCTATAGAAAAATTAACGAAAACTTAATTTTTCTATAGAAAAATTAACGAAAACTTAATTTTTCTATAGAAAAATTAACGAAAACTTAATTGTTCTATAGAAAAATTAACGAAAACTTAATTTTTCTATAGAAAAATTAACAAAAACTTAATTTTTCTATAGAAAAATTAACAAAAACTTAATTTATCTACAGAAAAATTAACGAAAAGTTAATTTTTCTATAGAAAAATTTACGATAAGTTAATTTTCCTATAGAAAAATTTACGATAAGTTAATTTTTCTATAGAAAAATTAACGAAAAGCTTAGTTTTCTATAGAAAAATTAACGTAAAGTTTAGTTTTCTACTGCAAAATTAACAAAAAGTTAAGTTTTCTATGGAAAAATTAACGAAAAGTTTAGTTTTCTATAGAAAAATTAACGAAAAGTTTAGTTTTCTATAGAAAAATTAACTTTTCGTTAAAAAGTTAAAATCGATAGCTTTCCATTTCTATAGAAAAGTTATCGATAACTTAATATTTCCGTAGAAAAGTTACCGTTAACTTTCCATTTCTATAGAAAAGTTATCGATTACTTTCTTTTTCTATAGAAAAGTTATCGATAACTTTCTATTTCTATAGCAAAGTTATCGATAACTTTCTTTTCATATAGAAAAGTTATCGATAGAAAAATTAACGAAATATAGAAAAATTAACGAAAACTTAATTTGTCTATAGAAAAATTAACGAAAACTTAATTTTTCTATAGAAAAATTAACGAAAACTTAATTTTTTTATAGAAAAATTAACGAAAACTTTATTTTTCTATAGAAAAATCAACGAAAACTTAATTTTTCTATAGAAAAATTAACGAAAACTTAATTTTTCTATAGAAAAGTTAACGAAAACTTAATTTTTCTATAGAAAAATTAACGAAAACTTAATTTTTTTATAGAAAAATTAACGAAAACTTAATTTTTCTATAGAAAAATTAACGAAAACTTAATTTTTCTATAGAAAAATTAACGAAAACTTAATTTTTCTATAGAAAAATGAACGAAAACTTAATTTTTCTATAGAAAAATTAACGAAAACTTAATTTTTCTATAGAAAAATTAACGAAAACTTAATTTTTCTATAGAAAAATTAACGAAAACTTAATTTTTCTATAGAAAAATTAACGAAAACTTAATTTTTCTATAGAAAAATTAACGAAAACTTAATTTTTCTATAGAAAAATTAACGAAAACTTAATTTTTCTATAGAAAAATTAACGAAAACTTAATTTTTCTATAGAAAAATTAACGAAAACTTAATTTTTCTATAGAAAAATTAACGAAAACTTAATTGTTCTATAGAAAAATTAACGAAAACTTAATTTTTCTATAGAAAAATTAACGAAAACTTAATTTTTATAGAAAAATTAACGAAAACTTAATTTTTCTATAGAAAAATTAACGAAAACTTAATTTTTCTATAGAAAAATTAACGAAAACTTAATTTTTCTATAGAAAAATTAACGAAAACTTAATTTTTCTATAGAAAAATTAACGAAAACTTAATTTTTCTATAGAAAAATTAACGAAAACTTAATTTTTCTATAGAAAAATTAACGAAAACTTAATTTTTCTATAGAAAAATTAACGAAAACTTAATTTTTCTATAGAAAAATTAACAAAAACTTAATTTTTCTATAGAAAAATTAACAAAAACTTAATTTATCTACAGAAAAATTAACGAAAAGTTAATTTTTCTATAGAAAAATTTACGATAAGTTAATTTTCCTATAGAAAAATTAACGAAAACTTAATTTTTCTATAGAAAAATTAACGAAAACTTAATTTTTCTATAGAAAAATTAACGAAAACTTAATTTTTCTATAGAAAAATTAACGAAAACTTAATTTTTCTATAGAAAAATTAACGAAAACTTAATTTTTCTATAGAAAAATTAACGAAAACTTAATTTATCTATAGATAAATTAACGAAAACTTAATTTTTCTATAGAAAAATTAACGAAAAGTTAATTTTTCTATAGAAAAATTGACGAAAAGTTAATTTTTCTATAGAAAAATTAACGAAAAGTTAATTTTTCTATAGAAAAATTAACGAAAAGTTAATTTTTCTATAGAAAAATTAACGAAAGGTTAATTTTTCTATAGAAAAATTAACGAAAAGTTAATTTTTCTATAGAAAAATTAACGAAAAGTTAAAGTTTCTATAGAAAAATTAACGAAAAGTTAATTTTTCTATAGAAAAATTAACGAAAAGTTAATTTTTCTATAGAAAAATTAACGAAAACTTAATTTTTCTATAGAAAAATTAACGAAAACTTAATTTTTCTTTAGAAAAATTAACGAAAACTTAATTTTTCTATAGAAAAATTAACGAAAACTTAATTTTTCTATAGAAAAATTAACGAAAACTTAATTTTTCTATAGAAAAATTAACGAAAACTTAATTTTTCTATAGAAAAATTAACGAAAACTTAATTTTTCTTTAGGAAAATAAACGAAAACTTAATTTTTCTATAGAAAAATTAACGAAAACTTAATTTTTCTATAGAAAAATTAACGAAAACTTAATTTTTCTAGAAAAATTAACGAAAACTTAATTTTTCTATAGAAAAATTAACGAAAACTTAATTTTTCTTTAGAAAAATTAACGAAAACTTAATTTTTCTATAGAAAAATTAACGAAAACTTAATTTTTCTTTAGGAAAATAAACGAAAACTTAATTTTTCTATAGAAAAATTAACGAAAACTTAATTTTTCTATAGAAAAATTAACAAAAAGTTAATTTTTCTATAGAAAAATGAACGAACAGTTAATTTTTCTATAGAAAAATTAACGAACAGTTAATTTTTCTATAGAAAAATGAACGAACAGTTAATTTTTCTATAGAAAAATTAACGAACAGTTAATTTTTCTATAGAAAAATTAACGAAGAGTTAATCTTTCTATAGAAAAATTTAAGAAAACTTAATTTTTCTATAGAAAAATTAACTTTTCGTTAATTTTTCTATATAAAAATTAACGAAAATTAACGAAAAGTTAATTTTTCTATAGAAAAATTAACGAAAAGTTTCTATTTCTGTAGAAAAGTTTTCGATAACTTTCTATTTCTATAGCAAAATTATCGATAACTTTCTATTTCTATAGAAAAATTAGCGATAACTTTATATTTCTATAGGAAAGTTATCGCTAACTTTCCTATAAAAATATAAAGTTATCTTTTCTATTTCTATAGAAAAATTAGCGATAACTTTCGACAACTTTCTATTTCTATAAAAAAGTTAGCGATAACTTTGTATTTCTATAGAAAAGTTATTGATTACTTTCTATTTCTATAGAAAATTTATCGATAACTTTCTATTTCTATAGAAAATTGATCGATAACTTTTTTATATAGAAAAGTTATCGATAATTTTCTATTTCTATAGAAAAGTTATAGATAACTTTCTATTTTTATAGAAAAGTTATCGATAACTTTCTATTTCTATAGAAAGGTTATCGATAACTTTCTATTTCTATAGAAAAGTTATCGATAACTTTTTATTTCTTTAGAAAAGTCAGCGATAACTTTCTATATTTATAGAAAAGTTATCGATAACTTACTATTTTAATAGAAAAGTTATCGATAACTTTCTATTTCTATAGAAAGGTTATCGATAACTTTCTATTTCTATAGAAAAGTTATCGATAAGTTCCTATTTCTATAGAAAAGTTATCGATAACTTTATATTTCTCTAGAGAAGTTATCGATAACTTTTAATTTCTATGGAAAAATATCGACAACTTTATGTTTTGATAATTGAATTTTGTATAGAAATAATCGATTTTTATTTGAAATAGGATCCAAGAATGTCGATAAATTATTAAGATTTATCTAACAAAATATAATTATTTATTAATTAAATGCCTTTACTTGTTTATGATAATGAAGTCAAATTAAAATTCTGCGGTCAGTCTTCTAAACGGCGTCATTTAAAAAATACTTAAGGTTTTTTTTTTCGACTTGACTCAATAAATAATTGAGTCATATCTGTTTCTAACTATTGAATTATTCATAACATCGTCCCATATGGTTTTGAAATTATTTCATTACAGATCAATGAAATTCACTAAAAGAATTGCAAAACAGTTGTTTGTAAAATTTTTGTGGAGACTGGGGAAACAAGAAATAAGTTAATTAGTTTTTCTGTAAACTTTTTGCCCCCACTGTATTTTTTTTTCAGTCTGTAAAAAACTGCATATTTCCATATTTTTTTGTGTGTCTTCTATCAATTTCGAAATTATTAATAAATTTGTACGTTCACCTCATTTAACTATAATATTAAATTTCTTCTATACTAAAGGAAAAATGCAAATTTTATAACAATTTCTTCTTTTTTTCTTTGCTGTTTATTTAATTTTTACGTAGTAAAGTCTATAGAGGCGCTACAGCAATTGCAGGCGATTGATTAAGTTGGCGAGAGATTTGTTACAAAAACAACTTTTCTATAGAAATACAAAGTTATCGATAACATTTTTGTAGAAATAGAAAGTTATCGATAACTTTTCTATAGAACTAGAAAGTTATCGATAACTTTTCTATAGAATTGGAAAGTTAGCGATAACTTTATTATGGAAATAGAAAGTAATCGAAAACTTTTCTATAGAAATAGAAAGTTATCGATAACTTTTCTATAGAAATAGAACTTATCGATAACTTTTCCATAGAAATAAAAAGTTATCGATAAGAAATAGAAAGTTATTGATAACTTTTCTGTGGAAATAGAAAGTAATCGAAAACTTTTCGATAGAAATATAAAGTTATTGATAACTTTTCTATGGAAATAGAAAGTAATCGAAAACTTTTCTATAGAAATATAAAGTTATCGATAACTTTTCTATAGAAATAGAAAGTTATCCATAACTTTTCTACAGACATATAAAGTTATCGATAACTTTTATATAGAAATATAAAGTTTTCGATAACTTTTCGATAGAAATAGAAGGTTGTCGATAACTTTTCTTTAGAAATAGAAAGTTGTCGATAAGTTTTTTATAGGAATAGAAAGTTATCGATTACTTTTCTTTGGAAATAGAATGTTATTGATTACTTTTCTATAGAAACAGAAAGTTATCGATAACTTTTCTATAGAAATAAAAAGTTATCCATAAATTTTCTTTAGAAATTCTCTATAAAAATAGAGAGTTATCGATAATAATTCAATTGTAGTGGATTATATGTTCGTTTTCGCCTACCCTTTACTTTATTACTGACTTTTTCAAAAAATGTGAGTCGTCCGAAATCATTTACATTCCCATACATGCAACATAATTTCCCCTATACGACCATCATCCAGCCAATAATGAAAATATAAATTATAAATATAGACAATAATAAAACTAATAAATTTATTTACAACTAAAAAAAACTACTTGAAAGCAAAGAGACTTTATAGAAAAGCCAATGTTTGAACATTAGGCCTGTCCCCCAAAAAATAAATTGTTCCGGAATGTGTGTTATTATTTTCTGCTTGATAAGTTTGTCGTCACGTTTGTAATTTCAACAATATTCATATAAGATCCGGGATATACATGGTCTGACTATTTGTTGAACAAATTTTCCAGTGGACCCTGATATCTTTAGTTGAATGTATAATAAATCGAAATAACCGAAAGCAATATTTTTTCTTTCTCGTATATTCTATTGGAAAACATATAAGAAATTATTTTCCAGAAAATCTCGATTCATAATTTTGTGGTTTTTATAATTCTATACTTTTTCATAATCCGCAAACCAGTTTTGGAGTTATGGACAAAAAGGTAAAATCCTATACCTGACTTTTGTGAAGTTTAAGAACATAGATAAATTGGATCTATCCATTAGGAAATATATACAAAAATATTTTCCCATTATATTTTTATTCATAATTGCTCTGGATTTAAACATTTTTCATAATCGGTTAAACAATTTTCGAGTTATAGAGACAAAGTAATTGTGACTACTTGTCTAACTGACCTATTTTTTCAAGAACCGTTTAAGAACAAATTTCAAAGATTTAGATAGTCTATAGAAACAAGGTTCAGAAATAGTGGGATCCGCAGCACCAGAGGGGTCCTTTTGAACATTCCATTGGGGCCAACTACTTTTTCACCTATTCTCTGTGAAAAAGTAGTTGGAATTTATATTGATCTGGACTTTTAACATAGCAAGAATACATAATTGGGCTACAAATTGCTCCCTCTCTCTCGTATTTTTACAATTAGCCTCGAATTCTGTTATCCTTGACTCCCAGTGGAGCATAGGGCCTCAATCCCCGAATTTTTGAACTTGAAGAAATGGCTACGTGTGAAGAAATTTGAGTTCAACGACGAAATCATCTCACAAAAAATGCCCATTTCGATAATCTCGGTAAATCATATTTTTTGAAAATAATTAAAAAAATTGGAGAAACGTTGGACTAAGTAAAAAGAGAACTCAAAAGTGACTAAATTGACTTTTTGAACTAAATACAGCTTTTAAATAAAAACAAGTAAGAGTGGTATATTCGGCTTTGCCGAATCTTGGATACCCTTCACCAATAGTGTTGCAAAAGTACTTAATGTAATTCCAAGCAAAATTTGGTTATACTAGTATTATATGCAAAGAGTCTTTAAAATTAAGAGTCGGAAAAAGAAAAGCTTTTGGATGGCATCATCATCTAGAATATTTATGCACCCAAAGGTTAGGTTGGGCAGGTGGCAGATGTCTAGGGAAGCTTCACTTGGGTTCTAAAGTGGTCCCTTTGTGAAAGATAATGATTACTAGACTACAAGTAGAGAATGCATATTTAAGCCAGCCAGTAGCTTCGAAATAAAATAGACACATATTTTACGAACATTTAATAAAGTTCGATAGACCAGATAAACCATGCAGAAAAGATGCTTCAAAATGTAGATGCTCTTACATTTGCAATAGCACATCGATTTGATGAAGTTTAAGTATTCTGGCATGCAACCCAAAAACACAGTGCCCAGTGAGGGTTGTGCACTTTAATTCGTACGAATTATCCAACTAGTAAAAGTTCTTGATTAGTTATGTAAAACTCTGAAGTTAGCGGACTGATTTAGGTCAAAGCTTCAACAATGATAAGCCTTAAAATTATAGGGTAAACACTCTTAGTTTTAGATACATACGTGAAGTATATAGCTTTTGAATGGATGGATATCAGCTTTGTCGGAAAAGTTATTAAAGATTTACTTATTTATCTGAAGTTAGTTAATTAATTAAAATGAACACTTTATCAATAATATTGGGATGTATTGTTCCGGACAGATCCGGTGGATGTTTGGAAAGTTTTGCTCTAGTTCCTTGTACAATTTTAATGTGATTTAATTTATCAGCATTAAATCGATTCCCGGTCGGGGTTATATGGGAGATTTCACTAAATGTGAATAGAGCTCGCCCATTTTCAATATCGAACTTTTCAAGAGATCAGAAATACTTTTGTCAAATGTTGTCCCTCTAGAAAGTTTATTTTAGGCGCTATCGCCCTGAATATCAATATTGTACAACGTCTTTATACTAAATGTCATCATCGTATCTTAGGCGAAGTTATACGGGATCAATTGTCAAACGTGAACGGATTTGCAATTAAAAAATTTAAATTTTCGTTGATATGTGAGATACTTACATACATATGTAGGTTTTGAACGGATATCATGTAGTTAGCTGCATTTTTGTACTTTCTAGGAAGATTACCTATAATTTGATATATAATACATTCTCAAATGTTATCATAATGTTCAAAAGTCGGACACAAAATTAAGATTAATGCAGAGTGTCTGTCTGCTAAAATTAGATTTGTGGAGCTCCTGGATTTTACACAAAATTTTAGGATGTTGTCCCACCCTGAATTTTATCATTGTCGATCAAAACACCATCGCTTAAACGCTAAATTATATCTACCACAAATTACCGAATGCATCAGGATTTAGTTAATCCCCTGCGAAGAACGCTATTAAATTTCATCAAAATAAACACCTGAGATATCGACAAAACAGGAGCTCCAAAAACTTGACTACAACAGAAAAAATTACAGACAGGTAGACGGACGGACAAAAAAACAGACGGACAGACAAACAAACAGACGGACGGACAGACAAACAAACAGACGGATAGACAGACAAACAGACGGACGGACGGAGGTTGCGAAATCGATTCTCCTGCCGATTCTGAGTTGATCGGTACAATTTGAATGGTATTCGTAATCAGATTTGTGGAGTATAGATTTTAGAAAATCCTCACACAAAGAACGATGTCAAATTTCATCACAATCGGTCTATAAACACATGAGATATCGCTAAAACAATACTTACAAAATGTAAACAAAATTTCTTAGACACGTACTTTGGGCAATTTGCTGTACATCAAATGTAGTGTTATGGCGATATCTCAATTGTTTATGGACCGCTTTTGATAAAATTTAATAACGTGCTTGGCGGGGGAATTTCCTAAAATTTGATATAAAATTTATGTAGGTCCGTGCTAAAGGAGGATGGTTTTTCCTATTTCTGCATTTCATTTTTTCAACAAACATTCTCTAATGCGAACTTTGGGCAATTTGCGATACGTCAAATTCAGTGTTTTGGCGATATCTCAGTTGTTTATGGACCGATTTTGATAAGATTTTACAGAGTACTTTGGGAAACTATTTCCTACAATCTGATATATAACATATTATCACATGTACACCAGGAGTATCTTTTTTCTCTCGTTATTTAAAAGTGTGTTTCAATCAAAAATTTTAAAATTTTCGTCTAATTTTTGGTATTTTTTCGATATTTTCGGTGTTTATAAACCGATTTTAATGAAATTTAATAGCGTTCATTGCGGGAGAATTTCCTAAAATCTGATATATAATTTATGTAAGAACATCCTCCAGGGGCTTCAGAAACTTGATTTCAACAGACAGACAGACAGACGGACGGACAGACAGACAGACAGACAGACAGACGGACATCGCTTAATCGATTCTCCTCCCGATTCTGAGTCGATCGGTATAATTTTTATGGGGTCTACGATCACTAATAAAAAAATTACAAACGGAATCACAAACTTATAATACCCTTTCACCTATTGGTGAAGGGTATAAAAAATCAAGGACTTATTTATCTACCCTCGTATTACTTCTTTTTTTATTTGCTGGTCAAAATTAAGGGTCCGCGGCTTTACTGAAATGTCTTTAGCGGACCGAGAAGCAATAGCGCGTAGTAGTGGATAAGCTGGTGAAAGTTATATTTTATATTTCAGAAATATAAGATCTATGCACGGAACAATATTTAAACAAATATTTTCCCAAGGAACATCGATTCTTCATTGCTTTGTATTGCAATTTTTTTTATAATCGGTTATGTAGTTTTTGAGTTATGGACAAACAAGTAATATAGCCTTTAGTTGAATTATGTTCTTGGTTTTTTGTGCAGATGACAAAACAAATTTCTAAGATTAAGTAAAAAATTGGATAGATTGAAAATATGACCAGGTTTTTCAACGCGGGATTCGTACGCTGCCCAAAAGATGATAGAAAATTATGACCAGAGATGGACATAACTTTGAATAAATGTATAACCAGTTTATTGCAATAAAGCCTCGAATTTCGAAACAAATTGCGGAATCAAATATTCTATGGGGAAGTATGTCTTACGTTATTTTCTTAGAGATTTTTGTTTCATAATCACGGTATGTTTATAGTTATTTATAATCAGTTAAGCAGTTTTGAAGTTATAAACAAAACAATAGTAGGTTTTTCTTGACTTGAAGAACTTAGTTTTTGTACAGAATAAACTTCCCAGATTTAAAGATATCTATGTAATAGTTGATAAACTGACCAATTTTATATTTCAATTTAATAAAAATTAGATCCAGCCATGGTTAAACATATAAGAAACTATTTCCGAAGAGAGTTTTTAACTTTAATTGCGACATATTCAAAATTTTTCATAATCGGATAAGCAGTTTTGGAGTTATAGACAAAAAAAGTAATTGCCTCTACACGACTTATGGGCCTAGTTTTTGAATAGTTTGAGAATAAATTTCAATATTTTAAATAGATCTAGTTAATAATTCGCCAAAATTATACAATTTATTTTTTATGAACAGGTCTATTATTGGAAAATATTGTACAATCCATAAAGGGCACTACAGAAATTATTTTTTCTTTAATTTATAAATAATGTTATTTATTGAAAGAAATCTAAACATATTTTTATGGCTAAACCAATCATTTGTGTGGACAATCAATGAACAATAATTAAAAACCCAAGAATGTTTTGCTGAGCCACAAATATTTTGGGTCATTCGTTGAATTCTTTTCAATTCAATTCAATACAAGACATAGCGCAACAAGTACACCGACCTCTACTTTAAAGGCCCTGAAAATCAAGTTACGCTGATAAGACTTTAATGTTTATTTTAACAGTATCTAATAAAAAAATTAAGTATTATAAACTTCTTTCAACATTTGTAACATTAGGCAAGTTTTTTTAGCTCATATCTTTAAAGTACTATTACCCTGATTCGTTTACAAAGTCTTGGGTGTAGCCCCTTCCAAAAAAATTGAAACAAAAACAAACACTTTAAAAATCTTTCAATGACTCAAATTTAACACTAACAAAAAACATTTTTCTTTAATTTGGTTTAATTAATTGTGTGTTTTTTTTTTTGGTTTACTTAATTCTTTTTTAGATACAATTGTTATGGTTGTTGTTTCATGTTGCAATTAAATTGTTTATATACAAAATCACAACTAGAATTTTAAGGCAGCAACAACATAAGTAAATAAATTATTTATAAACAACAACACAAGCCCCCTCTAAATACGATTAGCTCTGATGGATGAATGAATGGATGGACGGACGGATGGAGATGGATTGTATGTACATACGTAGCATTCCCATCCGCTTAAATAAACAAACAAATACGAGTACACAAAGAGTTATAATGAACTGAATTGCTGTGCGATCATTTGGAATGGACCCGATAGGAAATTGAAGCAAGAAAATGAAACTAACAAATCTTAGATTAGGAAGTATCAAAAAGTGATTATGAGGATTAAGATTTGCGATCATTTGAAGATCGAAGATCAATTTCTTTGTTGACAATCGAAATTTCGAGAATCTCTTATGGTATTATATATGTTGATCGCCATATTTTACCAGATTGTCGCTATGTCCGCATTTGAGTTAAAGCGATCATTATGTGCGATCAAGGGATTAATTGAAGTTCAATATCAATTTCTTTGTTAACAATTGAAATTTTAAAAATCTTTTATGATATTGACGATCAACATATTTTACCAGATTATTGCTATGACCGCATTAGAGTTAAGGCGATCACTATGTGCGATTATTACGTGCGATAATTTTTCATGAACTCAATTTTAAATTTAAGCAAAAAAATCAAAACGTCAATCTTTCACTAATGAAAGCAAGTCACTTTTTGTTATACCCAATGGCTTAGTAAATAGCTCTCGATTCGGCCATCTGGATAAGTACTATTTAATTATGATCTTTTTCACCCATAGGGCATGCTGATCTTCCGGATAAAATGTAATACACCCACAACAGTGGGGACTACTGTATATCTTAGACAAATCATTTACTGTGAATATCTCTAGAGATCCAATATCCTCTTAAGAAGGGTTTTTTGAAGGTAAACGCGGACAGATCTAAGTCAAGGAAAGGAGTGGAGGGGGTTGGGTCCTTATTACACTGTTATTAGGAAAAGAAAACTAGTTCATGTTTCCTCATCTCTGCATTATTCTTCAGGCCGAGATATCAGCCATATATAATGCGACTAAATGGCTAAGATGTCACAGAATATACGAAAGAAATTTTTGTTTTCGTAATGACAGTTAGGCCGCCTTAAAATCCTTATCCAAAGCCTTTACAACGTCTGCTCCAACTCAAGAATGTCGGGCATGTCTTAATGAGATTTCGAGACATTAAAGTATCGAACTCTTCTGACTTTCCAGTCATAGTAACGTTACTGCCGTTAAATTTATTAAATCTGATACTCTCCTACGTTTATAGGCCCCCTGCAAATAAGTTAATTTCTATACGGGTCAGCCTAAAACACCTGGTCCACAGAAACCACTTGTTCAATTTCAAAACAAACATGACCCATTTAGTATAGTAAACGTTCAAAATAATAGGTATCTCTCCCTTGCAACCTATTTCGCAAACCACTTTTGTAGTTTAAAAACAAACATGTCCCATTTCAAAATGGTTGATGTCTCTATCTCGCCACCTACTTCTAAACTTGATCTTAACCCTTACAGGGCACTGTGTTTTTGGGTTGCATGCCAGAGTAACGGCTATTGTAGGAGTTTTTATAGCATCGAGGAGGAAGAGACAGTTACCCACTTCCTTTGTCACGGCTTAGCCCTAGAAAATCTAAGGGGATTTCATCTGGGTGAAACTTTTTTGCACGATTTATTTGATTTATTAAACAAAAATATTTGCAAAATAAACACATTTATTAAAGACTTTGAATCGATCAAATAAGCCTCTTTTCATGTGGTCTAGAAATTTTTAGTCTTGGAATAACTTCTGCAGCGGCGTGTAAGGATCTTCCGACACCAGTAGACTTTGCAAAATCTTGACTACCTTGCCCTCTGTCACTGGTTACATTTAAACTTAACTTGTGCTATTTGAACCACCAGTGGTTCAGAAACTATCGATTTCTTCGTGGACACTCACTTCCCTGGATGTAAAGGTCCCGAAGTTGGAAAGGACTGAACTTGTGCTCACGGACCATGTCAAATATCTGGGAGTGGTTCTGGACTCATAGTTGTCCTGAAGCTTAAATAATCAATCTAGAGTGTCTAAAGCAGCCATTGCACTCTATTCGTGCATAATATCTAATTTCACTGATATATCGATTACTGCATTGCCACACCACTCTACGATTCCTCCTCCATCTTTGTGGATATCTCTGGGGCTCAAATTAATTCCAGGGATAGGACCCTGGAGATTTATACGGATGGATTTTAATTGAAAATTGAAGTGGGTTTAAGCTTCCAAAACTCTGCATTTTTCTTTAAGGCGAGCAAATGGCTTATGAACTGACGTATGAACTACAGCGATATTCGTTTCGTACGGATAGTGTTGCCGCCATTCACTTCTTATCATCAGTCTATACGACATCCGTTCTTAAACGTTTTAAACGTTAGAATGTCTCGCCATCCCTAAATGAGATGGCGAGACATTCTAATATTGAACTCTTCTAGGTACGTAGTCACAACAATGTACCAGGTAACATCATTGCGGATAACCTAGCGTTCTGCTATCTTGGTCACCTTTATGCAGAAATAGTCATAATGTCGAGAAGAAAGAAACTGTTACTCTTCTCTTCTGTCATTTCCCAGACGTTAGGGCTCTTCATCTAGGCTTTTCGTTTCAGCACGATCTATCAGAGATCTCGAATATTTACAGATCACTTAATTTATGGTAGTTTAGAACTTATTTTCTCTTTCCCCTGCAAGTAACTCAAAGGACCACTATCTTGGATCTAAGTGACGCAGACTCTATGGTCAACCACCTGCTTAACCTTATATAACCTAACCTACGAAAATATGAAAATCTAGAGACTGATAATCAAAATCCCTTGTGAGATAAGGGCTGACATTTGGGCTCTTCATCTAGCCTTCCCGATTCTGCACGATCTATCAGAGATCTCAAACATTAACAGAGCCCTTTATTTATGGTAGTTTAGGACTTATTTTCTCTTTCCCCTGCAGGTAACACAAACCACATTCTTGGACTCAAGTGTCGCGGACTCTATGGTCAGCCACCTGCTTAACCTAATCTACAAAAAGATGAAAACCTCGAGACTGATAATCAAAATCTCGTGTGAGACAAAGGCTTCATATTTCATATACGATAAGATCGACAACTTTTACGAGATTGAGGGTTATAATCTCCCTACCTTTATAGAGATCTAAAAGCATGTTGAATATTTGAATTTTGATATAATCGAAACGAATTCGTATATCACTTTATCCAAAATTGAAAAACTTTCCTACCTTACCTTATTTTCAATTAGTTCATTATTTTTTGCTGCTTTCAAAATCCAAATAAAAAGCTTTTGAAGAAGTCTGAAAGTGCATAGAACTCTTAAATTATAGCAAGTGTGTTCAGCATAAATAAACCAAATAATCGTATACTCGTACATACTCGTATAATGAAAACCAACAAATTTAAATATTTATTTGGATATAACATACAATATACAGCAAATACTACTCTACTATATACGAGTTCTACAAGAAAACAAAAATGTTTAAGTGTCTAAATGGCATAAAAGTCTGTTGACAATATCAGTTCGACGACTCAAATGAAAAAAACTGGGGACATATGAGGGAGTGATGGACGACAGAAAAATGAAAATACAAAAAGTGGGAAAAGGGGCAAACAAATATCAATAACCATAAAAATAACAATAAATAATAATATTTAACAAAAAAAAAAAAATGTAGTGATAAGTATAAAACTACTCAGTTTTGAAAGCAGAAAATTTCAGCTGAAAAGTATAAAAAAACTGCCCGCGTTCTGCTAAGGAAAGAGCTTAAAATAAACAACTTATTTTTATGAATCCGTTGTTTATTTCTTTGAAAATAAAGAAAAAAATGTGGAAACTAAATAATCTTTAAAAAAAAACTTCTGACATCAATGACGTACTTTTATGGTGACTGCCTTTCCGAGTGATTTTGTTTTTAAACAAAGATGATGATCAGAAAATCAAATGCAAGTGATGCGAGTAGAGGCACAAATGGGTAGGACAAAGAAACATTTGGCATCTCCTCCTCGGAAAATATTAATGACAACTAAGTTCCGAATATACAACTAAAATACCAAGTCCATCCTGTATTACGGTTGCGAAATTTGGAAACGATCAAAAGCCATCGATGTGTGCCTGCAAACCTTTGCAAATAAATGTTTACATAAATTCCTAAGAAGATTTACTAAATGCGACAAACCAAATCCCTGCTCCTATAGAGGTTTGTCAGCGAAAATGGCGGTGGATAGGTCACACACTTTTCATACTGAACTATCCCTTAATGTTTCTCTAGCATGCAGTTAAAAATCTAAACCTTTGTGTCCCGTGCTGCTTTAGCTGGCCTTCAAATTAACATTAAGAAAAACTAAGTCACTGCGATTGAACTCATTTAATGAGTCCACATTTTATCTTGATGGGAAATACATTGACGAGGTTGAAACTCTCTGCAACCTAGGAAGTATAATCTCTAAATGTGGTGGCAGCAGAGAAGATATCCAAAACAGGATATGCAAAGCAAAGCAAGTTTTTGGTGTTCTCAATAAGTTTTGGAGATTTCAAAATATTTCGACTATCACCAAACTCAAAGCTTTTAACACTAATGTCAAACCCGTGCTTTTATATGGCTGTGAGACATGGAATATTTCGAGTCGGGAGATGAGCAGACTACAAGCGTTTATCAATCGATGCCTCAGACGCATTTTCTAGCCCGTTGCAATTTCAAATCAAGATTTATGGTTGTGCACCAATCAAGAACCATTACAAAGAACTATTCGTACTCGGAAATATGGTTGGCTAGGGCATACACTTAAAAAGCCAGCTACTGATATAACTGATATACACGTGGAGGCGGCAGACTTAGAACGAGTTACGAGAGAATCATGGAACGAAATATAAGTCTTGACTACCGATAAACATACATGGAAAATATTTGTTAAGGCCCTATGTTCTACAAGGAAGGACTATATATATCTTATTTTGATATTCGACTGGATTCCATATAGCACCATTTTCTTCACTGATCTAAGAAATTGCAGGCACAAAGGGCGCTTTATATTGGGTTCTTTATGGCTTAGATTTAGGTGCAATTACCCTTGTAAAGCTTTTAGAGACGCCTGGCTGTCGACATAAATATTTACATCAATGCGTCTTTTAGGCGAGCATTTCTGTCTGAAAGACGCTACACACGTTAGAAGCCTGAATGAGCGATGTTCAACTCTCCCAACCGTCAGGAATTAGTTTATGTACATAATACCAGGTTAGGTTATGTACGTAATACCATTTTCTTGACTATGTGCTGGCTTTTCAGATTTAGTATATTCTTCCTGCCTCGGCTAAAACATACCTTCCACATTTAGTCTTAGAAAACTTCTAGCTGATATCTATCTAGCGTTATATCATTTAAACATTATTAGGATCTGCCCATCTACTCCATTTTGAGCTCAATATTAAATTTAGATTTCAGAGTTTATTTTAGTTCTTCTTAATTTTTTTTCTGTCCTCATTCCGATCTAGTTCCGTTCCGTTCCGATTCTAGTTATGTTTTAGTTCTATACATAGTTCTGTTCTAATTCTGTTCTAGTTCTGTTTTAGTTCTGTTCTAGTTCTGTTCTAGTTCTGTTCTAGTTCTGTTCTGTTCTAGTTCTGTTCTGTTCTAGTTCTGTTCTAGTTCTGTTCTAGTTCTGTTCTAGTTCTGTTCTAGTTCTGTTCTAGTTCTGTTCTAGTTCTGTTCTAGTTCTGTTCTAGTTCTGTTCTAGTTCTGTTCTAGTTCTGTTCTAGTTCTGTTCTAGTTCTGTTCTAGTTCTGTTCTAGTTCTGTTCTAGTTCTGTTCTAGTTCTGTTCTAGTTCTGTTCTAGTTCTGTTCTATTTCTGTTCTAGTTCTGTTCTAGTTCTGTTCTAGTTCTGTTCTAGTTCTGTTCTGTTCTAGTTCTGTTCTAGTTCTGTTCTAGTTCTGTACTAGTTCTGTTCTAGTTCTGTTCTAGTTCTGTTCTAGTTCTGTTCTAGTTCTGTTCTAGTTCTGTTCTAGTTCTGTTCTAGTTCTGTTCTAGTTCTGTTCTAGTTCTGTTCTAGTTCTGTTTCAGTTCAATTCTACTTCCGTCTCCTGTTCTGGTTTAGCTCTATTCTTGATTTTAATCTTAGTTTCCAAGAAAGCATTATCTATTCACATTTTTATTTCCCAAACCCAAATTTTCAATATCAAGCGTCTAAGAATCTTTACACGCGTTTAACGCACGAATTATTTTCCTCAATACTAAGAAGCGTTAAAATTGTCTCTTTTCTTTCTAAAGACAACCTCCGCTATATAAAAGTACTGCCGAAGCCTACGATAACACCAAACCCACGCACTTATTACGCTTTGTTCTGGTTGAGATTGTGGTTTCTTTTTTCCTTATCTCTTCTTCAAAATGCCTCAGATACTTCGTGATTTTGTTTACTTCTCTACATTTGCTTTCTTCTTCCTTCACATCACAAACATAAAAATTGTAATGAATCCTCTACATTTTTATTTTGGGGCCACTTGAAACATTTACTTTTTTTTCTTTTTATTTCATTTTACTTTACACGAATTTCTCACCAAATTTTAGTTTGGACTTTTTCCATTGAATGCGTGTTTATGTACAATTTAGTTTTTTCGTTCTTTGTTTGTTCCCCAAACAGGACAGTTGACAACTGTTTGACATTTGTTTTGTTTTCTTGTGGGAATATTTTGTTGTTTTTGTCTTTGTATGACTATTTAATACTCTCGAAGATGTCATATATGTCATACATACTCAAACTCTTATTTTGGTCTTCTCTTCATTCTCGTTTACAGCCATTAACAGAAATGATTTACATATGAAAAAATTTAAATATTTTTATTGTGGCTTCTTCTACTTCTTTATCCTTCGCCTTCTTCGTTTACATCATTGAAACCGAAACGGATGAGACCAGTCACCTTATTTTGGGATCATTGAAGATTATTGTTTTGGTTGTTCTTGTTGGTTTTCCCTTTTAGGTCCTTAAGGAATTTATTGGTTGTTTGATAGTTTTGACAGTTTTAATGAACTTTTGTTTACCAAAAGATTATAGGTTATTTTATGTAGGTGACATGTATAAGGAAATTGGGGATCCGTTTTAAGTCGAAACGAATGAATATGAATTGTATGTAAATTATGATAATTTATTTCCTTCCGTTTGCATAAGGGGATTGTTGTAAGGTTTTGCTTATGGTTTTATAAATGATAGGGAAGTAATTGATAAGATTGAAACGGAGGTTAGTAGTTAACTTAAGGGTTTTAACTTTGTAGTATGAATATTCTTTTAAAATTCACTTTAGACTCATCCATTATTCTAATTATGGGAAATCTCGTTTTAAAATTGAAAGTGAGTGGAAAGCAAACTAAATTTCCTGATTAATTTGAAATGATGACCTATTTTTCCTTGTTCATAGTCAAAACTCTTCTTTTCTTAATATTGCCTAAATGAGGACTCGTCTGAATCGGTGGAACACATTCTCTGTCACTGTCCAATGCTACAAAATCAGAGGCTCAAGCATCTAGGTAATATATTCCATGATGAACTTTAGGATCTGTAGTAGTGCAAACCCATAGATATTGTAGGGTTTATAACTGGGCCCTATTTCACTAAACTACAATTCTACAAGTTTACAAGTTACAATTACAAGTATAATTTGTACAAGTGCTGTTCAATTGTGTTTCATAAACATTTTCACAACAATTGTAGCTTTTTGGGCTTGTAAACTTCAATTTCTACAATTACAATTTCTAAAATTACAATTATAATAAAATAAAACATTTTGATAAATATGTGGAGTCAAATAAAAAATACGATTTTTATGAAATTTTATATATATGTACATTCTCCTAGCCTAGACAATTTTTGCACTTCTTCAAAATTTTGAATTTAGCTTTGGTTTAGATTTTATGGCGGTTCAAAGTTCGTTTTTTTTTCAATATTTTTTCAGAAACATGCCCAATTTATATGCCTATAACTTTTGATACGGTTATCAGATTTTTATAAGACTAGGCTCATATTTTAGCATATGTCCTGTTGTTTTATGCTCTTTTAATTAAAAAGTTAAGAAAAAGTTTTTTGTTTTCCGATCCACCAAGAGCCCATTTTTTGGTTTTCGTATTTTGTTGTCTATGATATTATTCACATTTGAGAGAATGATAAAGAATATGGAAGATATGCTTTTTGAGATATCCTTGAGTCAAGGACATCATTGATATCCCTTGTTCTGCATACGCTTCATCACTATACATAGGTGGAAAGGGTATTATAAGTTTGGGCTGATATATATAACGCATAGAAATATTGGTCTTAGTTAGACCACCTTATTGTATAACATGGGATTTAGAATTACTTCCTGAGCCGATTAAACGATGTCAGTCCGCCCGTACGTCCGTCCATTTGGCTTAATGGCTGGCTGGACCCCCATGTAAACCTTGTAATCAAAGTACATTTCGCAATTCTCAAGATAATTTGATTAAATTTGACACAAGCAATTATTTTGGTAGTGTGCTATTAAAATTCGTCAAAGTAAACTAAATTCGTTAAGGTACACTAAGTAATGGACTATTATTAATCGAAACATATTTAAAAACAAATAAAATAAATAAATGGTAATTAATATTGATTTGATTTTGTGTCAATTTTAACTAATTTTTATTAAAAAATAGTTAAAAACCAAATTTGAATTCAATTTATCATTCACTTGTAACTTGTAAAATTTTTTTGAGAGTCTCCGTCGACCTTATGCTTTTTTTCTACAATTCTACAAGTGTACAAGTACAAATTTAGATTAGTGAAACAAAACCACTTGTAGAAGTTCGACTTGTAAACTTGTGAATTGTCAAAATCACTTGTAGCTACAAACTTGTAATTGTATTTTAATGGAACACAATTATTTACAAGTTCACAATTTTAGAGGCAAAAACACTTGTAATTGTAAACTTCTAGCTTAGTGAAATAGGGCCCTGGACTCTGGTGGCTTAGATATGCCTTTCCTACTATTCTACTACTATTCTATCTATCTACTCTTTTAACTCAATCTCATAATGGACACCAGGGGATTCGAGTGAAGGTGTAGTTTTTTACACCGCCTTTTAAACCTAACCTTACCTAATATTGTACATTAGAAAGATTTAACCAATTCCTGAAACCTTGTATCCTTGTTGGAAAGTTCTTTGGAATTTCGAAAGACATTTTACTAAATGATTCTTAGGAGACTACACCTTAATAGCTTCTAGAACTTCGTGTGGTAACCTACAATCGCTTTAATCATCTTTAAATCATCTTTTAGAATCTTAATGATCACCACAAATGTTTTTTCCAACATGCCTTTTTAAAGACTTTTGTATAACTCATTTAAAACTTGGTAAGATAATCGCTCCGAAAAATTTTGGATTATTGGGATGAGGACATTTATAAACATATCGAGTCGGTCGGACTGACTATTTCAATATATACTATCTTAATTTCACAGCCTAAGCGTAAATTTAGTACTTCTAAATCTATCTCTAGACTATTTAAGGGTTTGGCTGCAATTGCGAATTCAGTAGCACGAAATCATCCTTATGAGCTATCACTTGCTTAGATTTAAGGTCTTGAAAATTAAGGATTTGAAGTTAAAGGCGAGTGAAAACTGGACATTGGACAAAAAATAAACTTATCTTTATATTAATTGCTAGGCATCACAACTGAAAGACCTTATTCTCATGATATTGTTAGAACAAAGCTTTAGTTTCGGTGTGGAAGTTCTTCAAAAACTCAAGAGCTTGAAGAGTACAAGGCTTTTGAGAATTTAAGTTAGGTTGTAAGTTAGGGAATAAAGAAGTATTTTCCCGACAACGAGTATTATTAAAATCCAGAACCACAAATTGATGCGATCCGTTATAAGCTCGAAAAGTTGTAACATCTGCATCCAAATAGATTTTAAAGATTTTGATATATCCCCATGCAACTGGGCTGTGAATGTCTGTATGTTGTACAGATGCATCAGATCTATATACCGGAATAATCGGAGATGTCTTCTGTTTTCCTTGACTCCCAGTGGAGCATAGGGCCTCAACCATATTTTTACAGATGCTTCAGATCTATATACCGGAATAAACGGAGATGTCTTCTGTTTTCCTTGACTCCCAGTAGAGCATAGGGCCTCAAACATCTTTTTATATCAGACTCTATTGCGAGATTTTGGGCATACGTCATTCCAAGAATAGCTTGCAGCTTGCAACTCCGCATCAATTAACCTTCTCCACGTTCTAGCAGGTGCACTAACACGACGGCCGCTCCCTTGTGGATTCAAACGAAGCGATTGTCGAAAAATTTTGGTATTTGGCCTTGGAAGTGTGTGGCCTTTACCATTGACAAGTCTCGCAGCCGTAATACAGGATGGACTTGATAATTGAGTTGTGTATTCATAACTTGGCTATTGTTGATATTTTCCCAGATTTTCAAATAGCTCGGAGAATGTCAAATGCTGATTTTGCCTTGTGAATACGCGATTCAATTTCCTCGTCTATGCCACCTTTTATAGATACCAAACTTCCAATATAATTAAAAGTTCCTGCACATCCAATAACCTCGTTATCCACATGTGTGTTAACGGGTTTGCGCCATAGCCCCTATGTATAATATTGAAAATATTGGTTTCCAGCCCAGTTGCCCGAGACTCGACAGTGATAGCGTTAGTATTTTTTTAAAGGTGGCCTGAGCTTTGGCTTAGAATACATACGTCATCGGCATATTCCACGTCCTCTAAAGGGTGTCCACACAGGATACCGTGTCCACCATTCAGAGCCGTGCGCATTATATTGTCGTTGACAAGAATAAAAAGTTTAGGTGACAAGATACATCATTGCCTTACTCCAGTAAGAACGAATTTGACAATTTATTCTTGTGTCGATAAATGCTAGTTATTAATTGTACATCCGGAGTTGAAAGAAGAGTACCACTACTACTTAATATGGGACTGTCGGTGTATGTAGATTTGCCACACAACGATCATGATATATTGTATAAGGTCTTCATGTCGCCTATACTTGCACCTGATTCAGCTTGGCTTGCTTGCTCGTATATCCACATTCTCTTATCCCTCCTTGCAGACCTTATTATACTGTTCGATAGGTCACGGTATGTTGAACGGAGCCCTTCAATATCTCCGTTTTCATTTAAAATTTTCTTTTTTTTAGAATTTTATGTTGTTCAACCAGGTCCCATGTTGTTTGGGTGAGTCAAATTTTCTTTTTATGATCTTTGAATCTTAATCCTACTTTTGATAGAACTTTACATGTTACTCAATGGTGGCCAACTATTTGCTACTAGAAGGAGCAGCAAGAACTTTAGTACGGAGACACTGTTCGTATAGAGCTATATCGCGCCTTGGTTCTTTAGCATAGGAACATCTCGTCTGTAACTGGATTTCTGAACTCCTTCTCTCTGGATCTGACTGCCTGTTTGCTCGTCTGATTAAACCATAAATGAATTTGGGTTTTGGGTGGAATGAATATATTCATTTCCAGCCCAACGAGCTTTTTCGTAGATGAAAATAGAATGTTTCGTAGCTGCTTGTGAAATTTACCGAAGCCTGGAGAACGAAAAAGGGGAGCAAATGGTGCAATGGTTCGAGTTCCGAGAGGTGTCAAAATCTCAACCTCATATGTGAGGTAATGAAGAGGTCAAGAGTGTGGAGTTGGTAACCTTCAATACACGAAAGTGCTTTGGTTTGTTTACCAGTTGCGCAAGGTAAATTTCGCGGCGAAAAGTTTAACATATTGGCCTTCGGTAGTTTTGTATCTCGAATGGCAAAGTCAGAGCAAAATTGTAAACATTAAAATCACCAGCAATAACGATTTCACTGTTCGGACTACTCTCTAGGATCTTCGAAATAGAATCGAATAGAGCTTCCAAGCCAGATGAAGTTGTGTATCTTCCTGCGTTTTGGCTGCAGTTTAGAAACTCGAAGTGCAAAAGATGGATAGTGATTCTGCATCATGCGTGCCTAATGATTGCTGGCACTGGTACTAGTAACTTCATCGCGAATATACATGGCAATGCTCCAATAGAAGTTAAAAAGAGATAGGAAGAAGCATCCAAGTAAGCAAAAACCTCCGGTCAATTTTAACCCACATATATTTCTAGAGTCAATTTGAAATTGACCTGACATTAACAAATAGTCTACTTTCACACCAGTCAGGTTTAATTCATCAAGTCTTGAGTTTGTATGAGATAAAGCTGACAGAATTGAAATTGATACAAACCTGTCGGTACTATCAAGTTCACGAAATTTTTAAAAATTTGTATGAAATTTAAGGAAAATAAAATGAAAACTGAAGAAAATGTTCGTGTGTGACTTTGAGAATAAGACAAATTATATTAAGAAGAAACGTCGAAATTCCTTTATACCATCTTACAATGTTTCTGTGGTATTCAAAATCTGTTCAAAATAATATAATAAAGAAGCAATTCAAAGCAAATATCTGTCGATTTAGTAATTCTACCCTATATTTTAAAAATTCCCAATTACTTTGCGGCATCTTTTCAAGTCTTCATGAGATATTTGTTTTTAAAATTAAACCACATCTTTTAAAGTCATTAAAGGACGACCTATTTTTTATTTATACTAAAAAATTGTTTTCAAAAAAAAAACTTTGCCAACTTTCCATAAAAACTTTAACAAATCTGTTATCAAGGTCTTTAAAAAGTTAAGCATTGTTTAACTTTCATTTTTAGCACATTACACAGGGATATTACGAGTGTAAAAAAGGATAATTTAAAAAATTTAAAATCCTAACCTCAAAACCACATAACAATTTTGTAGGACTATAAAACAGTTATCGTTTGCATGATCAAGTTGAGAAGATTTAACAAATCATTCTTATAAAATTGGGGATAATTTTTTTAATATCTCATGAGAAGTTTTTGGTTTTAGAGCCTTTTTTCTTTGGAGTCTTTGTAAAACAATTGTCACATATGGTTTTATGAAAAAATTATCCTTTTTTGCTGTGGATCATCATCATTTGGTTAGCATGATCAAGAGTCTTTTGTGGTCAGTTGTTTTTTTTTTTGGGTGAATAAAATGTTACAGATTTTTAAAATTTCTTTTGTTTGAGATTTATTAATTCAAATGTCAGAGTTTTTTTTGTTCTTCAACTTCTCTTCCCAAGAGCTGGCAACAGCTGCTTAATGATTCGGGAGATATTTAGATTTTACATAGTTAAAACCCTACATCTCTCTGTCCATTTGCTGTCTGTCTTCCTCGATGTTCACTTAGTTACTTGGCTTTTTTGACTGTCCCTCTTTTGAAAATTTTCTTAATTGTAAGGGTCAGTTAATTTAATTTTTATTGTTTGTCCGTTAACGGAAGTATTTCACACACTCACCAACAAATTTTCTTAAGTCATGTTGTGACTTAAATGTGTGTGTCTGTGTGTGGGCCGCCTAGAAAAACGGATGTGAGGAAGAAGTTTTTCTTTGATGGGTGTTGAAAATTTTGTATTTAAGTTCATGACGATGATTTGACTTAATGTAATATTCATTTAATCAAGGTCTTTTGTTACATTAATTAAATTTCGGCGTTTGTCTTTGCAAAATTTATGACCTTTATACTAAAAATGCCTTTTAATTAGGGAAATCTTACGACTCTGCTGGATGTTTGGAAAGGCAGAAGAAGAAGTGCTAATTATAGGGGTTTGGTTTAAGAAGCAGACATCATTAGTTGGTGAAATTTAAAAGTCGATTTTTCGGACAACAGTTGCTTGAAGGAAAAGGGCCAAGAATTTTCAAAATTATCAGGCGTTTTTAGCATATGTGCAAAAATTCAGGAAGATAATGTTCATATATTCTATATCTTTAAAAGTTAGGCGCTTCTTTGAAGTCTGAGTAGATCTTCATGAACTTGTATTGAAGATTGGAAAATGAAAATAAATTTTGAAATCAATGTTAATTCATTCTGGAACATATGAACATTGGAAGCTTAAGTTTTGAACCTGAGTAGCCCTGGGCGGCACAATCGGCCCCCAAAGTAGAGCACATAAGACTCATAAATCACTTAAAACGAAATAAAATTGTTATTTCTAAACCGATTTCGAAAATCATAATAT
Organism: Stomorhina lunata; assembly: GCA_933228675.1. Taxonomy (NCBI): domain Eukaryota; kingdom Metazoa; phylum Arthropoda; class Insecta; order Diptera; family Rhiniidae; genus Stomorhina; species Stomorhina lunata. Next base: position 98,336,840 of record OW121744.1, read on the forward strand.
ATACTATATCTGTGGCTTGATGCTAAAAGGGCCAATGTCATAAAAGTAGTTTTGAGAAAATTTGATTTAAAGTTTTTATTTTTCATACCAGCTCATAGTAACATCACTCAGAAAACCCCTTATAAATATGTTTTGAGTTAAGTTAGAGATTTGCTGTTGAAGCCAAATGAAAGAGGGTAAAGAAAGGAGTTTAACGCAATAATTAACTCAAAACAGCAAAATATTGACATTGGCCCTTTTAGCACCAAGCCACAGATATAACAAGATCAATATCTTTAAAAAACATCTCTAAAAGATATTCGACTTTTAATTTTTTTCCCATATTGCAGCGATTTTTTACTAATATCTATTCTATATATAAACCGATTTTCTTGGTTTAAAGTTTTCTAAAAAAGAACATTTTACAAGCAAGAAGTGTATTAAAAGCTTACATCAAATTTATTTATATTTAGTCAAGAATCCACTAAATGACTAAAAATCTTAGCAGAATTTGATAGATAGCAAGAATGTTTTTAATAAAGATTTCAATTTAAGATCTCGAGATCTTGTAACTGATGTCAACCTAGATCATCTTTAACGATTAAAATCTATACAGCATTGAAGGGTTCAAACCTATAAATAACGGCTCTATTACTTCGATTTGTATATAATCCATAATCGTGTAATTTGCTCGCCGTAGCGATCATTCCACAAAGATCAATTTAATTCATTCCGAGATCATCCGAATATAGAAATTAGAGATATAGAATCGAAATTATGTGCTCACCATCTGATATCAATCTAACTAGATCAGTGCTGGCCACAAAGAGAACAGAACTAAAAAATCGTAGGCAGATTTGCCGTTTTGTATTTTTTTTATAATTCCAATAGAAATTTTTTTTATCAAAAATTTTTTTATCAAACATTTTTTATCAAAAATTTTTTTATCAAAAATTTTTTTATACAAAATTTTTTTATAAAACATGTTCAAAAATTTTTCTATAGAAAATTTTTTTATGGAACATTTTTTTATAGAAAATTTTTTTATTAAAAATTTTTCTATAGAAAATTTTTTTGTCAACATTTTTTCTATAGAAATTTTTTTATCAACATTTTTTCTATAGAAATTTTTTTTATCAAAAATTTTTCTAAAGAAATTTTTTTTTTGTCAAAAATATTTCAATAGACAAATTTTTTATTAAACATTTTTCTATAGAAAATTTTTTATAGAATAAATTTTATCAAAAATTTTTCTTTGGATTTTTTTTTAAATTTCTATAGAAAAATTTATTGTAAAAAAATTTTTGATAGAAACAATTTTTGAAAATATTTTTATTAAAATTTTTTCTATAGAAATTTTTTTTATCAAAAATTTATCAATAGAAATTTTGTTTATCAAAAATTTTTTTATAGAAAAAAATGTTTCTGTTAAATATTTTATTATCTAAAACTTTTCTATAGACAATTTTTTTTATCAAAAATCGATTGAAAATTTTTTATCAACAATTTTTCTATAGAAAATTTTTTTGTTCAAAATTTTTCTATGGAAAATTTTTTTATCGACATTTTTTCTATAGAAAATTTTTTTTATCAAAAATTTTTCTAAAGATATTTTTTTTTTTAAATTTTTCTGTAGATTTTTTTTTTCAAAAAATTTTCTATAGACAATTTTTATATGGAAATTTTGTAGGAATTTTTCTATAGAAAATTTTTTTATCAAAAATTTTTCTGAAGGAAATTTTGTTATCAAAAATTTTATATATCGAAAATTTTATAGAAACATTTTTTCTATTGACAAATTTTTCAAAACAGAATTTCTATAGAAAAATTTTTGAAAAAAAACTTTTATAGAAAAATTTTTTGTAAGAAAATTTTGTACAGAAAAATTTTTCCTATAAAAAATTTTCTATAGATAAATTTTATCTTATAAAAAATTTTTGATTAACAAAGTTTTTCTGTAGAAAATATTTTTTTTTTAAATTTTTTATAAAAAAATTTTTTATAGAAAATATTTTTATTAAAAATTTTTCTATAGAAATTTTTTTTATCAAAAATTTTTCTATAAAAATTATTTAATTAAAAATGTTTATAGAAAATTTTTTTATCGAAAATTTTTCTAAAGAAAATTTTTTTATCAAAAATTTATTTATAAAAACATTTTTTTTATAAAATATTTTTTTTATCTAAAATTTTTCTATAGAAAATTTTTTTTATCAAAAATTTGTCTATAGAAAATTTTTTTTACCAAAAATTTGTCTATAGAAAATTTTTGATCTAAAAATTTTCTAAAGAAAATTTTTTTATCAAAATTTTCTAAAGAAAATTTTTTTATCAAAATTTTTGTAAAAAAATTTTGTATAGAAAAATTTTTCCTATAAAAAATTTTCTATAGATAAATTTTAAATTTAATGAAAGGTCGAATAAATAAAATCGAAATTAATTATAAATTTTATCCTATGAAAAATTTTTGATAAAAAAATTTTTTCTGTGGGAAATATTTTTTTTTCTATAGAAAAATTTTTTGTAAAAAAATTTTCTGTAGAAAATATTTCTATAAAAAACATTTTTTTATAGAAAATTTTGTATCAAAAATATTTATTCTATTCAAATTTTTATTCTAGGAAGTTTTTTTTTTTATACAAAAATAAAAAATTTTCTACAGAAAAATATTTTCATCGAAAATTTTTACAAAAAAATATTGTTATTGAAAAATTTTCTGTGGGAAATAATTTTTACCTAAAAATTTTCCAGAGAATAATATTTTTCTATAAAAAAATATTTTTTTGTTTCTTGCATAATTTGGTTTTGTCTATTCTTTGTAAAGACATTTAAGACAGAATATGCAAATATAAGCAGATGATTTATATATTGTTTTAAAGCTTAGACTTAATTCATTAATTTGAATAAAATTAAACCTTGTAGTTTTTTTATTAAAAAAAGTTTGGTCCTAACAAAGCATGTGTAGATTTTGCACAATTTGTCTTAAGTGGAGAAAATCTATTTCTTTGTAATATGTATATTTTATTTAAAAACTGTCAATGCTCTCATTCTAAAGTGTTTTGAGCACAGAACTAAAATTTGTAAGTAAAAATGATTCATTTTAGACTGAATATGCAAATATAAGCAGAAGATTTATATATTGTTGTAAAGCTTAGACTCAAATCTTTTATTTAAATAAAATTGAACCTTGTAGTTTTATATTAACAAAAGTTTTGTCCTAACGAAAAATGTATAAATTTTTCAAAAATTGTTTTAAGTAGAGAAAATATATTTCTTTGGCATTTAAAAGTGGTCTAAAGTATTTTGAGCACATAACTAAAATTTTGATGTATGAGTTATATCACAAATTAAGAATTTAAAGCTTAATATGCAAATATATGCAGATGACTTATATACCGTTATAAAGCTTAGACATTAGTCTTTTATTTGACATAAATTTAGCTTTGTAGGTTTTTAGTAAAATAAGTTATATACTAATAAAACTTGTGTAAATTTTTAGATTTATAAAAATAGTATTGTAGAACGAAATGTAAGCTTATGATCGGGCTCAACATTCTTAGTTGTTGTAGGAAACCGGTAAGCGAAAGTAAGATATACAATAGGAAAAGGAGTCTTAAAAATGGGATTGAACAACGAACAAGATTTAAAGGTTTTTGCTGTTTAAAGCCAGGATAATTTGCCAGAATTCAAGGCAAACCCCATCATTACCATTAGCCCATAATTTTCAATTAATTTCCATGAAGTTTTAGTTGTCAGTTTCTTCAATAAAGTTAGTAAATCTCAAAATCCCCGCATTAATAATCATATATTTTTCAAACTCTTTAATATACCTATATCTCCATAATTCTCACGCTTATTACGCCACACTTATATAAACTCTAACAAACTCTGGGAATATTCAGTACAAATAAAAATCACAAAACTACGAATAATCAACATTTGAATAGAAACCAAACAAAAATCAATTATTAACCTGTAAAACCAAAACGAAATCCATACCAAAGAAATAATAATTTTCTCAGGCTACAAACCAGGACTAATATACAAAAATATACAAAAAACTTAACCTTAAGGACATGGAAATGCCTAGACAAAAATAATACAATTGTTTTAGAATAAATATAAAGAAAACGGAATTCAAAATTAAGCAAAAATCATTAATACTTTCACATATCTATAAAGACGATATCAATTTTTTTGAAATTCTCACAAGATTTCGATCAATAAGAAAAGAAACACTATTTTTTATTTGTCTTCCAAAGATTCTGTGTGGGAATTTTTCACAATTTGCAGCCGTAAAAGGAATGAGAAAATAAAAAAAAAAAAAACTATACAAAAATCTTTATGCACTTTGCTACTTTAAAGAATTTTGAAAAACAAAATTTTAAAACATGCAGATATCATGGAAATTGGGATTTGAAAATTTTGAACTCCTTACGACAACAATAACATTCAGGTTATTGAGATCGACAACAAGTTGCTGCTGACAACAAGATAAACACCTACAAAAATCAACCACCATAAGGATAAGATTTGAATGTATGAAATGTATGAATATTGAAAAAAGGACTATAATAAGAAGGACTCTTGTCTGAACAGCACCTGTTAACACACATTCATGTGAATATTTTTGATTTTGGAAAAGTATTTTGAAATTTGTTTGAGTTAGAGTTGTTGAAAAAGGATTTTGTTTTAAAACGGTATTAACGACTTGATGTAATGATTAGGGAGAATAAAAATATCATCAAGGACTTTTTTCAATAATAACCTTTTTAAAGATCATGGAAGTACAAGTTCATCAAACGACCCATACTTTTTAAACCCTTCAATACCATAGGTGTAAAGGATATATTAGGTTTGTGCTTTAAATATACCGATCGACTTGGAATCACTCCCTGGGTTGAATTAATTTTTGTGGGAATCGGTCCATATTTGACTATACCTCCCATACAAGACACATTCTTAAAAGTCTTGTAAACACGGAAAAGCACAAAACACTTTTTAATCTAAATATTTCGCAAATATTAACAATTAACTAATATTTGGTAACAATCGATCCACAACTGACCCCAGCTCACATATCAGGTCATCAGCTGGAAATGACATAAAATTACTAAAATCTCGGAATTTAAAAAAAAGAATAGCTCATACGAGTATGTGCTATTAAGAAAAACTTTTTAAAATATTGGTCCATATTTTATCTTATTAACGAAGGGTATCATTTAGCTTTTCTTACTTGTTATTATTTAACTTATGTCAAAGTTCCTTCTCTGTTGAGTTCTGATCAATTACTATTATTTTAAGATCAGTCGGATATTTAAACGACATCCGGGATCAATCCAGGTTTTGGATATTTTGGGATATCAAACATTTTATTAAAAAGAATAAACACAGAATAAACACGAATTATATTGTTAAAAAAAATCAAAATAAAGCGAATTTTGTAAATTTTTCAATCTTTCAATACTGTTTTCAATTCAAAAATCAAGATTCTACAGAGACCAAATGTTCCGACATAAGAGATAAGTTGCTATTTATCCAATATCAATCTTATACTTAGAAAGTAGAAGTTGAAAATCTTCAGACAAAATACAGACAGTTTCGAAGTAGGCATGAATTAGATATGTATGTCCTAGAATAATTTTGGGATTGATTCGATATCTTTCAAACTCTTCCGAGATACCTTAATGTATAAACCGAATCATTCGACACAAGAATTGAACAAAAATTTGATAAGAAGGCCTTAATATCTTGTTGTTATTAGAATGCACCTTGATATATTGAGAGTTCAGATCTTTTCAGAATCTAAAATATTGGAAACTAAGATCAAAATGTTGAAAGATCTAGGTAAATAAAGAAGATAACAATTTTGATATGTACGTATATCTTTAAAGAGTGTTTTCAACTTGACTTAAGATTTTATATAAGGCAAATCGTTTTACGGAGAAGAACTGGGACATGATGATTTATTGGATCTATAGATCTACTGAGTTATCTGGAATATGCTATTGGGTTCAAGACCACAAAGTTCTTTTCTTTATTTAACGGCCACAAAAATGACTGCTTTCTGGAAAGGAATTTCGTCGATTGTGGGAACTACAAGTAGATAAGGTGAAACATTTCGATGTAACTAATGGATCTAAACCATACTTCTTAAAATCTCTGTTACGATATCTTTAATTTGTGGATCTTTTATAGTCCTATCTTTAACTCGTGGGCCTTCATACAGTTCTATAATCAATTAATGAGACTTTCTATAGTTCCATCTTTAACTTTTCGATGTTTATTATGTCCCAGTTTAAACACGAGGGTCTCTATATAGTCTTATGTTTAACTGCTGGATCATTATTTTGTCCTATATATAATTTTAGGGGCCTTCATTCAATCCTATTATCAACTTATGGGACTTTTTAAAGTCCTATCTTTAACTGTTGGGTCTTTATATTGTCCTATCTTTAAAACGAGGGTCGCTATATAGTCTATCCTTAACTGTTGGATCTTTTTATTATCCTATCTTTAACTCGAGGGGTTCTATATAGTCATATCGCAACTTGTCAGTCTTCATACAGTCCTATCATTAACTTGTGGGGCTTTACATAGACCTATCTTCAACTTAAGGGTCTATATAGTCCTATCTTTAACTTGTGGGTCTTTTTAACCCGAGAAATTTTGTTCATCTGTAACTAGTGACTTTTTATAATATCGAATATGTAATTTGTCGATTTTTATATAGTACTGTCTTTAACTGTTGGGTCTTTATATTGTCCTATCTTTAACTCGAGGGTCTCTATATAGTCCTATCTTTAAATCTTGGGTCCTCGTACTGTCCTATCATTAACTTGTGGGTCATATCTTTATAATTTGGGTTTATATAGTCCTATCTTAAACTTGTGGATCCACATAGTCCTATCATTAACTTATGAGTCTTTATGTAGTCCTATCTTTAACTTGTGGGTCTCTATATTAAACTATTTTTAACTCGAGGAACTTCGTTCATCCCCAGCAAAACTTTGGTAATGGCAAGTACTCTGATAACTGGTTACCTTGTAACGACTACAACATACCATCCGAATAAATAATAAGTTATTACAGAAGTACATATTTGTAATTAAGATGGTAATTTAAACTGAATGGCCCCGGTTCAAACCCCACCAAGGGCAACAATTTTTTTTAGTTTTTTTTTTTATTAAAAGAGTCTTTTTAAATGATTTTTGAATTTTAAGAACTTAAATATTATCTTCTGTAAAAAAAATTTGTAAAATTAACTCACGTTAATGAAAAAATACCATCATGAGTCAATTTTGATTATGTAGGGGATGTTGAATACCAAACACGATTCTAATTGGTCTTAACTTAGTAAGCCCAACTTATCTGGGTCATCTTTCATCTCAACTGTGGACACACACCTCCTCATGGTATCACCCGGGGAGCTAGTTTAACACCCATTAATATTGTAAGTTAACATGTCCCGAGAGTTGTCCCATAAGATCGATAAAAATTGGTTAGGATTACGGGCTAGTAACCCTCTCTTGAAAAAAAATACAATGAAGAGGATAAAATTAGAATTGAAATGTCCCACTACCTAATGTTAGAGGAGGATGACCGAAACTTCGATAGAAAGACCAAGTAAAGGAACATTTTTCAAAGCTTGGCCTATAAAATTGGAGAATATTCGCATAAGATCGAAAACCATGGAATTCTAAAATATGCTCGGACTTTGACCTTAACAGGTTGTAACATTTAAGTAAGTAAGAGTCAATCTTATGTAAAAACTTATACAAACAAGAAGATTTAAATTGTTTAAGTTTTCAAATAATTTTAAAAAAGTTTTAAAATAATTACAAAAAATCGTATAAAAATATTTTTCCAAAAATTACAACAAAGCAAAAAAAAGCAGGGAAAAACAAAGTTATTTTCACATGATTTTGGATCTAAAAATAAAAATTGTTTATATTAATTATAAGCTGCTAAGTTTTCAACATATGAAGTAGCTCAGTGGAAGAGTCTCTGCCTAGCAGTCGGAGGGTCTGGGTTCGAGCCCCCATGGGATCATAAAAAAAATTTTGTATTTCGTTTAAAAATATATGTTTTTAATAAAACAACAACAAAAAAGTTGTTGCTGTTGTTGTTGTTGCTTTCAAATTGCTTACCCAAGTCATTACTTTTCTGCAATTGGTAAGTACTTGCCTCCAATGACATCCCCATGTTAATGTAATGACTTAAACAGCGAATGAGTAAGTAGTTCGTGTTCAATAGTTTAACTGTTTAACTCATTATTTGGTAATGAAAAGTTTTACTGGGATCTTTAACAAGTGAATATTTATTTTGTATAATATTTAATTTGTCGATCTTTATATAGTCATATTTTTAACCGCTGGGTCTTTGTATAGTCCTAACTCGTGGGTTTTCATGCAGTCCTGTCATTAACTTGTTGGGGTTTATATAGGTCTATCTTTAACTTGTGGATCTCTTAATATATAGTCCTATCTTTAACACGTGGGGGTATTTAATTGTCCCGCACCGGAAAAATAAAAGGGTTTTTAAAAATGTTAATTCATTTTTGAAATAGTTGAGAGAGATATGTGCAAAAACTTTTATTAAGCTACCATAACTTTTTCGACTTTTTCCAGTTTTACTATGGGGACCGTTCACCGTGCGGCGGCTCAAAATATGGTAGTGAGTTGCATCAGGTTTCAACACCGAAAAATACACAAAGCTACATGGGTGTCTCCCGATTGTAGTTGACGGAAGGTACTTATCAAGTGTATTGGATGTGCGTACAATTCGGGGAGCATGGAATGGACATGATCTTACCTGGTAAACTACTAATGATGGCGGATAAACTGACCTTATGGCTTTATAAGTTATACATCAGCCATATCGACCTAATAAATGCTCCTGCTATGTGGAGGGACACCAAAGTAGTACTTATTCCTAAAGGGGGTAAACCTACTTATATCGGGAGTAATGTTTTTGACTCTCTAATGCTTTCTCCTGGAGGGATAAATTAATAAGTAGATACCCAAGGGAAACTATTACCAGAAAATTAATGCATCTGCAGTGGTTCTTATGTGGCTGCCGCTTCATAGAGATATACGAGTATTAGGGAACTGTAGATCAAACGGGGCTTGGGGTCAAATTTAAGATCAACTAAAATATTTTGGCATGATTTTAGCTACTTACAAGCTCCTACTTCAGGAGAGGGTATGTAATTCATCAAATTATAAGTGGACGTCTGTAAAAGAATTGTTTTCATTCCAGATATGTATGAATATGTGACCCTGGTAACAAAATGGACTTAATAGTTTATGTGAATCTGACTACGGCAATATTGAAGAATTGATATACATAACTTCAAAATATTGAAAGTCGACTAGGAAAATAATCCATTTATGGTCAACTTTTTAGCAACTAACTACAAGCTAACTACAAAGTCATGTAGAAATTTTCCAATACATTGTGATCATGTTCTGTGCAATGAAGTTATTCTATTTTTAGCATTCATGCTTGTCTACTATTTTGACTTCTATTTTTTTTAATATTGATAATATGATATTTTCTTTTCCATTTTCTAAGTGCTATTCGATCCTCGGTTCGATTCCCGGTCAAGGTAACATCAGTTTCAGTTTTAAAGTGTTGAATAATATAAAGATTTCTCCTTTTTACCAACACCTTTGGCTTCTCTACTATCCCTTTTCCAAAGAAGGGTAACCCAGAGTGTTACTTACTTCTCTCTTTGTCTATTAACTAACTAATAAAAAACTAATTTTAAGTTAGTTGAAAAGTCATGAAAGGTCGGACAGTGACTACCTCCAATGACATCGTTATGTTAAAATAGTCACTTTTCTTCGGTAAAAGTAATCCAAGCATCAACCACAACTAGTTGACGAAAAATTCACTTTAAATTTGCTTAAAGTTAACTGAGTTGCTTGCAGGGTTTTGACTATAAGTTTAGTTTGTTGAGGAGAGTCATGGATCTGGATAAGGTCAAGCATTAGATTTGATGTGCTAAACTTTGGAGGTAATTTTGAGATCAGTATTGCTATTAAATAAGAAAATGAATCAAAAATAAATCGGGCCACCTATTTCCTCTAAAATGTTTGTCAGATAAAAGTATTAACAAAAGTAATTATTCCTAACCCAACCTTAAGTTACAAACATTACAATAAACCAAAGACACCCTATGAAGATGGGGTACAACTCTCGTTAAAGAGATACGAAGATCTTTAAAATAAAACCAAAAATAAATAACGAAGTAATAGAAAACGAAGAACATTCAAATTGGCGGAAGTTGATCACACTTCTAACGTGCGAATAAGGAATAAAAAGAACCTTTCGTAACAGGCAAAAAAGGACTAACCAATTCAAGAATTCAAAAAAACAGCAAACAATCAAAATTTTACCTTTTTGTCTTATTTGCAAAAAATTTATAGAAAAATGGAAGAAAGAAAAAAATAAGAGCAAATAAAGGCTAAATCGAGACAATAAAAAAAGAGCAATGAATGATCACTTGGAGTTTTGCTTTCAAAAAGGACCTGTTTGAGAATGAAGGAAGAAAGAATTTGAATTGAAAACGAACGGTATTGCTTTTGTATTGACTTAACGTTATGAGAAAACGGAAGTAGATTCCTAAGGAAGCAACAATTTCCGTTCAATTCATTAAAGGAATTTTTGTTTTAATTTTCAACATTTTTTTTATTTAAAATTGTTGTCCTTTTTTTCAAGGAAGTTAAACCGTTTTGTTTGATTTATTAAAAAAAAGTGTGAATAGATAATTAACAGGTTAAATATAAAGTAGTTTTTTTTTGGAAAGAAAATAGAGTAAATTTTTTGTCTTTTAAAATTCTTAAAAACTCAAACCTTTTCATACAAAAAAGAATATTGAAATTCTTTGAAATCTTCGATTTTTTGTTTAAAACATTTTTTGCTTTAATTTTTGTTTCCAAATTTCTTTTTTAATTTTATTTGATGTTTTTTAAAGGTGTTTTTGTGTAATAAAAAGGCGTAACCATGTTTTTTTCTTGGGTAATTTCTTTTAAATTTTATTTGAAATTAAATTTAATAGAATTTTGTTTTGAACTGAAACTTAAAAGAATTTTATTAGAATTATAGAAGAGTTTTTTTGTAATTTTTTTTCTCTATTTTAACTTCCGTTTTTTTTTCTTTATTTGATTTATGTTGTTTTATTGTCTTATTTTCTATGTAATTGAATTAATTCCACAAATTTGATTTAATATTCATGTCTAAACATTTTTAAAATTTACTTTCATAAATTTCATAATTTTTTTTTTAGTTGACAGTCCATCAACACCCCCATTGGGTTCTCTATAGCTTTAAACAGTTTAAGGACAGACTTAAATTTCCTCATACCAAGTACTTTTTTTAAGTTATTATCAAACAGGAATGGGAAGTAGAAGGCCCATATAAAAAATACGCCATTAAAACATTCTACAAAAAAGTTTTTTTATCGAAAATTTTTTTATAGAAACAAATTTTTTAACGAAAATTTTTCTATAGAAAAAATTTTTTAACGAATATTTTTCTATGGAAAAAATTTTTTAATGAAAATTTTTCTATAGAAAAAATTTTTTAACGAAAATTTTCTTTAGAAAAAATTTTTTAAATAAAATTTTTCTATAGAAAAAAATTTTTAACGAAAATTTTTTCTATAGGAAAAATTTTTTAACGAAAATTTATTCTATAGAAAAAATTTTTTAACGAAAAAAATTTTATTTAACGAAAAAAAAATTTTTAATGAAAATTTTTCTATAAAAAAATTTTTAACGAAAATTTTTCTATAAAAAAATTTTTCTAACGAACATTTTTCTATAGAAAATTTTTTTTAACGACAATTTTTCGATAACAATACTTTTCTATGGAAAAATTTTAGATAAAAATACTTTTCTCTGGAAAAATTTTCGATAAAAATATTTTTCTCTAGAAAAATTTTCGATAAAATATTTTCTGTAGAAAAATTTTTGATAAAAAAATTCTCGATAAAAATGTTCGATAAAAAAATTTTTCTATAGAAAAATTTCCGATAAAAAAATTTTTCTATAGAAAAATTTTTCTATAGAAAAATTTTCGTTAAAAAAATTTTTCTATAGAAAAATTTTCGTTAAAAAAATTTTTCTATAGAAAAATTTTCGTTAAAAAAAGTTTTCTATAGAAAAATTTTCGTTAAAAAAATTTTTCTATAGAAAAATTTTCGTTAAAAAAATTTTTCTATAGAAAAATTTTCGTTAAAAAAATTTTTCTATAGAAAAATTTTCGTTAAAAAAATTTTTCTATAGAAAAATTTTCGTTAAAAAAATTTTTCTATAGAAAAATTTTCGTTAAAAAAATTTTTCTATAGAAAAATTTTCGTTAAAAAAATTTTTCTATAGAAAAATTTTCGTTAAAAAAATTTTTCTATAGAAAAATTTTCGTTAAAAAAATTTTTCTATAGAAAAATTTTCGTTAAAAAAATTTTTCTATAGAAAAATTTTCGTTAAAAAAATTTTTCTATAGAAAAATTTTCGTTAAAAAAATTTTTCTATAGAAAAATTTTCGTTAAAAAAATTTTTCTATAGAAAAATTTTCGTTAAAAAAATTTTTCTATAGAAAAATTTTCGTTAAAAAAATTTTTCTATAGAAAAATTTTCGTTAAAAAAATTTTTCTATAGAAAAATTTTCGTTAAAAAAATTTTTCTATAGAAAAATTTTCGTTAAAAAAATTTTTCTATAGAAAAATTTTCGTTAAAAAAATTTTTCTATAGAAAAATTTTCGTTAAAAAAATTTTTCTATAGAAAAATTTTCGTTAAAAAAATTTTTCTATAGAAAAATTTTCGTTAAAAAAAATTTTCTATAGAAAAATTTTCGTTAAAAAAATTTTTCTATAGAAAAATTTTCGTTAAAAAAATTTTTCTTTAGAATAATTTTATAATTTTATATCTATAAAAAAATTTCTTTATCGAAAATTTGTCTATAGAAAATTTTCTTTATCAAAAATTTTCTATAGAAAAATTTTCGTTTAAAAAATTTTTCTATACAAAAATTTTCGTTAAAAAAATTTTTCTATAGAAAAATTTTCGTTAAAAAAATTTTTCTATAGAAAAATTTTCGTTAAAAAAATTTTTCTATAGAAAAATTTTCGTTAAAAAAATTTTTCTAATTTTCGTTAAAAAAATTTTTCTATAGAAAAATTTTCGTTAAAAAAAATTTTCTATAGAAAAATTTTCGTTAAAAAAATTTTTCTATAGAAAAATTTTCGTTAAAAAAATTTTTCTATAGAAAAATTTTCGTTAAAAAAATTTTTCTATCGAAAAATTTTCGTTAAAAAAATTTTTCTATAGAAAAATTTTCTATAGAAAAATTTTCATTAAAAAAATTTTTCTATAGAAAAATTTTCTTTAAAAAAATTTTTCAATAGAAAAATTTTCGTTAAAAAAATTTTTCTATAGAAAAATTTTCGTTAAAAAAATTTTTCTATAGAAAAATTTACGTTAAGAAAATTTTTCTATAGAAAAATTTTCGTTAAAAAAAATTTTCTATAGAAAAATTTTCGTTAAAAAAATTTTTCTATAGAAAAATTTTCGTTAAAAAAATTTTTCTATAGAAAAATTTTCGTTAAAAAAATTTTTCTATAGAAAAATTTTCGTTAAAAAAATTTTTCTATTGGAAAATTTTCGTTAAAAAAATTTTTCTTTAGAAAAATTTTCGTTAAAAAAATTCTCCTTAAAAAATTTTTCCAATAAAATTTATATAAAATTTTCGATAAAAAATTTTTTCTATAGAAAAATTTTCGTTAAAAAATTTTTTCTATAGAAAAATTTTCGTTAAAAAAATTTTTTATTTTTATTTTTATTTTTATTTAAATTTTCGTTAAAAAAAAATTTTATAGAATTTTTCTATAGAAAAAGTTTCGTTAAAAAATTTTTCTATATAAAAATTTTAGTTAAAAAAATTTTTCTATAAAATTTTTCTTTAGAAAAATTTTCGGTTAAAAAAATTTTCGTTAAAAAAAATTTTTCTATAGAAAAATTTTCGTTAAAAAAATTTTTCTAGAAAAATTTTCGTTAAAAAAATTTTTCTATAGAAAAATTTTCGTTAAAAAAATTTTTCTATAGAAAAATTTTCGTTAAAAAAATTTTTCTATAGAAAAATTTTCATTAAAAAAATTTTGTATAGAAAAATTTTTGTTAAAAAAATTTCTGTATTTTCTTGGCCCCCTTTTATTGAAAAGATTGCCCACCATACACATTTGTCACACATTTAACCCTTTAAACATCTGGGTAAATCAATCATATGTATGAGTTGTATGCAAACAAGTCAGTCTGTGTATGTGGACTTGTTCCAAGTCTAGTATACAAGTACTCGTACATGTCACAATTTAATGGGCCTTCATTGTTAAGCTCTTAAACAAAATTACAGTGATTCATAAAATCATTATAAATGAAATTTAATATAAGGGTATGTTAACATAAGATTAAAAAATTGTGAAGGTGACGTCTGAAAAGAAAAATATGATAAAAATCGTTATATTGTTTTAAATAAAGACCAAAGTTCTAGGTTATTAGGCGACGAAGGGGTGTAAATATGTGAAATGAGAATTTAAAATGCAGGGTACTATGAACTTGGTTTTGATTGATTTTTAGAATTCCTTACTTAGTAATGGGTATCATGAGTTGTTTGATTACTGCTGTAAAGTAATGACTTAATGAACTAATATATTTTAATATCAATTTGTGTTATAAGTTGGTAATATATGAATATAAAATTAAATCTTTTAACTTATGACATCTAAGTAATGCCTTAAGTAAGACATCGAAACAATTCCATTAAAATAGCAGATTTGATGTGCTATTACTTGGTAATAAATGATCTATATAGTCAGTAATAGCTTAAGTAGGTTATCGTTAAAATTTAAACTTCTGAAATAAATTTCGTGAATTTATATAATATATTGTAGCCATATAGTAAGGCCTTCTCTTTAAAGATTTCAGGAATAAAATTAGGAGATTGAAGCTTAATAGTAAGGCCTTAACTTTTAAGACTTCAGGACTAAACTCCTTGAATTAGAGGATTGAAGCTATAGAGTAAGGCCTTTCCTTTTTAGACTTTAATATAGTAAGGCCTTCCCTTTTAAGCTTTCAGGAATGAAATTGGTGGATTAGATTATTGTAGCACTATAGTAAGGCCTTAACTTTTAACACTTAAGAAATAAACTCCTTGAATTAGAAGATAGAAGCTTTAAAGTAAAGCCTTCCCTTTTTAGACTTTAATAAGAGATTGTAATCATTTTAAGGTATAATACCACTTTTTCAAGCCACTGTATCTCTGCAAACATAATTATTTCATTCATGTACTCTTGAATACATATTTGCTTATATTTTAAATTCTTTTTTCTTTTAGATACTAGTCATTTAGTTCCATATACTAGTAACTACAAATGACCGACTGACTACTTTCAGAATAAGCATAAATATTTTAAAATGAGGAGGATGTTTGAACGACTGATTTTCTATGTTAGTACGAGCATTTAACTTAAATGACAGCTCATTTGACAGTTAGTGGAAAAAATAAAAGAAAATAATGAATAAAAAGTTTAAAGAATCAACACACATTTATTATATACATACTTATATGTATGTATGCATTTATTTTAATAAATACTAGAGAACATAGAGTATATATGCTAGAGTTTTCAGTTCTCAGAGGGAAAAATACATGGTTATGGGGCCTTAACCATAGGTTAGTTTAGGCAGGCAGCCCATTATAAGTCAGCATCACTTGGGTCCTAGGAGTGGAACCTTTGTGGTACCTGCAAGGGAAAGACTGAAAAAGAAAAACAGAAATTACTTTATTTCAGACCATCAGTAAGAGACTTATTCAAGCTAGCCTTGATAAATGAGTTCATTTTATGAATATCAAATAAATCATGCAGAAAAAGTGCCCCCAGATTTACAGCCCTTAAAATAAAAAGAGCGGGGCAGTGACAGAGAAGATGAGTTACTGTCTCCTCCTCTTCGATGTTGTGACAACTACGACGGTACTATAGTGTTTAAGGTTAAGTCTTCTGGCATGCAATCCAAAAACGCAGTGACCTGTTAGGGCTGAGATTAGGTTGCGGAGGCAGAGATACCAAGCATTTGAAACGTTTAATGTCGTAATTGTTTGTCTGGATATTGAACAAGAATTTCACTAGACCAGATGTTCTGTGCTGACCCATAAAGGGATTGCCTTACTACTGATTTGATATGCCCGGCATTCGCGAATAAGAACAGATGTCGTGTGAACATTAGAAAGGAATTTTATGGCAGCCTGACTGTCGATTCAGTAATGAATATCCCTGTCGTATACTCTGTTGTATCTCAACCATTTGACTACTTTGTATGTTGCCGATATTTCGGATTGAGGAATACTACTAAGCCTAAAACAAATTTCTTTCCTCAATAGCGGGATGAAGAAAGCCCCCCACCCCACACCTTTCTTTGACTTGGATCCATCCATGACATATGTCAACGAGGGATGATAGCCACAGTAAAGGATTTATAGAAAAAGGGGTTAATATGCAGTAGTCAATATTGACAGGGATATTAGTGATTTTATCCAGAATAGTGGAGTGTCCTATTTGTGAGTGGAACCAGGTTCCATTAATCCTAAGTCGGACAGCCGAGTTAGGGGCAATTTGTTGTTCCATTAGTTCGACTGGGAGCTAGTTAAGTGGACGACCTTAGAATTCTAATAAAAGAATAGCCTATGGATGCTTTGGACACCCTGGGTATTAAGGCTCCAGGACAGTTTTGAGTCCAAAATGACCCCAAGATATTTGCCATGTTCAGTGAGCACTAGTTCTACCTTATTCAATGTTGAAAGTGTAAAATTGGGTATCTTGTATTTCCGCGAGAAAAGTACAAGTTTCGTTATAGCTGGATTGACTTCCAGAACATTATAGACACTCCAACGTTAGAGTATGTCAAGAACTATTTCAAGACGATGTAATAGGGTGTTGAGAAATTTCCCAGACACTGCTAAGGCATCATCGTCTGCATATACAATGGTGTTGAATCTCAGAGAATCTAGTTCAGTTTATTTATAGCAAGGTTCCATAGGAGAGGGGATAGTAAACCTCCTCGTGGTGTCCCCCGAAATGCTACCTTTTAGATTATAGCAGTGCCCATGGTTGAGTTGATAACTTAGCAGGTGAGCAGCTTATCTACAAACGAGATAATAGATTTATCGACCCCTAATTCCTCCATTGTCGACATAATTGACTCTGGTTTTATGTTGTTAAAGGCGCCTTCTATGTCTAAGAAGGCGACAACTGTAAATTCGCCGAACTCAAGGGATTTTTCAATATGACTAACTAAGGAAATGAGTTCTGTCTCAACAGATTTGCCTTAGTTGTAGGCATGCTGCGAGATATAGAGGAAAATTGGATGAATTTAAGCTCGTGGATGCTCATGAATGGTACGCTCCATAGTTTTAAGAAGGAAGGAACAAATACTTATATATCTGAAGTCCTTCAGTTTCGTATGTTTAGCTTTACTTGCATTGGAGATTAAGACAACGTTAAACTTGGTCCAAGCTTCTGGTATATAAGATAGTCTGAGACAACCATTATATATCAGAGTAAGCCAGGGCATGATGAGGTTAACATTATGGTGCAGATCTGCTGGAATAATATCCTCAGCACCCACAGTATTACACGGTTCGAAACTGTCAAGACCCATTGAATTCTTTCCCTATTAAGAGAGATCAGAGTGGACTCGAAGGCGGTGTGTTAATAGGCTGTGTAAGCATTTAGAAGTTTACAGCCTGAAAAATGGGTTTCTAAAACGACCACAAGGGTTTCAGATCTGCTTGTTGTCCAGTGGCCGCTATCCTTTTGAATGTAGGCAGCTACCAAGGGCGACGTTGTCAGGGTTTTGGGAAGTCTACTTGTATCGGATGAACCTTCGACACCACTGCAAAAGTTCCTCCAAGACTTTCTCTTCGCATTTCTAACTAGATTTTTAAATCTGTCAACAGAGGCATTTTAGGGGGTCCAGTTATCGATCGTTTTGCCCTCGTTAAAGAATGTTGCCTTTCTTTCCTGAGTGTCGCAATGTCAGAGAACAACCAGGGGGTTTCTTTTTACCTCTCCTGATGGTGAATCTACAAGCCAGATTTGTGGCTTGGTCTAAGGCGTCAGTTAGTACGTTTACCGCCTGCTCAATGTCGTCTTGAGTATTGATACTCGGTAAGGGGGGGGGGAGGAGACAGGGAGGCCGTATGGAGGTCCCAGTACGTATTCCTACTATGGATGTCCCAGTTCGTCTTCCTCTTAATTTTCTGTAGTTCTACTCTTTTAGGTTATCAAAAAGTGCTTTGGAAGGTCTAAAGAATGTATAGGAAGGTGTTTTAGAAGGCATTATTTTTTGTTGTACTCAAAAAAACTTACCTTTTAAAAGGGCTAAACTTACATATTTATTTTTTTTAATATTATTCTGAGGAATGAGGAAGTCAAAAATTGTAGAAAAAAATGGATACATTACTATATGCCTTCTCAAAATATCTTCTGGTAAAATTCCTGCGTGAAAAACCTAAAGTATATGGGGTATAAAAATCTCATAGAAAGACAGTCCTCTCAATACGGCTCTTTAAAGAGCTCAAGTTAGATGTGTTATATGGTGTTTAGAAATTAGATAACAATTTAGGCATTATCTTCACGCTTTTTGAAAAGGACAACAAATAATATGTTTAAACTATAGAACACATTACTATACGACTTCTCAAGATATTCTTTGGTATGAGGTCTGCATGGAGAAGCCAAAAGAATAGAATGAAAAACATCTAAATATGCTTTTTGGAAAAGGGTAAAATAGAATGTGTATAAAATATGAAATAGAATAGAATAGAATAAAGAAATAGAATAGAATGAAAAACATCTAAATTTTTCTTTTAAAACAAGGCAGTTTAGCTTTTTTTAATTTTTGTTAAAAAAATGAGTACAAAGCTTTGCCTTTTTAAAGGCTTCAAGAGAAGAGGCCCTAAAATATTTTCCCCTTAGTACATTTTTCACTCTATAGTAATCAAAAGTATAGTAAAAGTTTAAGTACTTGTCATCATCACATTATAAAAAAGAAAAATAGTGAATTAAAAATAAGTATTTGTCAGCTTGTAAACGACGATGATGCTATAGAAAGCCGAAAAGAAAAACCTTTTTATCGCAGATTCTTTTTTCTTGTTGTGTGTCGTCGTAGCTGGAAAAATGTCAATTGTATGCAGTTATTTTTAAAAATTTATAGACCTTGAGCCAGTGCAAAAAGATATGTATGTATGTTCTCATACTGTGTAAAAAATGTGTAATTCTCATGCAATCAAAGTCGTAGGACGTTATCAAGTGTGGCCAAGTACCCAGTACTTTTGTTTTAAATACAAAAAAAACAAAAATCCTCGTATCATTGAATGATGTTATAGAAACCTACTTTTGAAAATATTGTTATAAAAATCAGTTTTTATTTGAACTTTATGGTTTGTACTCGTATGTACCTACGAGTATTTCAGTATGAGTTTTTCAATATTTGTTTAGAAATTTAGGTGTCAAGTGTTTTTAAAGCCATTTTTTTTGACTTTTTACGTTAGAAAATCTTTTTAAAGAAATTTAAATTTAAGATTTAAGAAAAGTTTTTCGGTATTGATTATAACTATAATATATTAACATAAGTAAATATATATAGACTAAAAATTTGCTCCATTTTTGTTTAAATAAGTTTATCAACAAATTAAAAAAAGTTTTCGAAATTTTTTTTTGTGTCCAAACTTTAAAAGTAATTTATAAAAAATCACCACTTCTTTTCGATCTAGAGTTAAAAACCTAAATTGCAGCCATTTCTAATGTATTTAATTTACTAATGAGTGCATGCGCAAAGTTGCCCGTTTTCAAGTACAAATAAAAACAGATTTCAAAAAAATTGATTTTGCACCTAAATTAAAGTTGTAAAATTCTTACCTCTAATTCATCAACGATTAATGAAATTATCAAAGGCTTATTGAACAAATTTTGTACGGAAAATGGCGATAATCAAATCTTGATTTAGAACGATTGCGTTCTCTTGACTTTCGATTTCTTGAGCGGCTATAACGTCGACTATGGGGTCGAATGTTGAATTTTTTTGGCATTAGTACTGGTGGACTGTCTTGTGTTCATTTTACGGCGGTTTTTATACAAATTTTTCGAAGTCTGCTTACTCGAATTGAAGTAATTGCTCTCAGATCGTGTTGTCCTAAATGTCTCGGTTATGTCAAAACCGCAGTGAATCTTCTTTGAGAATCCCTAGGCTCTGAAATCTTTTATTCTTTCCAATATTGAACAGATAAGGATTGTTGACCCGAATGAGTTCTAGAACCTTCTAGCTTGATAGCATGGCCTATGTGAAATTTCATCCATAGAAACTATGTCAAGTCTTAATCCTTCCTATATCCCATCGTCGAATGCTTTCTTTAGAAGGAAATAAGAGCTTTTATTGTGGGAGACCTTTAGGAGTATCCGAGTATACTCAGGAGACTTGGAAATCCTCCTTCTAACTTTACAAACTGTTGCAGTTTTCTTTTTCACAGATCACCCTGGATTTGTATCAGAAACAGGGGGTCTTGCCAACGCATCTGAAGAAGTACTTGGAATAAATCTCAAAGACTCTTCCTTTGATTTTCTACCTTTAGGCGGTCTGAATTTAAAGAACTTCCTCCCACCAGTTGCTTGCAGGCTGGTTTCACTAGAAGCTTCCACCAAACTAACCTGAGCCTTAATAGCAGGCCCCTCTATCCGGCCTGTGACTTGTACTTTCAGAGTAGGGCTTGTGGATATTAAAAAGCCCTGAAAGGATACATGCAGAGTAAATTTTTTTTTTCGACATTGAGAGTGAAATGGGGAGGTTGCATTTTATACTTGCCGCCAAGTCAATAAAGAAAGCGACGAACCTCTGGAGAACGCACATAGGATACAGGGTCTCCCTATATGGGAAACATAACCCCTGTGTTTTATAAGATGTCAGACAGATCAAATCGCATATCAAAGATCCAAAACGCACAAATTTCGTCTGCAGTTTAATGTTCGCAGTATTAAAGATTTCTGCAAGATGAGAAAATAGAGGTTTAACTGGGCTCCTAACAAAGGAAACAGAAGACAGAAGAGGAGGAGTGGTGAATTTTGTACCTTAAAAGTAGAGTTTCCGGAGGTTATGAGGCCTTCTTTCGCAATGGAGAGGAAAAGGGAACGTTTCATTTTTTATATGTTGCTAAGTCAAAGAAACCCACGGACCCACGGGGTCTAATGAGTAGAGCTGGATGGCTCCGTATTAAGGAGATACGAAAGGGAAGCAGACATTAGATTTTAATGACTCAAGATTTGGTGAATGCTTTCGAATTATTTCATTTCATCATACTATATTCATAAATCTGATTCACTCTATTTTTTTTAAATCCGATTTTACACTTAACGTATACTTTCAGAATCGTAAGTCTTTAAATGTCAATTTTGACACAATGAAAAACACCTTAAGACTTTATACTTCATTCTTTCTAATTTTCGAAAAACAGCTGTTGCCTTTGATTGTGGCACGCGCCAGCTACTAAAAAACGTAACAGACACAGAAGGACAGACAGTTAGACAGACACAATATTGCAACACCGGTCCTACTTAATGTCATTAAAAAGGGAACCAGAAACTAAACAAGAAGAGCAATGATGAATATAATTGATAAATAAAGGAAGTAGCTGATGTTGAGAAAAGTAACGTATATTTTCTTGAGCATCCATTAGTCTCTTTCTCTATACTAGGGCTCAAGAAAGAGGAGAACTTAAATTACTCAAATTTAAAGAAGAAGGCTCTAAATGAGTTTATGACTCAAAAAGGATAAGAGTCCTTTTAAGGACTCAAGGACAGGTAGTTGAGTTTATAAAAATTGAAATAATCTCTCACTGTCTCAAGTTAGAGTAGAACTCATTCACTCATTTTTTATAAAACTCACTCTTTCTTTCTTAAGATTGAGTTAAAGTCTTTAAGGGAAATGAGTTGAGAGTATTTGAGTTGAGAGTCTCCTCAAAAGGACTTATTATCTATTTTGTCTTACAGGATATTTTGGCGCTCTTTTTTTGTTCTTGGATATTTCTTAAATTTATTGAACTACAAGGGGGTTGTTTATTGATCCTTGATCTAGGCTCAACATTTGCCGTAATATTTCTAAGGAATTAGAAAATTGTAACGTATTTTTTTTGTTGAGCTGATATTGAGGCTTTGTTAAATATCGTTTAACAAAAGGACACACTTTAGTTAATATAATGGAACGTGTCATAGTTTTTTTTTACTGGGATATATCTAACAAACTATAGGGGGAGATATTTAAAAGAAAAAGGTACAATATTTTAATTTTAATGGAACGCGCCAAAATGAACTTAAAATGTAAAGGTTAAATAATAGTAAAATTTAGGAAATCCTTGAAATTTGAAAACAATTAAAGATTTCTTCGATAAAATCTAAATTTTTGTAAAGGTAGAGTAATGAAGAAAGGAAGGAAAGAAGAGTTAACAATACCTTTCCGATTAAAAAGAAGAGTTATCTATAACATTTCTATAGAAAAGAAGACTTTTCGATAACTTTTTTATAGAAAAGAAGAATTATCGATAACTATTCTTTAAAAAATAAAAGTTACCAATAACTTTTCAATAGATAATAAAAGTTAACGATAACTTTTCTATAGCAAAGACGAGATATCGATAATTTTTCTTGAGAAAAGAAAAGTTATCGATAACTTTTCTATAGAAAACGAGACTTATCGACAACTTTTATAAAGAAAAGAAAAGTAATCGATAATTTTGCTATAAAAAAGAAAAGTTATTGATAACTTTTTTTATAGAAAAGAAAAGTTATCGATAAGTTTTCTACAGGAAAGAAAAGTTATCGATAACTTTTCCATAGAAAAGAAGAATTATCGATATTTTTTCTTTAGAAAAGATGAATTATCGATAATTTTTATATAGAAAAGTAGAGTTATCGATAACTTTTCAATAGAAAAGAAAAGTTATCTATAACTTTTCTATAGAAAAGAAGAGTTATCGGTAACTTTTCTATTGAAAAGAAGAGTTATCGATAACTTTTCTATAGAAAAGAAAAGTTATCGATAACTTTTCTATAGAAAAGAAGTCTTATCGATAACTTTTCTATTGAAAAGAAGAGTTAGCGATAACTTTTCTATAGAAAAGAAAAGTTATCGATAACTTTTCTATAGAAAAGAAGAATTATCGATAACTTTTTTTTAAAGAAAGGAGAGTTATTGATTATTTTTATCGATAGCGATAACTTTTCAATAGAAAAGAAGAGTTATTGATAAATCTTCTTTTCTATAGAAAAACTATCGATAACTCATCTTTTCTATAGAAAGGTTATCGATAACTCATCTTTTCTATAGAAAAGTTATCGATAACTCTTCTTTTCTGTAGAAAATTTAGCGATAACTCTTTTTTCTATAGAAAGTTATCGATAACTCTTTTTTTCTATAGAAAAGTTATATATAACTTTTCTTTCCTTCAGAAAAATTATCGATAACTCTTCTTGTCTATAGAAACGATAGCTTTTCTATAGAAAAGTTTTCTATAGAAAAGTTATCGATAACTCTTATTTCCATAGAAAAGTTATCGATAACTCTTCTTTTCTATAGAAAAGTATTCGATAGCTCTTCTTTTCTATGGAAAAGTTATCGATAACTCTTCTTTTCTATAGAAAAGTATTCGATAGCTCTTCATTTCTATAGAAAAGTTATTGATAACTCTTCTTTTCTATAGAAAAGTTGTCGATAACTCTGCTTTTCTATAGAAAAGTTGTCGCTAAATATTATTTTTTATAGAAAAGTTATCGATAACTCTTCTTTTCTAAATTTGTCGATAACTTTTTTGGCACAGCGGCTTAGGCTGACTGTTTCGTAAAACGGCTTTGGTCGTTTAGCTTAAGTCAAAATTGTAATATTGTAGTAATAGAATAATAAATTCTCCTTAAGTTATATTGGACTGAATTGTATTCAAACCTTAAACTTGTCGTCATCTACACCCGACCAATATTCCCTAAATCCGAGCAGTATCACCGATTCTCTGTCATCCGATTGATATCTTAGACACCGAACGCTGTTACCTACCAAATCCTGACTGCTACGATAATAATGCCCGAAGTATCTTAAGAAGACCCGAAATTCATAAATTAAGGATTATATTGTTCACCGACCCCAATTAATCAATAAAGATTCTTTATTTCAACCCCGAAAAGGGTAAACGACAGGTGTCCTCATTACTTCAGGTTCGTGGGTCCGTAAGTAAACCCTGGACGAGACTAAGCTACCTCAGCCCGACGACAAAACCACGTTACAAAATGCAGAATTAGATTTGTATCTTTTCGTTTCAGTAACTTTTCGCTTTAAGTATCAAATTATGACAAAATATCAAGAAGTAATTGGTAACCATTTTTATCTCAAATTTTTTTAAAGCCCTAAATCTTATGTTAAAGTTTTTCACATTTTTTATCACTATAGCGACAAGGTGTTAATTTGTTAGAACTGCTCTCCTTCACCAATTCTCCTTCGGTTGCATTAGTTCCAGTCGCTTATCTTTGGGTTTAAAATTCAAATTCCTCATCATTAGGGGCTTAACGCAAAATATTGGTAAATAGCCGAACAAAAATACAATTCACAATTTACACGAAACCTCTTTGAAATCGGACAACTTCAGCAGAATTAACGCTACAGGTTACCATTTTCATGGTTACAAACAAATTATGAGCCATTTTTGTTGAGGCTGATAACATTACAAATTCTCTAAAACCAGCAGGATCTCTTAAGGGATCTTTGAAGAAAACCAAAGCGACCAAAACACAAAACAGCAAGTGTTTTGTTGCTCTCTAGTTAGTCTTTCATTGTAGAAATCTAGCATGACATTGAGTATTAGGAAAAAGATTTAAAAACCATCATAAAAACATTATTTATGCTAAAAAGGGGGATCTGAACGCAAATGTCCTTTACCTTGACAGGACCATGTTAATTGAAAAATATTGTGGGATTTTCTTTCGTTTTTGTCGCTTAATTCCAACATTATTGCGGATGATTATAAAACCATAAACTTTAAAAATTCTTAAGAATTTTGAAGTAGGTATTTTGTCAATATTTTTAAACAGACTTTTTTTGACATTTGTTAATGTCACCGTAAATATTTATAGTTGCACATTTTTTTGTCAAACAAAGTATTTGACAAAGAAACATAAGGCAAATGTTTTAGTTGACCTCATAAAACGATTATGATTAAATGTAAAACATCGACTAAATTTAAATGTCAATGTCAAACAAAATGTCAAATATGACAGGTAGTAAGAGAAATTGTGAAGGATTTTCAAAACAAAAAACAATAGAAAATAATTATTACAATTTTTTGTGAGATATTAAAATTTTTTTAATTTATATAATTTCTTCGAATATCAGGGATTTTCAAGGTTTTTAGATCGTTTTTAAAATTTATAAGTCATAAAACGTAAACGCTAACTTAGAAATTTTACCCAAAAATGATATAAAGCAACAATTTGACCTAAATTCCAAAAACACGAGTAGAACTATGGCTAAAGCTCTAATTAGAGTAACAACTGTAATTAGCCTTGAGATATGACTAGAGTTGTACTTAAAGCTATGACCAGAGATGTGACTAGATATATTACCAGATCTAGGACCTAACCTAGACCAAATATATGAATATAGCTATGATTATATATTAAAAATTTCTTTATCGAAAATTTTTCGATAGAAAAATGTTCTTATAGCAAATTTTTCTTTAGAAAAAATTTTTTTATGGGAAATTTTTCTTTGGAAAAATTTTTTTATCGAAATTTTTCCATAGAAATTCGATAATCTAATTCTATTCTATAGAAATTTTTCAATAGAAATATAGAAAAATTTTTCTAACAAAAGTTTTTCTATAGAAAAATTTTTCTAACGAAAATTTTTCTATAGAAAAATTTTTCTAACAAAAATTTTTCTATAGAAAAATTTTTCTAACGAAAATTTTTCTATAGAAAAATTTTTTAACGAAAATTTTTCTATAGAAAAATTTTTTAACGAAAATTTTTCTATAGAAAAATTTTTATAACGAAAATTTTTCTATAGAAAAATTTTTTTTAACGAAAATTTTTCTATAGAAAAATTTTTTTAACGAAAATTTTTCTATAGAAAAATTTTTTTAACGAAAATTTTTCCAAAATTTTTTTTTATGGAAAATTTTTCTATAGAAAAATTTTTTTAACGAAAATTTTTCTATAGAAAAATTTTTTTAACGAAAATTTTTCTATAGAAAAATCTTTTTACCGAAAATTTTTCTATAGAAACATTTTTTTACCGAAAATTTTTCTATAGAAACATTTTTTTACCGAAAATTTTTCTATAGAAAAATTTTTTTAACGAAAATTTTTCTATAGAAAAATTTTTTTAACGAAAATTTTTCTATAGAAAAATTTTTTTAACGAAAATTTTTCTATAGAAAAATTTTTTTAACGAAAATTTTTCTATAGAAAAATTTTTTTAACGAAAATTTTTCTATAGAAAAATTTTTTTAACGAAAATTTTTCTATAGAAAAATTTTTTTAACGAAAATTTTTCTATAGAAAAATTTTTTTAACGAAAATTTTTCTATAGAAAAATTTTTTTAACGAAAATTTTTCTATAGAAAAATTTTTTTAACGAAAATTTTTCTATAGAAAAATTTTTTTAACGAAAATTTTTCTATAGAAAAATTTTTTTAACGAAAATTTTTCTATAGAAAAATTTTTTTAACGAAAATTTTTCTATAGAAAAATTTTTTTAACGAAAATTTTTCTATAGAAAAATTTTTTTAACGAAAATTTTTCTATAGAAAAATTTTTTTAACGAAAATTTTTCTATAGAAAAATTTTTTTAACCGAAAATTTTTCTATAGAAAAATTTTTTTATCGAAAATTTTTCTATAAGAAAATTTTTTATCGAAAATTTTTCTATAGAAAAATTTTTTATCGAAAAGTTATCGATAACTCTTCTTTTATATAGAAAAGTTATAGATAGTTCTTCTTTTCTATAGAAAAGTTAACGATTACTCTTATTTTGTATAGAAAAGTTATCGATAACTCTTCTTTTCTATAGAAAAGTTATTAATAACTCTTCTTTTCTATAGAAAAGTTATCGATAACTATTCTTTTCTATAGAAAAGTTATCGATAACTCTTCTTTTCTATAGAAAAGTTATCGATAGCTCTTCTTTTCTATAGAAAAGTTATCGATAACTCTTCTTTTCTATAGAAAAGTTATCGATAACTCTTCTTTTCTATAGAAAAGTTATCGATAACTCTTCTTTTCTTTAGAAAAGTTATCGATAACTCTTCTTTTCTATAGAAAAGTTATCGATAACTCTTCTTTTCTATAGAAAAGTTATCGATAACTCTTATTTTCTATAGAAAAGTTATCGATAACTCTTCTTTTCTATAGAAAAGTTATCGATAACTCTTCTTTTCTATAGAAAAGTTACCGATAACTCTTTTTTTCTATAGAAAAGTTATCGATAACTCTTCTTTTCTATAGAAAAGTTTTCGATAACACTTCTTTTCCATAGAAACGTTATCGATAGGTCTTCTTTTCTATAGAAATGTTATCGATAACTCTTCTTTTCTATTGAAAAATTATCGATAACATCTCACTACTAGAGTAGGAATATAACTATGCTTGAGTTAGGACTAGACTATTTTACTAAAGCTTTGACTTCAAAATTTCTTACACATTAATTTTCCAACATCGCACGTTTCTGACACATTCCAGTGCCTTTTTGAAAAAATTATAAAGGATCTCTAAAAATATAATGCGTAATTTCCAAAACCAAGACGTAGTAAATAATAGCCAAAAGTGTAAAGAAACCCATCTAGCAGGCTGTTCTAACCCCTAACAATAGAAAACATTTGATCATTTTAGAAAAATATAAAAAAAACTGGAACATAAATAAACTTTCACACGAGTTTCAAAACTAAAATGCCAACATATGTTGAACTGAAATGAAATGTACTCTATTATTTTCATTTCAAAAATTGATCATTTCGTATTAATGTGCAAAACCAAACCAAAAAACCTCCCCTTTTTCATTGTCCTTTGAAACATTAAACATAGTTTTAATGATTACTTTTGTATAAGTTTTTTACTTCTTAAGACTTTAAAGTAAAATAAATATTTCTTGCATGACTTCAGTTTCGAAACTCAGCCAAGGGTAAATTTGTCCATTTTTTGTATAGAAAAAACTTGTAGTTTTTGTTTTTTTTCAAAAATCTTTGAAGCAAAAATAAAAATTATAATAAAAATTTGTTTGGATTTCAGAACAAATCGCTGAAAATAAAGTGGCAGCTGTCCTTAAGAAGAAAAGAAAGAAACCCTTAAGTTTTCTTTGATAAGAAACGGGGTTTGAAGACCAAAAGTTTTGAATGAAGATTAAAAAAAAACAGCAAAGGTCGTTGCGCTTGAGTTAGAAACAGGGAGAGAGGGATTTTTGAAGACTTCAATAAGTTCAAGTAGAGAAAACTTTTTAAGTTTTAGAGTAAAATTTTATATAAACATTTAAAAATTTTATATGATCACTTGCAAGTAAAGATATGAAATTTTAAAAATATCACAAAAATATATTATAAGATCACTTGAAAATTTTATATGATCACTTAGAAATTTTGTATGATCACTTGAAAATTTTATATGATCACTTGGAAATTTTATATGATCACTTTAAAATTTTATATTTCTTGCAAAGTTTTTGTGATCATTTTAAAATTTCATATCCTATAAATTGTAAGATCACTTGCAAATTTCTTATGATCAATTCAAATTTTGTAGGATCACTTGCAAATTTTAAATGATCATTTAAAATTTTATATTTCTTAAAAATTTTTGCAAAATTTCATATGCAAACATTATACGATCACTTGCAAAATTGCATTGATCCCTTAAAAGTTTGATATGATCACCTGGAAATTTCATATGAATACTTGCAAATGCCATATGATCACTTGAAAAATGTATATGATTACTAAAAATTTTGTATTTCACTGAAATTTTTAAATTATCACAAAATCACTTGAAAATTTTATATGATCACTTCGAAATTTTGTATGATCACTTAGAAATTTTATATGATCACTTTAAAATTTTATATTTCTTGCAAAGTTTTTGTGATCATTTTAAAATTTTATATTTCTTGCAAATTTTTTCTGATTATTTCAGAATTTCATATCTTTGCTTGCAAAATTTCATATGCAAACATAATATGATCACTTGCAAAATTGCAATTGATACCTTGAAAGTTTGATATGATCACCTGGAAATTTCATATGAATACTTGCAGATGTCATATGATCACTTGAAAAATGTATATGATTACTAAAAATTTTGTACTGAAATTTTTAAATTATCACAAAATCACTTGAAAATTGTATATGATCACTTCGAAATTTTGTATGATCACTTAGAAATTTTATATGATCACTTTAAAATTTTATATTTTTTGCAAAGTTTTTGTGATCATTTTAAAATTTTATATCCTATAAATTGTAAGATCACTTGCAAATTTCTTATGATGAATTGCAAATTTTGTATGATCACTTGCAAATTTTATATGATCACTTGAAAATTTTATATTTCTTGCAAATTTTTTCTGATTATTTTAGAGTTTCATATCCTGCTTGCAAAATTTCATATGCAAACATGATATGATCACTTGCAAAATTGCAATTGATATGATCAAAAGGATATTTCATATGAATACCATATGATCACTTGACAAATTTATATTATTACTAAAAATTGAATATTTCATATGATCAATCGAAAATTTCATACGATCGCTTGCAAATTTTGCATGATCACATTAAAATTTTATATTTCTTGAAAATTTTTTGTGATCATTTTAAAGTTTCATAAGTTTAATTGCAAAATTTCAGATGCAAACATAATATGATC
Source organism: Stomorhina lunata (assembly GCA_933228675.1). Classification (NCBI taxonomy): domain Eukaryota; kingdom Metazoa; phylum Arthropoda; class Insecta; order Diptera; family Rhiniidae; genus Stomorhina; species Stomorhina lunata. The sequence continues at coordinate 98,366,821 of OW121744.1, forward strand.
ACTTGTCAAATTGCAATTGATCCTTTGAAGATATGGTAAGTAAATATCATATGATCACTTAAAAAAAATGTATACGATTACTAAAAATTTTATATTTCATATGATCAATTGCAAATTTCATACGATCACTTGGAAATTTTGTTTATCACTTGCAAATTTGTATATGATCACTTCGAAATATTTATATGATCACTTTTAAATTTAATATTTTTTGCAAATTTCACTTGCAAATTTTGTATGATCACTTTAAAATTTTATATTTCTTAAAAATTTTTTGTGATCATTTTAAAGTTTCACATGTTTAATTGTAAAATTTCAGATGCAAACATAATATGATCACTTGCCAAATTGCAATTGATCCTTTGAAGATATGGTAAGTAAATACCATATGATCACTTAAAAAAATGTATACGATTACTAAAAATTTTATATTTCATATGATCAATTGCAAATTTCATACGATCACTTGGAAATTTTGTTTATCACTTGCAAATTTGTATATGATCACTTCGAAATATTTATATGATCACTTTTAAATTTAATATTTTTTGCAAATTTTTTGTGATCATTTTAAAATTTCATATGATCACTTGCAAAGTTTCAGTTGAAAAATTTAATTTGATCATCAGGAAATTTCATATGAATACTTGCAAATGCCATATGATCACTTAAAAAATGTATATGATAACTAAAAATTTTGCATGATTACTTGCAAATTCATAAAATCACTTGCAAATTTCTTATGATCACTTTTAAATTTCATATTATATATTTTATGCAAATTTCTTGCGATCATTATAAAATTTCATATGCTCACTTGAAAATTTCATATTTAAATTGCAAATTTCATTTGATCATCAATTTTATATTATATCTTGCAAATTTCTTATGATCACTTTTGAATTTCGTATTATATCTATATTTCTGGCAAAATTTCTTATGATCATTTTAAAATTTCATATGATCACTTGCAAAATTTTGGATGATCACTTGGAAATTTTATATTATTACTTGCAAATTTCATTTGATCATCAACTTCATATGATATCTTGCAAATTTGTTATGATCATTTAAAAGTTTCATATGATGTCTTGCAAATTTCTTATGATCAGTTGTATATTTTATATGAAATTTTAAAATTTTCATATGATTACTTGCAAATTTCATATGATCTCTTACAAATTTCTTATGATCACTTGCAAATTTCATATGATCACTTGCAAAATTGAATATGATCTCCAGAAAATTTTATATGAATTCTTGCAAAAGGTAAACTTTATATGATCATTTGTAATCTCCATAAAATCTCTTGTAAATTACATATGATTACTTTTAAAATTGCATATGATCGCTTATATATTTTATATGATCACTTGCCAATTTCAACATTTTGATGTTTTTTTTTGCAGAAAGAAAAAACAGTTGTTTGTTGCCTTTAAATGATATTTGAAAATGTTGATCACTTTTAAAATGTCATTTTAATCTAAAGAGTAATCCAATACCTTCACAGAAAACATAAATTTCTTGAAACCCTACACCCTTTTTACGTCATAACAATTTGCAAAATGATCATACCATTTTTTTGGCTGACTAAACATCAATCATTGTTCCGTCACACCATTTTTTTTTTGCTGAATTAAACCAAAGACTCGTTTCTTTAAGTAAGAGTAAAAAATCATAAATTATTATTACGCATGTCTTTTTTAGGACTTCGTTTTCTTTTACAGTCTCAAAAAAAGACTCCCCTTTGGCTGAGGTTTTTCAAATGCAAAATTATAATTACGAAATTGTTACACATATCGTTGCATATTTATATATAAAAACGAAAAATATAATGAAAACATTTGATATCATATCACTCTCGCGTCCTAGGGGTTGTTTAACTCATGTTTTACTTTATTCCTTTCCAGACATTTAAGTGTGTCGTCACAAGACTTACGCACACCTGGTCACATGTAAGAAATCCTATGACTGCTATTTCGGGTTGTCAAGGCAACATTTTTTTTTGAATGTAAATCAAAAAAATCCTTTATATGCTAATATGTTTGTCTGGAGTACAAATGATTTTTTGCATTTGTATTTTACTTATACAAATTTTTCTACTCGTATCTTTGCATCTAGTTATGGTTGGGTTAATTTTGAATTCCTAGAATTAAAAATGCGCAATAGATTGTTGTGAAGCCGGTTTTGAAAATTTTGCAAGTTATCCAGAGTTACCAGGGCATATTTGGTAAAATTTCCATTTTGGACTTAATTTAAAATACATAAAATTGCATAATATTCAACAATAAAGCTATATTTTTATGACTCTGTGTGATAACTCTAGTAATAGTTTTTAACGGCCTCCATTCATACCTTAACACTTAGCTCTGAGCAAAGCTTTAGTCATAGCTCAAATATAGTTATAGTCTGAACATATCTTTAGTCCAGAGTAGTCCAAACATTGATTGTGCTAATTTTTTTATCAAAAATTTTTCTATAGAAAATTTTATCAAAAATTTTTCCATTGAAATTTTTTTTATTAAAAATTTTTCTATAGAAAATTTTTTTATCAAAAATTTTTCTATAGAAAATTTTTTTTATAGACAATTTTTATGAAAAATTTTTCTATAAATAATTTTTTTATCAAAAATTTTTCTATAGAAAATTTTCTTGTCAACAATTTTTCTATAGAAAATTTTTTTATCAAAAAATTTTCTACAGAAATTTTTTTTTCAAAAAATAACAAAATAGTCGGGATGTAAATATTATTCAAAAAGAAGAGTATTTGCATTTAATCCCAAATCTGTTACATTTATTTATTAATGTAACAGACCAATTTATTGATAAAAAGCCAAAAAATGTTTGCGGAGAAACCAAATTCCTCGACGCGTTTCGATGGTTGGTTAAGCCATCTCTTCAGGAGGATTATCCCCAATTTAGACAAATCGAAAACCTCGCATTATTACTATATTTACAAAATGGAAAATTTTTTTATCAAAAATTTTTCTATAAAAAAATTTTTTTTCAAAAATTTTTCTATAGAAAATTTTCTGTCAACAATTTTTCTATATTTTTTTTTTATCAAAAATTTTTCTGTAAAAAATTTGTTTATCAAAAATTTTTACCAAAAATTTTTCTATAGAAAATTTCTTTATCAAAAATTTTTTTATTAAAAATTTTTCTATAAAAAATTTTTTATCAAAAATTTTTCTATAGAAAATTTTTTTATCACAAATTTTTATATTGAAAATTTTCTTGTCAACAATTTTTCTATATTTTTTTTATCAAAAATTTTTCTATAGAAAATTTTGTTATCAATAAATTTAGATCAAAATTTGTCTATAGAAAATTTTTTTATCAAAAATTTTTCTATAAACATTTTTTTTATCAAAAATTTTTTTATCTAAAATTTTTCTATAGAAAATTTTCTTGTCAACAATTTTTCTATATTTTTTTTATCAAAAATTTTTTCATAGAATTTTTTTTTTGTCAAAAATGTTTCTGTAGAAATTTTTTCATCAAAAATTTTTCATTAGAAAGTTTTTTTTATCAAAAATGTTTCTATAGAAAATTTTCTTACAAAAATTTTTCTATAGAAAATTTTCTTACAAAAATATTTCTATAGAAATTTTTTTATCAATAATTTTTCTATAGAAAATTTTTTTTATGAAAAATTTTTCTATAGAAAATTTTTTTATCAAAAATATTTCTATAGAAAATTTTGTTATCAAAAATTTTTCATTTTTTATCAAACATTTTTCTATAGAAAATTTTCTTCCAAAAATTTTTCTATAGAAAATTTTCTTACAAAAATTTTTCTATAGAAAATTTTCTTACAAAAATATTTCTATAAAAAATTTTTTCATCAAAAAGTTTTTTTTTAAGGAAACTTTTTTGTCAATAATGTTTCTATGTTTTTTGTATCAAAAATTTTTCCATAGAAATTTTTTTTACAAAATTTTTCTTTAGAAAGTTTTCTTGCAAAAATTTTTGTATAGAAAATTTTCTAACAAAAATTTTTGTATAGAAAATTTTCTCACAAAACTGTTTCTATAGAAAATTTTTTTTATCAAAAATTTTTCTATAGAAAATTTTTTTATCAAAAATTTTTTATCAAAAATTTTTCTATAAAAAATTTTTTTATCAAAAATTTTTTTATAGAAAATTTTTTTGTCAATAATTTTTCTATATTTTTTTTATCAAAAAATTTTCTACAGAAATTTTTTTTGTCAAAAATGTTTTTGTAGAAATTTTTTTTATAGAAAATTTTTCTATAGAAAATTTTTTTATGAAAAATTTTTCTATAGAAAATTTTTTTATGAAAAATTTTTCTATGGAAAATTTTTTTATCAAAAATTTTTCTATAGAAAATTTTCTTGTCAACAATTTTTCTATATTTTTTTTTATCAACAATTTTTCTATAGAAAATTTTTTTATCAAAAATTTTTCTGTAGAAAATTTTTTATCAAAAATTTTTCCATAGAAAATTTTTTAATCAAAATTTTTTCTATAGAAAATTCTTTTATCAAAACTTTTTCTATAGAAAATTTTTTTATCAACAATTTTTCTATAGAAAATTCATTCAATCAAATCATTTTTAGATAGAAAATTTTTTTATCGAACATTTTTACTGAAAAATTTTCCAGTGTATCAACGAGTGCAGGTTTGTCCTTAAAGACACTAGCGTTTACATAGCCCCATAAAAAATTGTGTAAAGGTGTGAATTCTTACGACCTGGGCTTCCAATAGACCGTACCTAAACACGAAACAAATTACTCGCCGAACCAAGCTGAGTCATCTCGAAGTCATCTTATGCTTCAGCTTCATCTTCATGCTTATGCTTTATCTCAAACTAAGGAGTTATCACAAACTGCTGGTTCATCTCGAATTACGGAGTTATCCTAAGCTACTGAGTCATCCTTAACTATTGAGTCATCCTAAACTACTGAGTCATCCTAAACTGCTGAGTCATCCTAAACTACTGAGTATTACTCGCAGTAGATAACTCTCACGGTAGCGCTTGGCTACTTTTCACACCTAATACCATTTAACCAGAAACAGACTTCGTAGCTGAGCAGAATTTTTCTGATAAATTCAGTCTTTTAGGTTGTGTGGCTTAAGAGGTTTTACACTCAAATCCTTACATTATTTTCCACGTAGTATAATAAAAGACCCTTCCAGAAAAATTGTTACCCATTAGAGTAACTAAGGTCCAATTGTCCCCACTTTCCGTTTTCTTGTTGGTGGTTTAATGTACAAATTGCTAAATGCTCCTTAAGAAAAATACTGAATTTTAAGAGCAAAGTGGTTCTTCTTGCTCCTCTAAAAGACCTTCCCGACGATATAAGAAATTCATATGCTTTTTTTCGACAATGGGAAAATAGCTCTTGTAGCTTTGATCATAGCTCCATTATTAGTTCCCACATGATTTTTGAAATTTTCTACTATTTCCAATGAAAAACGATTTTTTATAAATCTCAGAAGTGATTAATTTTGATGTCCTTAAAAATATCCTTTTAATTATCCTTGTTTCTTTATTGTATCTCTCTTTGTCTAATTCCAATTAATTGTCCCATAATTGTTCAATAAATTTCAAAACAAAATTGATTTTATTTCCAAAAAAAATTTCTTAATTCTTAATAATAAAAAGCCAATTATTTTTTAAAGGATTTTTGATCCTTTATCTTGGTTAACGATCATGTTTATATTAAGGTTTAATTGAATTTGTGAAATTGTTTTAAGACCTTAAGAAAACAAAAAAAGGAACCGCTTTCTGAGAACTCAACAAGACTCGTTCAAACAAACTTCTTTATAAATTAAACTACATACTCTAAAACAGTTATTGTCCTTTTGATCCTTGTAATAAACGAGCTCTTTTAATTCATTTTTACTGACTTATTTGTCGCTTTATATTTATTTATGAAGTACCTGCTTCATTTTTCTTTACTCAAACATACAGCCTTTAATGCTGGGAACCTTTTTTTATTTTAGCAAAGTGTCTTGATCCTCCCTCATAATTTTTTGTTATTTGTTTGGTATAAAACGAAATGAAAGACTCCTCCATAAAGCGTTAAACTGCAAAAAGGACAATACGAATTGAAAGACAAAGGATAAAGAAACGTTATTGTTTGTTTACCGCTTTAAGCAAACAGGTTCTTCTCTTCGATCTCTCTCTTTTACTCTTTTCTTTCTTAATAAGTAGGCGCTTCCCCAATTGATCAAGATCAAGCGATAAAATATTTTTCGTGTGATCCGTTTTTTTTCTTTCGCCAGGACATTTTTGTTGTTTGTGGGAAAAGTGTTTGTTTTCATTACAGAAAATTTCACACGCAGCACTTGTTGGTTCGTTCGATGGTTCAATGATTCTTTATAGCTTTGCTAAATACTCACATTAACAAAGGCTGAGAAAATAAACCTGTGGCTTTAGAAATGTTCAAAAATGAAAGGATAATGACAGGATCATCAAGAAAACAATGAAATATGAAATTATTAAGACTGGGAATTATTTTTATAAAATTTAAGAAAAATACAAAAGTATTAAAAGTTAATAAAAAAAAATTATTTAAGATAAAAAGGATCAGGAAAGGATAATGCAAAAAATAAATATTTTCAAGAGAAATTGTAAAAAATAGAAATATTTTTAAAGAAAACAAAATAATTAAGATATTTAACATTTTTTGTAGGTTTTGTTTATTTTTAAAAGATTTCTTATAAAATAAGGACGAAAAGGATATAGGTAAATTTTATGTTTTTTATGATTTTAGTTAAAATTAATTAAATTCTTATAATTTAAGTTCAAGATATTTACTTAATACTTAGAATTTCAAAATAAAACCAAAAAATACATAAAAGGATATTGACAGGATCATCAAGGAATCCATGAAATATGAAATTTTTAAGAATGAATAAATATTTTGATAAAATTTATTAAATATACAAAATTATTAAAAGTTAAAAAAAATATATTTTTGGTGAAAAACCACTTCAAGGGTAATGAAAGAAGGATAATGCAAAAATAAATAAAAAAAATAAAAGAAATTGCAAGAAATTTATAAATTTGTTTTATAAAAGCAAAATATTTAAGAAATTGATTTGTTTTGGAAGGATTTGAGGATTTTTTATAGACCAAGGACGAAAAGGATATTTTTTAAATTTCTTTTTTTTTCTAGTTTTTTAGTAATTTTAATGAAATTGTTATAATTTAAGATCAAAATATTTACTTTAAAGAATTTATAAAAAAACACGAAAAAAATATAAAAGTATAATGAGAGGATCACCAAGGAAACAATGAAATATGAAATTTTTACGAATGAGCAAATATTTTTATAAAATTGAAGAAAAATACAAAACTAATAAAAATTTTATTTGTGATGAAAAACTATTTCAAGGAATAAAAAACTACCACAAGGATAATGAAAGGATATTTGCAAAACGAAATTCAATTTAGAGAAATTGTAAAAAATTTGAAATAAGATTTTTGGAAGGAAAATAATTTAGAAATTTATCAGTTTTTGAAGGATTTGAGGATTTTTTATGGAATAAGGACTATAAGGATATTTTAATTTTTTTTTTAAGTTTTTGGTAAATTTTAATAAATTGTTATAATTTAATATCAAAATATTTTCTTTAAAGAATTTAGAAAAAAAAACACGTATAATATATAAAAGGATAACGGCAGGATCATGAAGGAATTCATGAAATTATTAAGAATCGAAAAATATTTTTATAAATTTTATGAAAAATACAAAATTAATAAAAACTTTAATTTGTGATGAAAAACTATTTCAAGGAATAAAAAACTATTTCAAGGATAATGAAAGGATGTAGCAAAATGAAATCTTATTGAGAGAAATTGTACAAAATTTTAGGAATAAGATTTTTGTAAGGAAAATAGTTTAGAAATTTTTTAGTTTTGGAAGGATTTGATTATTTTTTTTGTATAGAATAATGAAATTATTATAATTTAAGATCAAAATAACGAAAAAAATATAAAAGGATAATGACAGGAACATTAAGGAAACAATAAAATATCAAATTATTAAGAACAGGAAAATATTTTTATAAAACTTAAGAAAAATACAAAATTATTAAAAATTTATAGAAATTTTGTTTTTGGTGATAATCGCTTCAAGGATCATAGAAGGATAACGCAATAAAGAAAAAAATTAAGAAAAATTATAAAAAATAAAGACAAATATTTTAGGAAGTAACAAAATTTAGAAATTTCAGTTTTTCTAGGATTTATTTAGTATTGGCAGATTTCTTATAAAAAAAAGGACAAAAAGGATATAGTTCAAATTTTTTATTTTGATGAATTAAATAAATTTAAATGAAATTGTTTATATATATAAATTTATTTATTTATATAAATAAATTTAATTTAATGATTTTTCATCAATTTTTATAAAAAGGACCAAAAGGGATAATGAGAAAATTTGTAATTTTTCTATGATAAGCATTAGCTTATATCGAAAATTGTTTAATTACTCATATTTAAGATTATGCTCCACTGGGAGTCATCGAAAATTGTTTAATTACTCATATTTAAGATTATGCTCCACTGGGAGTCAAGGTTAGCAGAAGAAGAAGAAGAGCTATTAAATTTATAAACAAATGATTTTTTTTAATTTTAATAGAATTTACTAAAAAGGATAATACAAAATTTTCGAATTTTTCAAGGCCAAGAGCTATTTTTTATCAAAAATTGCTAATATTAAACAAAAAATGAGTTAATAAATAAATTTATAAGCCAAAGATTCTCATCAATTTTGATTAAAAGGACCCAAAAGGATAATAAAAAAATTTCGATTTTTTTTGTTCTAAGTCCTAATTTTTATCGAAAATTGTTAAATTATTTATATTTAACAATAAGTCAGATATTAAAAACATAAACTAAAGTTTTTTTTATAAAAAGGACTAAAAAGGATAATTACAAAAATTTTGAATTTTTCTAAGCTAAGATCTAATTTTTATTGAAAATTGCTAATATTAGACATAAAGTGAGCTAATTATTTGATAAACCAAAGATTCTCATCAATATAAATAGAAAGGATCAAAAAGGATAATAAGAAAATTTAGAATTATTTTGTTTTAAGTCCTTATTTTAATCTAAATTGTCAAATTATTTAAATTTAACAAAAAGTGAGAAACTAACGATTTTCATAAATTTTAATAAAAAGGACTAAAGAGGATAATAAAAAAAATTTTTGAATTTTTTTATGCTAAGATCTATTTTTTTATTAAAAATTGCTAATATTAAACATAAAGTAAGCTACTAAATTTATAAACCAAAGATTCTCATCAATTTTAGTAGAAAGGATCAAAAAGGATAATAAGGAAATTTAGTTTTTATTGAAAATTGTTAAATTATTTATATTTAACATTAAGTAAAAAATTAAATTTAGAAACTAAAGATTTTCATAAATTTTTTATAAAAAGGATATTAGGAAGATTTGAAAATTTTCTATGATAAGTTTTAATTTTTTAACGAAAATTGTTATATTATTTATATTTAACATCAAGTGAGATATTAAATTTAGAATCTAAAGATTTTCATATTTTTTTTATAAAAAGGACTAAAAAGGATAATAAAAAAATGTTAAATTTTTCTATGCTAAGATCTAATTTTTATTGGAAATTGCTAATATTAAACATAAAGCCAGCTACTAAATTTATAAATTAAAGATTCTCATCAATATTAATAGAAAGGAGCATAAAGGATAATAAGGAAATTTGGAATTTTTCTATGATAAGCTTTAGTTTTTATCTAAAATTGGTAAATTATTTATATTTAACATTAAGTGAGATATTAAATTTAGAAACTAAAGATTTTCATACATTTAATAAAAAAGGACTAAAAAGAATATTAGGAAAATTTAAAAATTTTCTATGATAAGTTTTAATTTTTTAACGAAAATTGTAAAATTATTTATATTTAACATTAAGTGAGATATAAAATATTTAAACTAAAGATTTTCGTAAATTTTTTTGTTAAAAAGGAATAAAAAGGATAATAAGAAAATTTGAATTTTTTTTATGATAAAATTGTTAAATTTCTTAATTTTGGATGAACAAGAATAACGCTAATTTTTTCTAATGTTCAAAGTGTATTGGGTATTGTAAGTACCAAACATATTTATTTATTTTTTTTTTTTTTGCAGATTTTGAAATCCTTTTTATATAAGTATAAATATTTACCAAAATTGCCTAAATTCACCCGAAAAAAAGAGTATTTGCTAAGGAAAGAAAACAAATTAATGGTAATAGCATATTACCTAAATAACCCTCTAATATTGTGTAATATTACCTAATGCTTAAATTTTCTGAGTAATTTTAATTTTTCAATAAATCCTTTATATATTTTGAAAAGGAAATTCTCAAAATGAAAGACGTTACAAAAAATTATGCAACTTTTTAGCATAAATTTTATTACTATTTTATTTTTTAAGAATTTCAAAAAAATCCTTAAAAAATCATGTAATTTCATAGCAGTTTTCCCAAGTTTTTCTTAGAATATTTTTATTACCTTTATTATCTTAATATGCTTTAAAAGGCTAAAGCATATCCTTTACATCAACTTTTAACTACATGAAAAACCTTGAAGATTTTACTTAACTACGACAACAGCTATAAACGCTAATATTGTGTTAATTGTTTAATTTAACAAGATAATATCTAACAATTGCTAATATCCTTGTTATTATCCTTCAGACACAAACACAACACTTTTCTTGCTACATCGCCCACCAACTCGTTTTAACCCAAACATATAATCACTTTTTGGGTTTTACTAATATTTTGGTTACATTTAACTAATGTTTATGGCAGCTCATAAAAATTATCCTTTTTCTTTCCTTTTTTACTTTTAGTTATACAAACACTAAAATTTAACTCTCTTAGTTAAGAGTTAAACACTTTAACTTTTTCCCTTTACTTAAGGATACTCGTTTTTCCTTTTAGTTTTCGTTGTCTTCTATTTATGCTCATTTTCTTGGAACAAAGATATTTTAGAAAATGTTACGAATTCAAAGGATACAACTCTGCCCATAGCCTTGGGCCTTAATTATACGTGATTTTACAAAATTCTCACATAACTTTAATGATTTTATGGTCGAAGAAATAGCCAAGTATCTTTCATGTGTTAAACGTTTGTAAAACTCAAATGTTATAAGATTTTCGCGGAATTTGTGAGGTATTGTCATTATTAAGGATATCAAGGATTTTAGAAATTTTTGGTATTTTAATAACTTTAGCTTTGAAATATATTTTAAATGTTTTGCTTTGAAATTATTTGTTACATTTTTTCGTTTTAATCTTTGAATTTGTACTATTCATTACATATATGAAACAAATTTCAAGGACAGGGGCATTTGAAATAAAATTACAAAATATTTTTCTCCAAGTGTTAAATACTGATATTTCATAAATAGAATTTTAATATATTGTAATGGCAGATCGGTTGAGTATAAACTTCTATAACATACGTGGGCTAAGATCAAATTTCTTCTCTGCTTACGAACACATTTGTCTCCACCCAGACAGAAGAATATTTTTTGAAAAATCAAAAAAAAAAAGTCTTTTTAGACCAGTTTGGAAGACCAAAAAATGATTTGTCGTCTGCGCGATTAAAAAACTAGTCGAAGAAGATTCGCGCTTATGCTTTAAAACTTGCAGTTTAAAACTAGAATAACAAAAAGTATATCAATTCAAAATCAAACATTTAAGGGATTGAAATTCGACAGTTGTAATACAATTTTGCAATCAGATTTTGCACAGTTAGACGATAAAAAAGGTTTCTCCATAGTGTTATTTTTGAAATATTAAACGCGCATAGATAGTGGATGCTGTAGCTAAGTGGGTTAGCACGCCGACCACTAACCATAAAATATTATTTTTAGTCTGGTTCGAACCCCGGTCGCGGCCGTCGATGAAAAATAAATAAAATAACAAGAAATACTGCAGCTTCTTTTGTATTCCAAAAATAGACTTTTCACCACACTACAAAATTATATTAGATAAAGTTTTTAGAAGCGATTTAAGTGAAAAACGATTTAGGGCCTTTCTATATTAAAGTAACTATATGTACAATTGTAAAGGCAATGTTCCTTTTTTTAAATCAACTGGAAAAGTAATCAAAATTGAGTCAAAAATGTCTCGAAAATGGCTCTTAAAAGACTCATAATATGTTCAGAAAGGTGTTCATAAATGATTCTCTCAAGGGAGTCGCGGCTAGGGTACCATTTTCTTCCGAAGGCACAGTCTTTTTCGAATCGAAATTGATGGCATATTCGATTGTTTCAATCGTCCGCGGCAGTCGAAAAAGAGTCAAATATGATTAGAAAATAACAAAAATGCAGACTGACCATCGTACATTCTGGGCTATGTACATTAATTAAGTACGTATAATACCGAATTTCACTGTCGGGTTTTTTTACAGATGTCCAAACGTCGTTAGGGCCACAACGTTATCGGGCTTCGATGTCCTTTCTGATTCAATATCGAAGATCCTCGTGAGTTGCCCGAACATTGAAATTGTAATTGCCGGTGACTTCAATGTTCACACCTCATCTTGGCTTCTCCATTCGAGCCACACGACTTCTAAAGGGCAATATGTTGAGCTATTCGCCACATATAATCACCTAGCGCAACTGGTAAATGAACTTACACATACAAACAAACAACAAAACAGCCTTGAACTTTTCTTAACTTTAAACAAGTAGAAGTCTTGCACCTCTTAGAAATTCCGATCATTGTATCATCTCCGCCTCTTTTTCGTTCTCCGCACTTCGTAATCTTTCAGAAACAGCCACTTAGCGTTTAACTTTTTTATACGAAAAAGGTCATTGGGCTGAGCTCAACGAATTTTATAGGCATTTCGTATGGAAACTTTGTTTTCTCGACAGTAACGTCTCTGCCTTGAACCGCCATGGTATAGCAGGTTAGTCATCCGCCTAGAATACTAGAGGTCGGAAGTTCGATCCCTGGCCAGACCCTCTTGAAAAAAATAAATTTTCAAAAAAGCCGCTATTCACCTCATAACTCAGCTAGCCACTGGTTATTGAGTATTAGGCTATGAAAAACTTCTCTAACTAATGCATTTGCCGATGGGAGCCGTAGTTAAAACGTAGGTCCCTTTCAATGAGTCCAAAAATAGAATCGGATGCTCATTGTCTGAGAGAAGTACCACTTGTTCCAATTGGAATGTTGTCGTGGAAATTATTATTATTATTATAATGTCTCTGCTGGGAATAAAAATGTTTATCCAGTGAAAAATATTTCGATTAAACATAAATTTAAAACGTGGTTCAATCAGACGTGCAAACACAGAGTCAGATCCCGAGAGATTGCTTTCAGAAACTAGAGTAATAACCAAAATCCAGTTACTGATTTGCTCCGCAAACAGGCATGACATACATGTGCCAAAGTATTAAGACGTGAAAAAGCTCTACACGCGTTACATCTTCGTACTAAAATTCTTGCTACTCCTCGTTGCAGTAAGAGTTTCTGGTTGTTCGTTAAACGATTTAAGAATAATGCTAGTTCTACAATTTCTTCTCTTCTAAAGGATGGTCAAACATTCACAGACCCGATTGATAAAGCTAACCTTTTAGCTAAATTATTTGCAAGTAATTCTCGCTTGCCGGAAAGTACTCAACCTCTACCCGAGCTCGAAAGAATATCTGTAATATCTGCCAATGATATTCTTTATCGCCAGTGATGTAAAACGAGTTTAAGCAAGTCTCCAGGGCCGGATGGTATTCCAGCACTAATCTCGATACAGTGATGTTCGACGCTTGAGCGTCCATTAGCCAACCTCTTTAGCACCTTGTACTATGCCGGTAAATTTCCTTTTGTCTTAGAAGGTAGCTAATGTTACGCCAATCCCCAAAAAGGGTGAGGCTAACAATCCTGAAAATTACCGTCCAATAGCAATTTGTTCTGCCCTCTCCAAAGTAATGGAGAGTATGGCGAACCACCTTCTTGCTAAATATCTGGAATGTAACAACCTACTAAGCGACTGCCAGTATGGATTTGGGGACGCTCTACGGGGGACTTACTAGCATTCCTATCGGATAAGTGGTGCTGGTTTATTTACCGCTTTGGCTAAAGTAAATTTGTGGCCTTAGATATTTCCAAGGCGTTCAATAGAGTGTGGCATGATGGACTTTAATTAAAACTTGTCGCTTTTGGCTTCGGTAATAACTTCTCTCGATTTATATCGCGCTTCCTCAGGGATCGCACGAGTTTGTTATAGATGGGATCTCATCAAGAAAAATTTAGGAGTACCGCAAGGCTCTGTTCTTTCTCCAACTATATTTCTTATATTCATTAATGACCTTCTATGTCAAACTTCCAATCCTATCTACATATGATAGTAGCATATGCCATTCATACAGTCTTTTACAGATTGACGCCATGAGGCAAAACATGAATGAATCAAGATCTCGAAAAAATCTATCAATGGGGTCTTGCAAATAGAGTCGACTTTAATGCACGTAAGACTCAATGTTGTATGCTCATGCATAAACGCACTGCAGATCATGTTATGTCATCTGTATTCATAGATGGTTTAAATACTGAGGATTTGGACGCTTTTGATGTTCTGGGCATGAGAATTTAATGTGATGTTCGTTGGATTAAGCATATTTTTTTTTAAGTGTCGAAAGAAGCATTCAAGTGCCTCGGTTTTCTAAAGCGCTGTAAGAGATACTTTACTCCAAAATGGAATACAAAATGGAAGTTCTTTGACCGCGTGCAAGGGAGGGAAAAAGTGCTCATTGGTGACAGTAGCGTATCCAACTCTATAGATTCACTGCTCCAGTCAGAGCTCCGTCTTAATGTGGGTTATGTCACACTGTTCTATCGGTACTACTTCGGATTACTTTCTTACGAAATCAGGGGTCTTATCAGGGAAACATTCTTGCGCACCACGCGTCCGTCCGTTAGATCACATCAAAAGGTAAAGGTCAAAGGCCGAGCATGTTTTAGAGCTCTATGAACTTCGATCTTCTTTCGATTTCATAGGTCAAGCTTTGAAAGATTTTCTTCTATTTGCCCTTTCCATTGATGATTCGGACGTCCTCTTCTTACATTAAGATTCCCATTTCCATTCTAATTTTAGCTTTTTAAAAGTAATTGTTTGCCACGAGTGGGTTATTAGCCTGACGTCCTAACCCATATCGCGGCACTTGTTAGGTCACTACTCACAACGGGTGTTAAGGTAGCTAACCAGGTGATATCACGAGGAAGTCAGTGTCCACAGTTGAAATGAGGGATAGATCAAGATAAGTCTGGGCTTACCAAATTAAGACCAATCAGAGCCATTGCTTGGTATCTAACAACCCCTGCATCAGCCACCGTACGAAACAGCATAGACAAAATTCGTTCTTTAACTGTACAGTACGTATGTATGTGCAATTCACTTTCTGCAGAATTTTTTTCCTGACAGTTACAATTTAGGAAAATTAAAATCTAATGTCCACAAACACAACTTCTTCTACCATTCTCGCCACAACATATTTTCCTAATTCCAACACAATTCATAGCAAAAGTAGGGGTCATCTCCTGAGTGCTGGTCCTAATTGTTTATCGTGAACCTCGGCGATTATCATACCAATTAAATAGAGTCTTACATGGCAACAGTGAAGTAAATAACTTGGTAAAATGTCATCCAACCCCCTTATATAAAATTCTATAGTTTTATACAGAAATTCGGGGTTTTCCTGAACCACATTACCATTAACAGACCTACGTCGGTAACTTGGTCCTGCCATATTTAATTATCACAAATATATAGACTTTATAGGGACTAAGACGAAAATTTTAATGAACTTATTTAACGAAATTTTTTTAACGAAAATTTTTCAAATTTACTAAAATTTATCAAATAAATTAAAAAAAAAAATCCAAAAACATTTCAATCTAATTACACTGCTCTGCAAAAATTAATTTTTTGTTTTTCCTATGCGGACTATATGGATCTTGATGCGCTAAACTCAAATCCGTTTTCGGTTTCTCTCCATGAGATCTGGATTTTTTTTTATGGGCGTGGCAAATTTTCCCCTTAAATTAGTCAGGCACGGAGACCTATTTCGTCCTAACTCGAGAATAACTCATCCGATTTTCAAAATTAAAACACTTGAAGATGCATAACGAAATTTTCATTTATTTTAGTCTAATATAATTTTTCTGTATCTCTTATCGTTTTGGAGTTATTTAGAAATTAATAACCGACAACGGATCTGAGTTTAGCCCATCAAAATCCATGTAGTCCACATAGTTTTATTAAAACGAGGATTTGGCTGCAGAGCAGTGTTATTGTTTAAAATAACACTCGTCTTAATTTATCCCATTAAAAAAACTAAATCTTCAATTATAAAGCCTTAAAGGTTTTCAAATTGGCCCTTTCAACACCGATGTTATTCAACAAAAATATCTGGCAAATTAATGTTTACACAAACAACCTGTTAAATCAACAAAATTAAAAACTCAATTTCCCAGTCTAAGAAGATACAAAAATTTATAAAAATATAAGAAAGGGAACAGGTATTTATAAATCCAAAATCATCATCTTAAAGTGGAACAAAACGTGAGGGTGGGCTATAGAAAAGGTTCTCATACTCAAAATGAACCAGATTTGTTCCAGTTTTCCCACACACTTAAGAAGAAAATTTTTTGTGAAAATAAAAATAACAATAAAGAAATTGCAATTCTTTGGATACAAAAAAGAAATCCATGTAAATCTAAATGTTTTTCTAACTGTTACTTGGGTTTGAAAGAGTATTTGTGATAGTGTGTGTGTGTTTGCGTGTTGTCAACGCTTGAGGGATAACAAGGATAAAAATGAAAATATTTATTTATCATAAAATAACGATCAACCTGTTCGTTGTCTGTGTGTGAATCTAAAGGAATTTGAGTTTAGAAATTCACACGCTGTTTAAAGACAGACGAATTTTGTTGTATTTCATTTTATTTCATTTTATTTGCACCGGAAGGAACTTGAGAAATACGTGTGGTTTTCATAGGATATTCTGCACTCTCATACTCAAATTGTATTTTAAAACAAAAAAGGTCATTGTATTGTTAGTTCCGTTTTTAAAACAAATATTTTTGCATTTCCTTTTTTGGTTGTTTCGTTTTTTTTTAAAGGATTTATTGTTGCTTTAACAACATTTTAAAGCAAAATTGTGGGAGTTTTTCGTAAAAATTTGTCACAGAGTATCCTGTAGCCCAAGAATTTCTTATGTTTTTCACATCATTTGTTATGACAGTTTCAATTGCTTTTTTAAACAAATAAAAGGATTATGGTTACAACGAGTTACAAGTTGTAAAAGTTAACAAAAGCATTTAAAAAGATTTGTTTTCCCTACACAAGGATATTATTTAAAAATTCTTTATAAAAATTGTCCTTCTCATGAGGGCGTTAGCTTCAATAATTGCATTAAAATTTTGTTTACACAACTTTCCTTTAAAAGAAACAATAATAAATCTTTGCTTATGTTTCAAAAAGTCTCAGGAAATATGGTTTTTTAGTTTTAAAGGACCCTATTATCCTTTTAAGTCCTTAGATAAACAATATTTGAATATTGTTTTAAAAATGTTGGTAAAATATTGTCATTATAATTCCAAATGTAACTACTAGAAGTTATTGTTATATTTATTTGGTTTTGCTTTGAAAGGACCTGTTATCCTTTATATAAACAAATTAGATATGAGTATTAAATAAATATGGACTAAAACCTTTAATATATTCAATCATCTACAAACATATGTAAATCTTAATAATCCTTTAAATACCATTAAAAACAGGATAATATTTGAAATAAGGGATTACAATTATTTGGGGTAGATTTATTACAATTTTCATCCAAATTCAAGGCCAAAACCAAACTTCCTCTTTATTATAAAAAATAATATATTTGCAATAATTTCAAAAAAAAAAAGTTACTTCCGGGTGTAAAAGTTAACGTTTTATTTTATAGTCCTAAAAATGGGATTCTAGGATAATTCTTAACCAAATTTTAAGTCAGTACATCATTCACTCTTCATGCAGCGTTGACCGAAATTTATCGAATTTTTATTTGAATTTTGTGTTTTCGAGCATATAACAAAACAAGTAAGAAAGCGCTATAGTCGGTCAAGCCGACCATACGATACCCTTCACCATTATGGTCAAAGGTGTTCTTTTTCCTGTATAAAGACAAATATTTGCTAAATTTTTCCATCATACAAACATTTTCTCAAAACTTATATATTCAATCTGTTTCCGTCATTTGGACTTATATGAGAGGTAGGGTCAAATGTGGACCGATTATCTCGAAATTTGACAAATTGATTACAGTTGTTACAAAAATTATGTATGCAAAAAATAAACTCAAAATTTTCATTATCTTTAGATTTACGAGCGTTTTAGTGATTTTTTTGTCTCATTTTTAAAGAAGAGTTTGTATGGGAGCTATGGTCAAATGTGGACCGATTTGATATTTGTGGCCAATATAGCAATTCCGGGAATTGGGACCTATGGGAGGTACCATAAATAAGGGGCCGATTTTGATCAATTTCAATAGCCATGGTCCCATTATCAAAAAAATTATCTGTGCCAAATTTCATCAAATTATCTTTAGAATTGCGACCTGTAGTTTGATTACAAGGTTTACATGGGGGTACAGCCAGCCAGCCGTCCAGAAAGCCAGCCAGACGGACGGACTCGCTAAAACGACTCAGAAAGTGATTCTAAGTCTATTGGTTTACTAAAAGGTGGTTCTAAGACAAATATTTCTATGCGTTACAAACATCAGCACAAACTTATAATACCCTTTCCACCTATGGTGGTGAAGGGTATAAGAATTAAGTCAATTTTGCATCTTTTTGAAATGCAGTTATTAACCCCTTGACGTATTCCACGAGTCTGATTCGTGGTACAATTTCTGTTCCTAACATGATTATAACGAGTCTGACTCGTGGTACAATTTCTGTCCCCAACTTGATTATAACGAGTCTGACTCGTTTTGCGACTATTCTTAAGCATCAAAACTGGTTTGTTTAATGCAAGTTGTATGCGAACAGTTGGAAGCGAACTTCGTTTCGCTAATTGATACATCAAGGGGTTAAGCCCCATATAATTCCTTTAGATTTCAAAAATAAAAAGTAGCGCGAATGTATAAACGAATTCAGAGATAGGATTTTAATAGCAAACAAATTTCAATTGCGTTCAATTTTTTTAAATTATTTAAATTGTTTTATATAAGCAATAAAACAAACTTTATTACTGAAAAAAATCATTAATGTACCTTGTACAGTTTCTCAGAAATTTGAAGTCAAAATTCAACAAGTAAGAGTGTTATATTCGTCTGTGCCGAATCTTATATACCCACAATCAAATTGTGTTAAATTTAGAAAGGTATCTCAAATATCTACGAGAGTGCAGCTAATTCAAAATTTGAACCAAATTCGAAAAAATTTGTTACTCTAGTTGGTTTTGTTGGTAAAATCTTTGGACTAAATTCAGTGGCAATATCTTTGTAGTTCAACATTTAAAAGTATCCAATTGGTTTCCCTGATATTTGCACTTTGCACAAAATTTGGTCTCATAACCGGGTACAGTTTTACCAAAGACTCTGTAGCATAAAGATGTTGCACTTCCATACATTGATTTTTAGCAGGAGTAGGCAGCCCATAACACCAGTAGCCGATGAATTTTTTTTATTTTCGTAAATACCACGATCATTTATAAAACTCGTGAAAATAATTATTAAAATCATTCAGTTGGAATTTGGATGTTAACAGAGTTGGTTGGCGCCGCTCTTAAAGAAAATAACAAAACAAAATAGGCAAGAAACAAATCAAAATCCAATTTATTGCAACAAAATACATGGTTCGAGAGAACAAAGATATATAATCTCGAACATTGTTGCCACGACACTATTATACTTTTGTAAACATTGGGAATATTTTTGTAAATATTGGGAATATTTTTCAAAACAGAAATAAATTCTAATATTAAACAATTTTAGATTTTTATATTTTTAAGATATTTTCAAAAATTTTTTCACTAAAAATTTTTAATGAAAATATGTTTCTTTTGAAAATTGTTCGATCAAAATTATATCTTATAGAAAATTTTTCGATAAAAATATTTTTCTTTAAAAAAAATGTTTCTAATCTTCTATAGGCAAATGTTTGATAAAAAAATTTTCTATAGACAAATTTTTGTAAAAAAATTTTCTACAGAAAAATTTTTGTAAGAAAATTTTCTTCAGAAAAATTTTTGATAAAAAAATTTTCTATATAAAAATTGTTGATAAAAAATTTTTTATAGAAAAATTTTTGACAAAAAAATTTTTATAGAAAATTTTTTGATAAAAAAAATTTCTATATAAAAATTGTTGATAAAAATTTTTTATAGAAAAATTTTTATAGAAAATTTTTTGATAAAAAAAATTTTCTATAGAAAAATTTTTGATAAAAAAAAAATTCTATAGAAAAATTTTTGATAAAAAAAATTTTCTATAGAAAAATTTTTGATAAAAAAAAATTTTCTATAGAGAAATTTTTGATAAAAAAAAAAATTTTCTATAGAAAAATTTTTGATAAAAAAAATTTTCTATAGAAAAGTTTTTGATAAAAAAAATTTTCTATAGAAAAATTTTTGATAAAAAAAAAATTTTCTATAGAAAAATTTTTGATAAAAATATATGAAAAAAAAAAAAAAATGGAGTACAAAAGTTTTTCTTCTTAAAACGTTAAAACTGCACATTATTTAAGTTAAAAGTATAAAAACGGCAACTCTGCCGACTATTTTTTTTGTTCTGTTCTCTTTGCGCCGACCCGTGATTGATAGCTATCTAATTTAGTAGGTGTAATCTTAATATACCTCCAAATTATTTTGATTGTAGATATAAAAAGGGGCTGTTATATATATAAGAACTATAGCCAAATGTTGACCGATTGTCACAAAATTTTATACACTGGCTGGTATTTATATAAAGCTTATTTTTTCAACTGGCCTTTGTGGCATTTTAGTGGTTTCCGGGAGTGATTTTAGTATAAAAGCCATGGTCAAATACTGACCGATTCCTATAAAATTTGATATACTGACCAATAGTTGCATAAAACTTCAATATTCTAAATTAAGTCGTCATAGCTATTACAATTATATTCAATTTATCAGCATTAATGTGATTCCAGGGGCAAGGTTATATGGGAGCTCTAACTAAGTGTGAACCGATTTCGGCCATTTTCAATATACAACTTTTTCAAGATATCGACAATACTTTAGTAAAATTTTGTCCCTCTAGCTCTTTTCGTTAAGGCGATATTGCTTTTATGTGACGGACAGACTGACATAAATCCCATTTCCTTTTTTTATTTTTGTAAGTTTTTTATATGGGAGCTGTGGTCAAATGGTGAGCGATTGTAACAAAATTTGGCACACTGGTTGGTATTCCTAGAAGACTTTCTTGTGCCAAATTTAGTTGCCATAGTTCCTTTGGTTTAGGCCCCATCGTGCCTTGAACAGACAGACAGACAGATAGACAGACGGACAGACAGACAGACAGACAGGCAGACAGACAGACAGACAGACAGACAGACAGACAGACAGACAGACAGACAGACAGACAGACAGACAGACAGACAGACAGACAGACAGACAGACAGACAAACAGACAGACAGACAGACAGACAGACAGACAGACAGACAGACAGACAGACAGACAGACAGACAGACAGACAGACAGACAGACAGACAGGCAGACAGACAGACAGACAGACAGACAGACAGACAGACAGACAGACAGACAGACAGACAGACAGACAGACAGACAGACAGACAGACAGACAGACAGACAGACAGACAGACAGACATACAGACAGACAGACAGACAGACAGACAGACAGACAGACAGACAGACAGACAAACAGACAGACAGACAGACAGACAGACAGATAGATAGATAGACAGACAGACAGACAGACAGACAGACAGACAGACAGACAGACAGACAGACAGACAGACAGACAGACAGACAGACAGACAGACAGACAGACAGACAGACAGACAGACAGACAGACAGACAGACAGACAGACAGACAGACAGACAGACAGACAGACAGACAGACAGACAGACAGACAGACAGACAGACAGACAGACATACAGACATACAGACATACAGACAGACAGACAGACAGACAGACAGACAGACAGACAGACAGACAGACAGACAGACAGACAGACAGACAAACAGACAGACAGACAGACAGACAGACAGACAGACAGACAGACAGACAGACAGACAGCTTAGAAGTTTCCATGAATATTTGCAAGTGTGTCCCACGAAAAACCGGTATTTTGAAAAATTTACTTTCAAGTTTTCGTCATTTCCACCTGTCGTATGTTATATCTATATGGAGCAACATTAGCGAGGCCCTATGCTCCACTGGGAGTCAAGGATAACAGAAGAAGAAGATGAAGAGCACATTAGTGAGATATAGTATATCAAACGATGCGAAACTGAAAGATCTTTTGGAATTTCTTGAGGCAGACGAAAAAAATATTTGAAAAAAAAGTTGCGAAAAGTTCTTTAAATTTAAAAATATTTACTTCCGGGTGTTCCGTCATAGGATGGGAGCCTTTCAACAATTATATGAGCTTATACTAATTTAGAAAAATGATATTTTTTATCAAGTATTAAATGAAAACTTCTAATACTTCCTGTTACATTAAAAAAATTATAAAATTGCATTTAAAAAATTGTTGCTAATAAATTTAAAACTTCTCTACAAATTACTTCCGATTTTTCTATTGTTTGCCAATTTTCTTTGCCAACCTTTAAAAAACAATTCCCTAAATTCGTTACCTCCAAAAAAGAAAAACTTATTGGTCAGTGTGAGGTCCTTTATAAACGATAACCATTGTCTGTATATCCTAACACTCCATAACAAATTGTAATAGAAAACAAATAACAACAACCAGTATCTAAAGAATTTTGAAATACCCTTGAGATTTCTACAAAGCGGTGAGATTCTTTCAAGTATTTTCTTACAGTTTTTGATAACAAAAATATGAAAAGAAGCAAAACTATGGCTATAAAAAAGATACCCATCAAATCTTCTATATCCAATTAACGCGTTTTTTGTTAAATACCCACCTCCATGTAATCATTGAGGACTTAGAGAATAATGGTCAGAAGAAAAAACGATCAATGATCGATCGTTTTGCTCTAAACTACCTGCTGAGATATTTTCTCTATTAACAGAACTAGCCTTTGTCCAGTTGAACTAAAGAATTTTTCCCATTGAATTTGTGTCGATGCTTAGATTTACTTCTCAAACCTGTTAAATATCCTTTTTAAATCCTTACTTAAGTATATCGAATTTCTGGAGGATTTGAAATACTTAAAAAATTTTGTTACATAAAAATTGTTATGTAGAAATTTTGAAATGAAACTATTACATGATTGTTTTATTTCTTTTTTTTGTGTAAAAAATTTAAAGAATTTATGTAAATGCTTTGGAAAATATTTTCCTATGGATTTGGATTATCATTTCTCATGAACGTTTAAAGACAATTAATTAAATATTGTGATGGATAAGTTTTTCTACAGAAGAAGTTATGCTGAATAAGCTTTTCTACAGAAAAAGAAGTGCTGAATAAGTTTTTCTGTATAAAACGTTTAGCAGAATAGGTTTTCTTTATATTAAAAGTTTTTCTAAGTAAAAATTATTGATTAAAAAGTTTTCTAAAAAACAAATAATAAGTTTTTCTGTATAAAAAGTTTAGCTGAATAAGTTTATTTTAAAGAAAAA
Source organism: Stomorhina lunata (assembly GCA_933228675.1). Lineage (NCBI taxonomy): Eukaryota > Metazoa > Arthropoda > Insecta > Diptera > Rhiniidae > Stomorhina > Stomorhina lunata. Next base: position 98,390,609 of record OW121744.1, read on the forward strand.
GTTGTTATTAATGAGAAAAAGTTGTTAAGTTGTGCTAAATAAGGGTTTCTCTAGAAAAAGTAGTGTTGAATACGTTTTTTTTATAGAAAAATATAAGTTTTTTTTATATAAAAAGTTTAACTGAATAAATTTTTGATAGAAAAAGTTGTGCTGAATAAATTTTTCTATAGAAAAAGTTGTGCTGAATAAGTTTTTCTATAGAAAAAGTTGTGATTACAAAGTTTTACTAAAGAAAAAGTTGTGCTGAATACGTTTTTTTCATAAAAATTTGTGCTTAATTAGTTTTTTTCTAGAAAAAGTTATGCTGAATAAGTTTTTCTCTTAAAAATATGTGCTTAATTAGTCTTTCTATAGAAAAAGTTGTGCAAAATAAGTTTATTTTTAAGAAAAAGTTGTGTTTAATAAGTTTTTCTTTAAAAATGTTTTGCTAAAAAAGTTTATCTCTAGAAAAAGTAGTGCTGAATAAGATTTTCTATAGAAAAAGTAGTGATGAATAAGTTTTTCTATATAAAAAGTTTAACTGAGTAAATTTCCGATAGAAAAAGTTGTGCTGAATTAGTTTTTCTGTAGAAAACGTTTTGCCGAATAAGATTTGCTATAGAAAACGTTGTGCTGAATAAATTTTTCTATAGAAAAAGTTTTGCTGAATAAATTTTTCTATGTAAAAAGTTGTTATTACAAAGTTTTACTAAAGAAAAAGTCGTGCTGAATACGTTTTTCTCATAAAAATTTGTGCTTAATTAGTTTTTTTTCTAGAAAAAGTTATGCTGAATAAGTTTTTTTTTTTATAGATAAAGTAGTGCTAAATATGTTTTTCTATATAAAAAGTTTAATTAAGTAAATTTTCTCTTGGCAAAGTTGTGCTGAATTATTTTTTCTCTAGAAAAAGTTTTGCTGAATAAATTTTTCTATAGATAAAGTTGTGATAAATAAGTTTTTCCCCAAAAAAAGTTATGCTGAATAAGTTTTTTTATATAAATAGTTTAACAAAATACATTTTCTATACAAAAAGTTGTGTTGAATAAGTTTTTCTCTAGAAAAAGTTGTGCTGAATAAGTTTTTTCATAAAAAAAGTTGTGCTGAATAAATTTTTCTATGTGAATCGTTGTGAGTATAGAATTTTTCTAAAGAAAAAGTGGTGCTGAATAAGTTTTTCTATAGAAAATACTCTTCGTAATAAGTTTTTTTTTTCTAGTTTTTAAAAGAAACAATTTTGCTGAATTAGTTTTTCACTTGAAAAAGTTGTGCTGAATAAGTTTTTCTATAGAAAATGTTGTGATAAATAAATTTTTCTACGTAAATGGTTGTGATTATAAAGTTTGTCTTAAGAAAAAGCGGTGCTGAATAAGTTTTCCTATAGAAAATACTCTTCGCAATAAGTTTTCCCTAGTTTTTTAATAGAAACAATTTTAATTGATAAATTTTATATAGAATAAAATGTGATATATTCCTTTTTTTTATACAAAAGCTAAATTTAATAAATTTGTTGAAGAATTTATGTAGGAAAACTCTAGTGACCAAGAAATGTCGATTCAGAAAATTATTTAGTTCTGCCACTAGGAATTATTTTCTTATAAATATATTCGGTGGTACTCCTTAACTGCTTTAGAGGTTGTTGTCATAGCTATAAAGCGAAATAGGCAGTTAAGGCAAGAACCGTAGAACACAATGTTTTATGTGCCACCTGGCGTCGAAAATAAAAAGGTTTGGCATTGAATTTACTTAGCAAAGACACAAACAATTTTTATATATTTAATATTTATTCAAACGGATAAAGAAAGTAATTTTTTAGTGTAAAATTTTTCTATAGAAAAACTTGTGTTCAGCACAAATAAGTAGGGGATTAATTTTGGGTTCAGCATTCTTAAGCGACCTAAACGATCTGGCTGGTATTGATATCTGCCAATTTAAAAGCTTTTTAATGCGCTCGGGATGGTTCAACAGACAAAGCTAGTTATATGTTATTTCACTAGCTTCCGTGGTATTACAATGGTCTTCGTAGTCTAAGTGAGTCTGTCTTTCTTTTCTTTTAACTTTAACTTTAACCTAACCAAACCTAACTTCTTCAGCAGAAATTTTTCTATAGAAAAATTTGCTTTAGAAAAAATTTTGCTTTAGAAAAACTTATTCAGCACAAATTTTTCTATAGAAAAACTTATTCAGCATAACATTTTCTTTAGAGAAACTCTTAATATAATAGCACTTTTTTATACTACATATCAAAGCAAATATTTATTGCAGATTATCTTTAACGATATTTAAAAACACTTATTATTTTTTGCTTAATTTTCCCATGGAAGGGTTCATACTCCACCTCTACTCGTCTGCCGCGATAGCCATTATAAACATTTTAAAGTTTAGAATTTTTAACACTAAGCCTGCTTTATGTCAATTCTTTTAGCTTTTATTGTGCCACGAAAAATGTGTAGTCCAAAAAGGGGAGAAACTTTTTTTTTATGATTTTGAAAATTTCATAAAGTTGGAGGAACAAAAAAAAAAAAAAGAAAAACTAAAGGCTTTAGTCGCTAATAACAGGAACAGAAGGCAGAAGACAGACGAAACTTACCATTAGAATGTGTTTATAATTGTGTGCGTTATACACATACACAGCATTTAATGTGTGTGAGATTTTTGAATGCATGAGTATGTGTGTGTGTGTAAGGATTGACCATATACCCGTAGTCTTTATTCAAACTCTTTCCAATCATTATTTTGTAGAACGTTTGTAATTTTTTTTTGTTATATTTCTTTTGGTCATTTGATAAATTGGCATTTGGTTGCCATGTTTTTCCATACACCCAGAGGGGGAGTTTTTCGCTAAAAATACAAAAAAATAGAAACAAATTTTATTTCACAAATTTTTTCACTTTTTCAAAAAAGAAAACTAAAAAACTGCCAAATTTTTGTGTATTCTATGAAATCATTCATTGACTTTGTATAAAACGCGTAGAATAATATTTTTGTAAAATGGGAAAAAGATAGAAAATGAAAAAAATCCGTAGGTCCTTGTGTCATATACATATAAAAGTATGTATGTGTGTGTGTTATAATTCGTTTGTTGGTATTGGTGTTTGCTGATAATAATGCTGGTTTTTTTTGTTCCTTAATTTTTTTACTATTTATCTTGTGTTATATAGGAGTTGGATAATGTTCTGCTTTTTTTGAGTCCTGTGTTTTTTAGTTCATTTTTCGATTTCTTTTTTTGAAAAATAAACAGTTTTTGGTGTCTAACTAAATTGAAATGATTATCGTTTTGGTCACTTGAGATAAAAGGAAGCAGTTAAAGAATAGAGAAAATCCATAACTACACATATAACAAGTTATTCAGCTTAAATTTTTATATAGGAATTTTTTTTTTACTTATATTTGTCTATAAAAAACATCTTCAGCACAACTTTTTCTAAGGAAAAACTTGTTCAGCATAATTTCTTCTAAAGAAAAACTTGTTCAGCGTAACTATTTCTAAAGAAAAACTTATTCAGCACAACTTTTTCTAAAGAAAAACTTGTTCAGCACAACTTTTTCTAAAGAAAAACTTGTTCAGCACAACTTTTTCTATAGAAAAACTTGTTCAGCACAACTTTTTCTATAGAAAAACTTGTTCAGCACAACTTTTTCTATAGAAAAACTTGTTCAGCACAACTTTTTCTATAGAAAAACTTGTTCAGCACAACTTTTTCTAAAGAAAAACTTGTTCAGCACAACTTTTTCTATAGAAAAACTTGTTTAGCACAACTTTTTCTAAAGAAAAACTTGTTCAGCACAACTTTTTCTAAAGAAAACCTTATTCAGCACAACTTTTTCTATAGAAAAACTTGTTCAGCACAACTTTTTCTATAGAAAAACTTGTTCAGCACAACTTTTTCTATAGAAAAACTTGTTCAGCACAACTTTTTCTATAGAAAAACTTGTTCAGCACAACTTTTTCTATAGAAAAACTTGTTCAGCACAACTTTTTCTATAGAAAAACTTGTTCAGCACAACTTTTTCTATAGAAAAACTTGTTCAGCACAACTTTTTCTATAGAAAAACTTGTTCAGCACAACTTTTTCTATAGAAAAACTTGTTCAGCACAACTTTTTCTATAGAAAAACTTGTTGAGCACAACTTTTTCTATAGAAAAACTTGTTCAGCACAACTTTTTCTATAGAAAAACTTGTTGAGCACAACTTTTTCTATAGAAAAACTTGTTGAGCACAACTTTTTCTATAGAAAAACTTGTTGAGCACAACTTTTTCTATAGAAAAACTTGTTGAGCACAACTTTTTCTATAGAAAAACTTGTTGAGCACAACTTTTTCTATAGAAAAACTTGTTGAGCACAACTTTTTCTATAGAAAAACTTGTTGAGCACAACTTTTTCTATAGAAAAACTTGTTGAGCACAACTTTTTCTATAGAAAAACTTGTTGAGCACAACTTTTTCTATATAAAAACTTGTTGAGCACAACTTTTTCTATAGAAAAACTTGTTGAGCACAACTTTTTCTATAGAAGAACTTGTTGAGCACAACTTTTTCTATAGAAAAACTTGTTGAGCACAACTTTTTCTATAGAAAAACTTGTTCAGCACAACTTTTTCTATAGAAAAACTTGTTCAGCACAACTTTTTCTATAGAAAAACTTGTTCAGCACAACTTTTTCTATAGAAAAACTTGTTTAGCACAACTTTTTCTATAGAAAAACTTGTTCAGCACAACTTTTTCTATAGAAAATCATGTTTATGTTCTTATTTAGCAAAAGTTTTTCTTCAGAATACCTTATTCAGTATTTTTTGGTCTATAGAAATTTAATTTATTCTTCATTTTTCTATAGAAAAAATAATTATAGCCATAGTTATGCCAATGTCTAGTCATAGTCTGAACATTATTTTACCTTAATTACTCAAATAATCCTGAATTTATACCAAATCCTTTAGCACCTATAAAACCATCATCCTATTTTATGTTTTATCCTCGAAATATTAAAACATTCAACCATTCCCTTATTGTTTTAAGACTAATTTCATTTATTTTATTTGATATTTTTTATATGTTTTATCAAATGAGCATTCTTTACGTCCTGCCACCAAATAAGTATGCTACACTAAATTTATTTGAAAAAATTTTCGTTTATTATAAAAAGAATGGCAAAAAATCTTCTTCTTGATGCTAAAATAAATATAAAACATAAAAAATTAAAGCTTATTTCGCCATTTTTAATTTCCTACTCCTCTGCGAGTGTTTGTCGTAAATAGACGCCAAAGGACAATAACTATGTAAGAACAACATTTGGAGAATGGTTTGTTGGTCAGTCGTCAGCAACATCATCAGGCTCATAAGAGCAATTTCTACTAGAACTTCTACTACTCACAAACATAAGTATAGCAATATTTTTTCGCTAAAAAACTATGTATTTTTCCTGCTAAAAATAGCAAAAAGCTAATAAAACAAAACTCGGGGAGAAAAAAATTGTAATAAAAAAATTAAAATGAAATAAAAACGAATTAAAATCTAACGAGAGCCAACGTAGCAATAAAAACAGCGACTATGACTTCAACTTCAACAATCACTCCTGGAAAAGGACATGTTCTTATATTGTGTTTGTATTGCAAACATAGTTTTTCTTTTTAACTTTTTTTTGTATTTTTTATTAATGTTCTCATATGACCATATGAAAGCCTGACTGTATCTAGTTTGTAGCGGGTAAAATAATAAGAAAAAAAAACTTTAGTAATAATATTTAGAGGATCCCTTTATGCACGTACGTGTCCTGTAATGGTTTTTAGTAAAATTGCCTCCATTTTTTTCTAAAGCCTGCAGTTGTTTTTAAGTATTTACGCGTTAAATGGTGGATATTTTTTTGTGAGTATATTTCTAGGAGGAAAAAATAATATTTATTTTGTATACAAAGACAATTAAGCAAATCTAAGGATTTAGTTTTTTCCTTTATATAAATTAACAGAATTAAAACATATTTTTTAACATTATGTTTGTTTTATGGTTAAATAAATTTTGATTTTTATGTTTAAAGTTCAAAGAGGTAAAAAATTCACTGTATGCTTAAAAAAAAGTTGTGCTGAATAAGTTTTTCTATAGAAAAACTTGTGCTGAATATGTTATTTGAAGAAAAAGCTATGCTAAATAAGTTTTTTAATAAAAACTAACTGTGCTGAATAAGTTTTTATAAAGAAAAAGTTATGCTGAATAAACTTTTCTATAGAAAAAATTGTATACAATAAGTTTTTCTTAAAAAAAAGTTGTGCTTAATATGTTTTTCTATAGAAAAAGTGGTGCTGAATATGTTTCTTTTTTATAGAAAAAGTTGTGCTAAATATGTTTTTCCATAAAAAACTTCTGCATAATAAATTCTTTTAATGCTGAATAATTTTTTTTGCTGAAAAAATTATACTATATATATTATTAGAAAAAGTTGTGCTGAAAAAGTTTTTCTACAGAAAACGTTGTGCTGAATAAACTTTTCTATAGAAAAAGTTGTACACAATAAGTTTCTCTTGAGATTAAGTTGTGCTGAATATGTTTTTCTATAAAAAAAGTGGTGATAAAAATATTTTTTTATAGAAAAAGTTTTGCTACATGTTTTTTTCCATACCAAAACTTTAGCTGAATAAGTTCTTCTATAAAAAAATTGTGCTGAATAAGATTTTCTGTAAATAAAATTGTACTGTATATATTTTTCAATAGAAAAAGTTGTGCTGAAAAAGTTTTTCTACGGAAAAAAGCTGTGCTGAATGAACTTTTTAACAGAAAAAGTTATGCAATATAAGTTTCTCTTTGGAAAAAACTTGTGCTGAATAAGTTTTTCTTTGGAAAATTTGTTAGAAATAAGTTTTTTATAGGATAAGATGTACTTACGTTTTTTTCTTACAAAAAGTTTTCTAAATAAGTTCTTCTACAAAAAAAATGTGCTGAATAAGTTTTTCTATAGAAAAATTGTACTGTAAATATTTTTCTATAGAAGAACTTGAGTTGAATAAGTTTTTCTACAGAATGAGTTGTGATGAATAAACTCTTCTATCGAAAATGTTGTGCTGTATTTTCCAAAGAAAAATTTAAGATGAACAGTTTTTTTATATAAGTTTTTCTGTAGAAAAAGTGCTGCTGAATATGTTTTTCTATAGAGAAAATTGTGTCTAATATGTCTTACCATACAAAAAGGTAGTATGAATAAGGTTTTCTTTGGAAAAAGTTTTGCTGATTAAGTTTTTCTTTGGGAAAAATTTTGCTGAATAAGTTTTTCTAGAAAAAGTTTTTCTATAGAAAAATTATGCCGAATAAGTTTTTTTTTATAGAAACAGTTGTACAGATTTTTTATAGACAATGTTAATATAAATAAGCTTTTTAATAGAAAAATTTCAGCTGAACAAACTTTTATGCATTTATATAAAAAACAGTTGTACCGAATAATTTTGTCTTTAAACAAGTTGTGCTGAATAAGTTTTTCTTTAGTAAAAGTAATGCAGAATAAGTTTTTTTTAGAAAAAGTTATGCTGAATAAGTTTCTCTTTAGAAAAAGTAATGCTGAATAAGTTTGTCTTTAAAAAAAGTTATGCTGAATAAGTTTTTCTTTGGAAAAAAATTATGCTGATGAAGTTTTTCTTTAGAAAAAGTTTGCTGAATAAGTTTTTCTTAAGAAAAGGTTATGCTGAATTAGTTTGTATTTAGAAAAAATTATGCTGAATAACATTTTCTTTAAAAAGTTTTGCTGAATAAGTTTTTCTATAGAAAAAGTTATGCTGAATAAGTTTTTCTATAGAAAAAGTTTTTTTTTAAATATGATTTTCTATAGAATGAGTTTTGCTGAATAAGTTTTTCTATAGAAAAATTCTTGCTGTATATGTTTTCTTCAAAAAGAAGTGTATTTGCATTTGATCCCAAACCTGTTACATTTATTTATTAATGTAACAGATCAATTTATTGATAAAAAGCCAAAAAATGTTTGCGGAGAAACCAAATTCCTCGACGCGTTTCGATGGTTGGTTAAGCCATCTCTTCAGGAGGATTATCCCCAATTTAGACAGATCGAAAACCTCGCATTATTACTAAATTTACAAACATAACTATTAAGAATTATGTTTATAAACCAAAAGTAAAAGCGTAGATTATCGCCTGAACAAAAACAAACATTTTTCAGTTTTCATCTACCTTCACTTCCCACATTCTTGCTGTAGCCGTCGGCTACTATGTGCAGAATGCTGTGAAGAAGGGGGGGGTAAGATGTTTTAAAATAAACAAGTTTATTTTAAAAAATAAGCTGAATGCATGCAGTTTTATCAAAAAATAACAAAATAGTCGGGATGTAAATATTATTCAAAAAGAAGTGTATTTGCATTTGATCCCAAACCTGTTACATTTATTTATTAATGTAACAGATCAATTTATTGATAAAAAGCCAAAAAATGTTTGCGGAGAAACCAAATTCCTCGACGCGTTTCGATGGTTGGTTAAGCCATCTCTTCAGGAGGATTATCCCCAATTTAGACAGATCGAAAACCTCGCATTATTACTAAATTTACAAACATAACTATTAAGAATTATGTTTATAAACCAAAAGTAAAAGCGTAGATTATTTTTTTTTTGACTTTTTATCAATAAATTGATCTGTTACATTAATAAATAAATGTAACAGGTTTGGGATCAAATGCAAATACACTTCTTTTTGAATAATATTTACATCCCGACTATTTTGTTATTTTTTGATGTATATATTTTCTTTAGAAAAAATTATGCTGAATAAGTACTTTTTTTTAGAAAACGTTTTGCTGAATAAGTTTTTCTTTATAAAAAGTTATGCTGAATGAGTTCTTCTATAGAAAAAGTTTTGCTGAATAAGTTTTTCTATAAATAAAAAGTTTTTCTGAATAATTTTTCCATAGGACGAGATATGCTGCATAATTTTTTCTTAAAAAAGTTTTGCTGAATGAGTTTTTCTATAGAAAAAGTTTATTTTACATAAGTTTTTCTATAGAAAGAGTTTTGCTGAATAAGTTTATCTATAGAAAAAATCAAGAAAACATATACATTCTTTAGAAAAAATGATGCTGAATTAGTTTTTCTTTATAAAAATTTATGCTGAATAAGTTTTTCTTAAGAAAATATTGTGCTCAATAAGCTTTTTGATAAAAAAAGTTGTGCTGTATTTATTCCAAACAAAAATTTAAGATAAATTAGTTTTTTAATAAGACAATTTTATGCAGAACACGTTTTTATATAAAAAATATATAAATAGTCGAGCTTAAAAGATAAAAAGTCGGGTTTGTTTGGTAGTAATGTTTATCAGGATTTATCAAAAGATGCCCAATAGTGAAAGTGTTCAATCTGTATGCCTTTACAAAGATATCAATTTCTAATAAACCCTTTTCAAAGAATTGGTTTTTAACATCCCTAAAGTATGCAACAAGATATTTGAAAAGTCTTTGTTTTTATCGAATGCGTGTTTTTGCTCTTGATCTTTGTAATTCCTTACAAACAATTAGTCTAACAATCTCAGTTAACATATAGACTATATATCATAGATATAAATAGATCTCGCGTTTGTTTTCTAATAATTATGAAACATTGGAAATTTTTTTATTAATTGGACCACATTTGAACTAAATAGTGATGTATACAAATAGTCGGACTTGTCCGAATATAGCTCATTCATACTTTTACATTATATTTTAATATTACAAACAATTTTTTTTGGCATTTCTTTTTTTTTGACATTTCTCTTACTTAAACTAGTTTTCTCTCCGGAGCAAGTAAGATCTCTATTTGATCTTCAATTGCTTAAATATTAACTGACCCACTCCAATAAAGTTATCGTTGTAGGTGGCCACTTACTAATGTTGTTGTGTGCTATTAAGACTTATTAATACCAACCCATTTAAATAGAGGCTTAAATATCAAAGCCGGCAAACAAACATAACAAATGATCGTGTAAGTTTTGAAGCATGTTTCACATTCACGTGATCGTACCTAAACAAATTAAGACAAAAGCACAAATAATGTAAAAATGATTTGTTAGTATTTAAAATATACATGGGTAGGAAGTGTTATTAATGGATCAATATTTGTTATATGGTTATTAAACAAGAAATCGAACATTTAAATTTTATATATTCAACAAATTTAGAGAAATAGCGATCAGTTGCTGTTAAGAAGTGAAAGAAGAAAGTTGAAGTTAAAGTCATTTGAAATTAATCAAACGTTTGTAATCAAAAAACGGAAAAAAGAAAATTTTATAAAAGTATTAAGGACTTTAGTTGCAAAAGGACAATGATGTCAAATATTTTAAACAGTGCTTCTTTGATTGTGTTGGTTTTATTATGTAAATATTTTCTTTGTGTTTTGTGTCTCTTTGAGAGTTGTAATCATAAAATTGTACTGAAAGCTGGACAAAAAATGTACCTTAACTCTCCATATTATCCCAATGATTATCCTATTGGTTCCTCGTGCCGTTATGCTCTTAAAGCTCCACAGGATTATACTTTGAAGTTTTCGTGTGATATTAAAGTGAATGTGGTGAGAAATAATAAATAAATATCAATAATTTTCACGTTTAGTGGTATAACTCAAAAACTACAGTTTTCAAAAATTTTGTATAACTTTAATTTGTTTAAATAAGTTTTGAAACTGCAAATTTTTCATATACATACTCGTATTTTCTGTAAAAAATTATTATTAATGTGGATTTAGATATTTATACGCAATTTTCAATATCAAAATTTTCATACGTTTTTTTTTTTGAAATGTCTGATCTACTTCTAATTCAAATACATTTAAAGGGGACCCACAATATACTATTAATCCTCAATAGATCTGGAAGGAAATATCTTTATTGAATAAGTCTATGACTCTTATGAAGAAGCTGTTTGGTTGAATTAGAATTATGTCTATCTGTATTTAAAATCAGTCCTGGAACCAAATAACGGCATTCGATATCGATCGAAATCTTAGATATTTTCAAAACATTTGTATAGCATACTTTAAGGATTATCAAAATTATTTAAAAGATGCACAGTTTACTATATTTTTTTGAAGTTATTTGCCAAAAGATTAACAACAGTAAAAGAGTTTTAATTGAACTATATGTTTTTAAAAACGAATCAAAATGGATACCAAATTTCAATAAACTTTTTGCATCGAAGTAACTTTTAACATCCCTAAAGTATACTTCACAATATTCGCTTAAAAGTCTGAGTTTTCGATCCATATCGAATGCGGTAATTTGGCCCCTGGATTGTGCAGAACGACCAATGAGAAGTTTTGGCAACTTAAGTGATTTGTATTTTCCGACACATACAAGTGTCGATAAACTGTAGAGCCGTTTTTTTAGACTATCTCTTGTTTTCAAGATATAGCGCGTTCCTGAAAGATAATTTTGTTGCCGAATTTCGAATTTTAACATAGCTCAAGAAAATAAACAGTTTTCGTGTTACGCGAATGTTTATTGCGTAACCTCCTCTATTTTTTAAATAACACTATATCTAGAAAACTAGAGCAAGTCTAAAAGAAACGGTTAGTACCATTGAATTTAGCGTACTCGATTATCTTTTCTCACTAGGTCTACCTTTTGTCGATTCTTTCAAGTGGTTTAATGAATTTTGATGTGGCCGTACAGATGCGAAAGATTCCGAACTTTTTAGACGCACAGTTTTTTACTTACGAAACAATTGAAAAAAATTCACAATATTTGTAACCAGGGACCGTAACTGTTATAACTTTTATCGTAAAAGTCAGAAAATAAAAGTTATTTTTTGACGTTTATTTTTTTCGAGCAAAAATAAAAGTTATTTTTTGACTTTTATTTTTTCAAGCAGAAATTAAAGTTATTTTTTGTTCAAATTCATGATAAATTCATTGAAAATTTTTGTCAATTAAAGATAATTTTTCAGTTAAAATAATTTGCATATGCTCAAAAGTTAATGAAGTTGAGTTTGGCAATCATAATTGGGGTTGAAAACACAAAAATAAGTTTTATTTCTGCTCGAAAAAATAAAAGTCAAAAAATAACTTTTATTTCTGCTCGAAAAATAAAAGTCAAAAAATAACTTATTTTCTGACTTTTTACTTTTATTCATGATCGAAAAAATAAAAGTCAAAAAATAACTTTTATTTCTGCTTGAAAAAATAAAAGTTAAATAATAACTTTTATTTTTGCTCGAAAAAATAAAAGTTAAAAATAACTGTTATTTTTGCTCAAAAAACTAAAAATCAAACAGTAACTGTTATTTTTTTTTTTCTAAGAAATAAAAATCAGATTTTTAAAAATCTGAAAATTTGGTCCAAGACTATCAAAATGGTATACTTGGTTTTATTCTCCGACATTTTCTTGTTACAGAAGAAATAGTTTTGAATTTACGACGAAATCATCGTACTTTTTTATACTTTTTGTATAAAAATCTGTGTTTCATTCGAAAAGACAGCGACTTATTGACCCGCCTTCGTAGTCTCTAAGCCGAGTCATAGTCAGTACGCCACAAGCTGAACCTGTTGACTGATATCGCAGAGTCCCCAAATCTACCGAGATCGTATTACCACTCCGTCGACGGAACTCACATTGATATCGATCGTCTTCAGATTTGATGTTGTCAAAGAATACGACTCTTTAGAAACTAATAGATATTGGTCTATTAGTTTCTAAAGAGTCTATCGAACTCAATATTCTAAGAATATTATAGTGATCGATGTAGTCGCAACAGTTGCAACAAATGACTAAAGTTATTAGTCGTAATAGTTAAATCCATCAATGGATCGAGAATTAATATATTTTAAAAATGAATCAACTGATATTGGAAGTGTTAACCCGACAACTGCTTCTTCACATTGATGACTCATGGAAATGTGAAAGATTTTAATTCCTATATAGATTGGCTTGATTCTTCCAAGCTTACTTATTTACTTAAATGGCCCATATATTAAAAACTTGTTAAGGTCAAAGGCCTATCATATTTTAGAATTCTATGCGCTACGATCTTTTGCGCACATTCTCCAATTTCGTAGGCTAAGCTTTGATATACAATCCTCTACTTGGTCTTTCTATAGAAGTTTCGAAAGTCCTCATCTAACATTAGGGGGCAGTTTTAATTCTAATTTTAGCTTTGTCATAGTACATAATTGTTTTTTCCAGGAGTGGATTATAAGCCCGACGTCCTAACAATATTTTTATAGTTCTTTTGGAAGAACCACGAGAAGGTCAGTGTCCACAGTAGAGATGAAGAATAAACAAGATAAGTCTGGGCTTAACAAGTTAAGGACAATCAGAACCGTTGCTTGCTATCCAACATCCCCTATATCACCCAATTCTTCCAAGCTGGTACTTTGTGGTTAAATTGTAAGGGCCGATGTTGAATGTGAACCACACCTAAACACCAAGTTTTTTTCCGAAGTTTATTAGACATTTCTCTGTTTCAGATTTACTTAATTTGAACCATGGAGAGATACACAACATGTTAAAGTTATCCAGACTTATTATGAAAATGGGCGTTCAAATCAAACTGCATATCGTGCACTTCGTGATTTTTTTGGTCAATTTGATCGTCCAAATGTGCGTACAATCGCGAAAATCGTGGAAAAATTCGAGCAAACCGGGTCTGTAGAAGATGTGAGAGCACCAGTGCATGCCCGTACAGCTCGTACTGCAGAAAATATTGCTGCTGTTCGCGATAGTGTGGCTGAAAAGCCGTCCACCTCAAATCGTCGTCGTGCCCAACAATTGCTCCTCTCACGCTCGTCGTTGATGAACATTATGCGTAAAGACTTGCATTTACACGCTTACAAGGTGCAATTGGTTCAAGAACCATTCCAAACGTCGTGAATGGGCAGAATGGGGACAAGAAATTTCAACAGTGGATGATCAATTTTCGAAGAAAATCATCTTCAGTGATGAGGCACATTTTCACCTCAGTGGATTCGTCAATAAACAGAATTGCCGCATTTGGGCGAATGAGAATCCAAGAGTGATTGTCGAAAAATCTATGCACCCACAAAGAGTGACTGTTTGGCGGGGTTTATGGGCTGGCGGCATCATCGGGCCGTATTTTTTCCAAAATGAGGCCGGTCAGGCACTTACTGTGAATGGTGTTCGCTATAGTGAGATGATAACGAACTTTTTATGGCCCGAATTGGAAGATATGGATGTGAACGATATGTGGTTTCAGCAGGACGGTACCACTTGCCACACAGCTAACGAAACAATGGCTCTTTTGTGCAACAAATTCAATGGCCATGTTATCTCACGTAATGGCGATGTCAATTGGCCGCCAAGATCATGTGATTTGACACCGTTAGACTTTTTTCTTTGGGGTTATTTGAAAGAAAAGGTGTACGTCGATAAGCCAGCAACAATTCAAGAGCCAAAGGATAAGATAATTCGGCACATTAACGGCATAGAACCTCCATTATGCCTCAGGGTCATCGAAAATTTGGACCATCGGATGGAGGTGTGCTGCCGTGGTCGCAGCGCCCATTTGGCCGATATTTTGTTCCATACATAATTGTGTAATAAAAAATTTATCATAATAAAATAAAACTACAATAATTTCGTAAATAATTTGTGTTTTATTCAAAAATTGTTTTTTGTCAATATTTCCTTGTAAACAGGCCAATGTCACAGAAATAAATATAAAATATAAAAATTAGTTAGTGCTTGGGCCTTTTAGCATCTTTTTTCTTAATTTGGATCTTTTTCAAAGAATTGATTTTACCATGCCCTCTATAGGATCATAATACATGTCTAACCCAAATTTTGATAATTAGCTGACCTGTAAGGAAAACAAAATCTTATAAAAATTTAATTTCTAATTTTCTCAAAACTAGTTCTTTTGACATTGGCCCTTTTAGCACTAAGCCACAGATTTTATTTACATTTTTAAAATTCTTCTCCATTCCCAATTCCAGCCTCCAAGTACCTCAAGATGTGTCAATGAAATTCTCTACTTCAATCCAGAGGGCAGTGAGGTACTAACAGGTTCCGAGTATTTTTGTGGTACCGGCAAAATGGAAAGAACCAGCTTCCTCAATCAAGCAGTAATCTCGTACATTTCAACATCCTACTACAATAGAATACTAGCGAATGCCATCAAAGAAACCGAAGAAGAACTACAAATGAAAAATAAAACAATGATGATGGAGAATAAACCGACAAAACAGAAAAGAAGAAAAACAACAGTAAAGCCAAGAACTACAACTACTTCGAAACCACTTAAAGTGAATGCAGCAGCAGAAACAACATCTTTCTCAACACCAATAGGCCACAATTTATTGGAGACTTCCTTAATGCCAGCTTCAATGACACCTACAACTTCCTTACAATCCCTAGCATCTTTAGACAGTCCTTTACAGGAAAACGTGCAGGAGTCCTTGTTAAAGGATAAGAATGTGAGTAATTCGTTTGCTTATGTGGTGGCTTTGTTGTCAAACAAAATTGACTTGGAAGCTTTACCAACAACCACAACCAAAGCACCTAAAACAGAAACAACAACAAGTGTTTCAAATTTCTTGAACTCTTTGCCGGCCATCACGTGGCGTAATGGCTCAATTGAAACACATAAGATTTCCACACAACGTGTTGCCAAAGTGATTGTTGGTCAAGATTATACAACATCTCAGCAGGCAACATCATCATCACCATTATCATCATATTCCACATCCTTCTCTCAACCCACATCTTTAGCCTCTTTCTTTACACATACGACACGTATTAGCCAAGGAGGTAGTAGCGGAGGTGGTTCGTTTTCTTGTTTAGTCGAAGCCTTGGAGCAGAAGTGTGAGTGCGGCTGGAGTTCTACCGTGAAAATAGCTGGAGCTTCTGGTGTGGCAGGTATCAATGAGTTTCCTTCGATGGCCGGTATAATGACCATTAAGAATCATAAGATTTTTTGTGGCGCCACTATAAGTAAGTTAGCATTTGAATGTATTGCTGTTGGTATTTGTCTGACTGTTTTGGACAACTAAAACAAAATTTTCTCTATTCCTCTTTTAAGTTCATCATCGTTATTTGCTTTCGGCTGCCCATTGTTTTATAACACCTGAAACCGATAGACCAGAATATGTGACAGCTGTAGTGGGGGAACATGATTTAAACACGGGTAGGTTAAATTACAGAAATTTAAACATTTCATCCCCTAACCATTTCTTTCTCTTACAAGTCCTAGAATCTTACTACACTCGACAATATGACATAATACACATAATTTCACATGAACAATTTCTCGCCACCTCTGCTCAAGTCCATAATGATATTGCCCTACTCAAGACCCGTTATCCCATAGAATGGAATCGCAGTGTAGGACCGGTTTGTCTTCCCTTTTATACACTCTCCCAGGGTAGTGCCAATATACCCTATGGCGGCGATCGTTTAGAAACAGCTGGTTGGGGTACCACCTCCTTTGGTGGCGAACAGTCTAGGGTTTTGCTGAAAACCACTTTGGATGTTATCTCTCGCTCGGAATGTGAACATTTTGTTCGAAATTTACCGAATGGTGCCTTTTGCACATATTCACCCGGTCGTGATACCTGTCAATATGACTCGGGTGGTGCTTTGTATGCTCGGGGAGAACGTTTGTATGCTTTGGGTATAGTAAGTTATGGATTTGCTTGCGCCACCAATCAACCTTCGGTAAATACGAGGATTACTTCACATTTGAGGTGGATAAGGAGTAAGACGCCAGAGGTGGAGTATTGTACGAAATGAGGGGGAGGAAATTATGTAATTAAGTAAAAATAAAGTAATATAAATTAATTTATTTAAATTTACTTGTATATATTTGTTGTTGAAGTTAATCTGCCTAAAAAAAATAGTAATGTATATGTATATACGTCTATTTTTAGAAGAGTGAAGTTGCGCTATCTGTTGTAAGGTAGAAGCACTGTAGTACAGCAAATATCAAACTTGCTGTACTACAGCAAGTTTGATTTTTTACATCGATGGCGTGTTAATGAGTGTTTTACAACGAATATTTTTCATTATGAAAATTTTGCCTTTTGAAATTATTTCGCTATTACAATTATCATATTCGAAAAAAAATTCGTTATAAAAATTATCTGTAGAAAATTTTTCTATAAAACAACTTTCAACGAAACATTTCTACAGAAAAATTTTGATAACAAAATATTTTCTATAGAAAAATTTTTATTTGGTATTTAATTATTCGAACTTTAAATTGAACGAAATATTTTCTATAGAAAAATTTTTATAATTAAAAATTTTCTATAGACAAATTTTAATTTTTTAACCAAAAATTTTCAATAGAAAAATTTTTAAAAAGAAAAATTTAAAAAAAGAAAAATTTTGCAGAAAAATTTTTTTTAGAAAAATTTTGTAACGAAAAATTTTCCAAAACTTTTTATAACTAAAAATTTTCTATAGAAAAATTTTTATAACCAAAAATTTTCTAGAAAAATTTTTTTAAAGAAAATTTTTTGTTATAAAAACTTTTATAAAAAAAAAATTTCTGGAAAATTTTCTCTTCTATAATTTTTCTAGAAAATTTTTCACTATAAAAAATATTCTATAGGAAATTTTTCACTATAAAAAAATTTCTGTAGAAAATTGTTCACTATAAAAAATTTTCTATAGAAAACTGTTCACTATAAAATTTTTTCTATTAAAAATTTTTCACTATAAACATTTTTCTATTAAAAATTTTTCTATAGAAAATTTTTCATTAGAAAAATTTTTCTAAAGAAAATTTTTCATTACAAAAATTTTTCTAAAGAAAATTTTTCATTATAAAAATTTTTCTAAAGCAAATTTTTCTATAGAAAATTTTACATTAGAAAAATTTTTCTAAAGAAAAGTTTTCTATAGAAAATTTTTACTTTAAAAATTTTTGACTGTAAAAGAAAAATTTTCAAGAAAAAAATTGTTTATAGAAAATTTTTGGAAAATTTTTCGTTATAAAAACTTTTCTAGAACAATTTTTTCTGCAAAATTTTCTTTTTTACAATTTTTCTATAGAAAATTTTTGGTTATAAAAAGTTTTCTGTAGAAAATTTTTAATTATAAAAATTTTTCTATTGAAAACTTTTCGTTGTAAAAATGTTTCTATAGAAAATTGTTCACTATCAAATTTTCTATAGGAAATTTTTCACTATAAATAAATTTCTTTAGAAAATATAAATAATACTATAAAAATTTTTCTATTAAAAATTTTTCACTATAAAAATTTTTGTATTAAAAATTTTTCATTAGAAAAATTTTTCTAAAGAAAATTTTTCTATAGAAAATTTTAACTTTAAAAATTTTTGACTGTAAAAAAAGAATTTTAAAAAAGAAACATTTTCCAGAAAGAATTTTTTTAGAAAAATTTTCCAAAAATTTTTATAACTAAAAATTTTCTATAGAAAAATTTTTATCACCAAAAATTTTCTAGAAAACATTTTTTTATAGAAAATTTTTCGTTCTAAAAACTTTTCGAAAAACATTTTTTCTGGAAAATTTTTCTTTTTTACAATTTTTCGATAGAAAATTTTTGGTTATAAAAATTTTTCTATAGAAAATTTTTAATTATAAAAATTTTTCTATAGAAAATTTTTGGTTATAAAAAATTTTCTATAAAAAATTTTTCACTATAAAAAATTTTCTATAGAAAATTGTTCACTATAAAAATTTTGCGATTAAAAATTTTTCACCATAAAAATTTTTCTACAGTAAATTTTTTTTAGAAAAATTTTTCTACAGTAAATTTTTTTTAGAAAAATTTTTCTATAGAAAATTTTTCACTATAAAAAATTTTTTATAGAAAAATGTTCACTATAAAAAATTTTCTATAGAAAAATGTTCACTATAAAAAATTTTCTATAGAAAACTGTTCACTATAAAAAATTTTCTATAGAAAACTGTTCACTATAAAAAATTTTCTATAGAAAATTTTTCACTGTAAAAAATTTTCTATAGAAAATTTTTCACTGTAAAAAATTTTCTATAGAAAATTTTTCACTGTAAAAAATTTTCTATAGAAAATTTTTCACTGTAAAAAATTTTCTATAGAAAATTTTTCACTGTAAAAAATTTTCTATAGAAAATTTTTCACTGTAAAAAATTTTCTATAGAAAATTTTTCACTGTAAAAAATTTTCTATAGAAAATTTTTCACTGTAAAGAATTTTCTATAGAAAATTTTTCACTGTAAAAAATTTTCTATAGAAAATTTTTCACTGTAAAAAATTTTCTATAGAAAAATGTTCACTATAAAAAATTTTCTATAGAAAACTGTTCACTATAAAAAATTTTCTATAGAAAACTGTTCACTATAAAAAATTTTCTATAGAAAATTTTTCACTGTAAAAAATTTTCTATAGAAAATTTTTCACTGTAAAAAATTTTCTATAGAAAATTTTTCACTGTAAAAAATTTTCTATAGAAAATTTTTCACTGTAAAAAATTTTCTATAGAAAATTTTTCACTGTAAAAAATTTTCTATAGAAAATTTTTCACTGTAAAAAATTTTCTATAGAAAATTTTTCACTGTAAAAAATTTTCTATAGAAAATTTTTCACTGTAAAAAATTTTCTATAGAAAATTTTTCACTGTAAAAAATTTTCTATAGAAAATTTTTCACTGTAAAAAATTTTCTATAGAAAATTTTTCACTGTAAAAAATTTTCTATAGAAAATTTTTCACTGTAAAAAATTTTCTATAGAAAATTTTTCACTGTAAAAAATTTTCTATAGAAAATTTTTCACTGTAAAAAATTTTCTATAGAAAATTTTTCACTGTAAAAAATTTTCTATAGAAAATTTTTCACTGTAAAAAATTTTCTATAGAAAATTTTTCACTGTAAAAAATTTTCTATAGAAAATTTTTCACTGTAAAAAATTTTCTATAGAAAATTTTTCACTGTAAAAAATTTTCTATAGAAAATTTTTCACTATAAAAATTTTCTATAGAAAATTTTTCACTATAAAAAATTTTCTATAGAAAATTTTTCACTATAAAACATTTTCTATAGAAAATTTTTCACTATAAAAAATTTTCTATAGAAAATTTTTCACTATAAAAAATTTTCTATAGAAAATTTTTCACTATAAAAAATTTTCTATAGAAAATTTTTCACTATAAAAAATTTTCTATAAAAAATTTTTCACTATAAAAAATTTTCTATAGAAAATTTTTCACTATAAAAAATTTTCTATAGAAAATTTTTCACTATAAAAAATTTTCTATAGAAAATTTTTCACTATAAAAAATTTTTTATAGAAAATTTTTCACTATAAAAAATTTTCTATAGAAAATTTTTCACTATAAAAAATTTTCTATAGAAAATTTTTCACTATAAAAAATTTTCTATAGAAAATTTTTCACTATAAAAAATTTTCTATAGAAAATTTTTCACTATAAAAAATTTTCTATAGAAAATTTTTCACTATAAAAAATTTTCTATAGAAAATTTTTCACTATAAAAAATTTTTGTCTTTGTCTTCATTACCAGCTGATAGTTGGTTAAAGTACAAAGTAAATGTAGATTAATAAAGGATAGGAATACAAAACATAAAGGAAAAAACTATGGTGGATAAGTTCGTCTAACTGAATCGATCATATGGTCATAGGTGAAATAGAAATGAGTGTTAATATAATTCTCGTTTTCAATTTCGCTTAAGAATTCAGTTAAATAGATGATCTTAACTACTGGCATCTAACAGTTGGTGACACAGTGTGCTGATGAAGTCCGTAGCGGGACAGAAAATGCAGCATTCCACACTGCTAAGTGTCACATAGTTTTTTCAGTATTCCTAAAATTTATTCATCTAATTTAAAAATCATAAATTAAAAAAAAAAAAAAAAAAATAATTTATGACATGAACCTGAGCCTGACTCGAACCCACGACCATCAACATAAATTCTGGTTCAACTAAAATTAATTTCTTTCAAAAAATTTTCTATAGAAAATTTTTCACTATAAAAAATTTTCTATAGAAAATTTTTCACTATAAAAAATTTTCTATAGAAAATTGTTCACTATAATTTTTTTTTTTCGAAAAAAAATTTTTCACTATCAAAATTTTTCTATAGAAAAACATTTTTCAATATAAAAATTTTTATCTAAAAAATTTTTTACTATAAAAATTTTTCTGTAGAATTTGTTTTTTCCATAGAAATACATAATATCAATAAAGTCTCCTTAAAACTTTAAATTATTTAATAAACGTTTCTATCTTTTTTCAATTTTATTTCCAATTATTCACTTAATTATTGGATAATTTAATTAAAATTTTTCTCTAATTTCTCTATTATTTAAACAAAAATGTTTAATAAAATTTTTAGAAAAGACAAACAAAAAAAACTTCTGCAAAAACTATAAATTCATCAAAACTTAAACAGTTTTTGCTTATGGAAAATTATATTAAAAAATTTTTACTTAATAAATTTCTAAGAACAAAACATAGAGTGTGTGTGTATGAGTTTATAAGGATGTTTTAGTACTTATGTATATTCACAATATAAATATATATGTCGTCTTCGTATTCTTCTTCTTTCTGTTCTAGATCAAAATCATAAAAATATATATGACAAAAGACTTAATTTGCATTTAAATTAAAATACAGGCCTGTTTAAACTCAATCATATCAAATGTACTTGTAAAATTCTTTGAAAATCTTCTGGAGTATGAGAATAGGAAAATTGTTTCATAAGATGACGAAAACAATAGAAAATTTTAACTTTAAAACAAAGAGAGACAATTAAATAACTAAGTAGTGATAGTTTTTCCTTTTAAAACATGATAAAGTCAAAATTTTATATGTAAAATTTGCAGCGTTTATTAAAATATGATGAGGCTGTTGATGTTTGACAGAAAATGAAAAATTATTATTAAATGATATTATACAATCTTATTCTTAGGCATCAAACCATCACAAGATTTTGAAAAAGCTAATAACTCGTGGTGTTGTGCCTTTTAATTGAATTTTAAATCGTGTTGTTTAATCAAAAATCTACTATGATTAAATTTATTAAATTTTAGTTGCATACTTTTGGGCTTATCGAAAACAGTTTAAGTTAAATTATTTATGTCTTCTATATATTTACGAGGACGGCTCAATAAGTCCGTGTCTTTTTAATTTTCCGGCCTAAATTTTCAATAAAAAACTTTCTTCAACGACAAATTTTCTATAGTCATTATAGCGAAAAATTTTTATTCCGAAAAAAATTTATAAGGAAAATTTTTCTATAGAAAAATTTTTACTATTTGAAAATTTTTGTTCTAAATATTTTACTATACAAAATTTTTTAGTTACAATAATGCTTCTATGGAAATTTTTTTGTTATAACAATTTTTCTATAGAAAATTTTTACTTATAAAAATTTTCTTTACAAAATTTTTCATTATAAAAAATTTTTTGTACAAAATTTTTAGTTAGAAAAATTTTTCTATAGAAAATTTTAATAACGAAAAATTTTCCGTTATAAAAATATTTCTATAAAAAGTTTTTCGTTATAAAAATTTTCCTTTATAAAAATATTTCTATAGAAAATTTTTCATTATAAAAATTTTCCTATAGAAAATTTTTCGTTATAAAAATTTTTCTATAGAAAATTTTTTGTTATAAAAATTTTTCTATAGAAAATCTTTCATTATAAAAATTTGTCTATAGAAAATTTTTTGTTATAAAAATTTTTCTACGGAAATTTTTCGTTATAAAAATTTTTCTATGGAAAATTTTTCGTTATAAAAATTTTCTATAGAAAATTTTTTTTATAAAAATTTTTCTACAGAAAATTTTTTGTTATAAAAATTTTTCTACAGAAAATTTTTCGTTATAAAAATTTTTCTTTTATATAAATTTTTTTTGTTATAAAATTTTTTCTATACAAAATTCTTCTATAGACATTTTTTCTTTAAAAAAATTTTTCTGTAGAAAACTTTTTGTTATGAAAATATTTTGCTATGAAAATTTTTCTATAGAGAATTTTACGTTATAAAACTTTTTTTGTAGAAAATTTTTTGTTATAAAACTTTTTCTAAAGAAAATTTTTCTGTAGAAATTTTTTCGTTATAAAAATTTTTCTGTTTTAATTTTTTCATTTTAAATTTTTCCATAAAAAAATTTTTCTTTAAAAAAATTTTTCGTTATAAAAATTTTTCTATTTGGTTATACAAATTTTCATATAGAAAATTTTTGTTGAAAAAATGTTTCTATAGAAAATTTTCTTTAAAAAAATTTTTCTGTAGAAAATTTTTAGTTATAAAAATTTTTCTATCCAAAATTTTTCGTTATGAAAATTTTTCTATAGAAAACTTTTGTTATAGTAATTTTTCTATACAAAAATTTTTCGTTATAAGCATTTTTCGTTATAAACAATTTTCGTTATAAAAATTTTTCTATGCAAAATTTTTCATTATAAAAATTTTCTGTTACATTTTTCGTTATAAAAACATTTCTATAGAAAATTTTTCGTTATAAAAATTTTTCTATAGAAAATTTTTGGATATAAAAATTTTTCTATAGAAAATTTTTCGGTATACAAATTTTTCTATAGCAAATTTTTCGTTATAAAAACTTTTCGATAGAAAATTTATCGTTATAAAAATTTTTCGATAGAAAATTTTTCGTTATAAAAATTTTTCTATAGAAAATTTTTCGTTATAAAAATTTTTCTATAGAAAATTTTTCGTTAAAAAATTTTTCTATAGAAAATTTTTGGTTATAAAAATTTTTCTATAGAAAATATTTCGTTATAAAAATTTTTCTATAGAAAATTTTTCGATATAAAAATTTTTCGATAGAAAACTTTTCGTTATAAAAATTTTTCGATAGAAAACTTTTCGTTATAAAAATTTTTCTATAGAAAATTTTTCATTGTAAAAATTCTTCTATAGAAAATTTTTTGTTTTAAAAATTTTGCATTAGAAAATTTTTCGTTATAAAAATTTTTCTATTGAAAATTGTTCGTTATAAAAATTTTTCTATTGGAAATTTTTCCTTATAAAAAATTTTCTATAAAAAAATATTCGTTATAAAAATTTTTATATAGAAAATTTTGCCTTAAAAGTTTTTTTATCGAAAATTTTCGTTATAAAAATTTTTCTATAGAAAATTTTTCGTTATAAAAATTTTTCTATAGAAAATTTTTCGTTAAAAAAATTTTTCTATAGAAAATTTTTCGTTAAAAAAATTAGTTATAAATAAAGTGATTTATAACGAAACATTTTTCTATAGAAAATTTTTCGTTAAAAAAATTTTTCTATAGACAATGTTTTGTTATAAAAATGTTTCTATAGAGAATTTTTTATTATAATAATTTTTCTATTAAAAAATTTTTATTAAAAAGGTTTATCAAAATTTGGGACATCAAACATTTAATTAAAAAGTTTTTCTGTAGTGTGTTGCACTAAGAATCCCAATTTATTACAATTATTTGTTATTGTAATAAATAGTTTTTTGATAAAACCAAAAAATGTTGGTGGGGAAACATTTCCTCGACGCGTTTCGATGGTTGGTTAGACCATCTCATCAGGAGGATTATCCCTAATTCTAGACGGAGCGAAAACCTCACATTATGTATAATTTGAGGGACTGAATAAATACGAATTATTATTATTGTGTCCAACAAATATCAACATAAAGCGCAGATTATCATCCGAACAGAAACACACAAACATTTTTCAGTTTTATCATTTCTTTATTTTTTCTATAGAAAATTTTTCGTTACAAACATTTTTTAAACAAAATTTATCTTTAAAAAAATTTTCTATAGAAATTTTTTAATTTTTCTATAGAAAATTTTTCTTTAAGGAAATTTTTCATTATAAGCATTTTTCGTTATAAAAATTTCTCTATAGAAAATGTTTTTGGTATAAAAATGTTTGTATAGAAAATTTGTTCAGAAAAATTATTATTTCGAAAAAAATTTTTATAGAACCATTTTGATACCAAAATTTACTTTTTCCGTGGGGTACATCTCAAGTAATCATACATGGCCAATATTCACTACCCCCAGCCTTTTAGTCCAAAAACTTCTACAGCTAAACCATTAATTCAATAGTCCCTTATATTTTAGCTAAATGCAAATTAAAAGTAGTTTTTTTTCGCCAAACTCTCAACATTCTTTGAGCCCTTGTATCGCCAAAAAACTACTAGCCAATTTTAATGTAAGAGTGAGTAAGACTCATTTGGGGGGGATCTGACAAAAAAATGCATGTACAGAGAAATTGCAATTTTCTAGTAGACAATTTTCTCTATTTCGTTGCCTATTGGTTAAATGCAAATGAATGGCGCTGTTAAATAGAAAAAGTTTTAGGAAAAAAGAAAAAAGATGCGAAACTTGCAAAGAGCACCTAAATAAAAATTGTATATTCTATTTTTTATAGAATTTTTTTGTTTTTGATTTTTCTTCAATATTCGTTGTTTAGAAATGACGTTGGTAATAATGATGGTGATGACGAGGCTGGTTATATATTCTAGCAACATCTAGTCCTGCATCTATTGCATATTGCATGCAATCAGCCTAAAATGTATGCTATAGAAATTTGTTTAAAAAGAAATTACATAGAAGCTATTGAAATACAATGCTTGCATATTTTTAGGGGTGAGTTTATGTTCAAATACTTTCTAATACAAAATTCGAATGCATGTGTGAGTGTTTGGTATGGATCACGATTGCTCTTATGCAGTTAACAGTTAACAAAACTCATATGTATGCACTCCCATAAACACACACACTCAGACACGATATAAACTTTTTCTTTATATTCATTTTATTCGCATTGTGCATGCACATACATGTTAAGCTAACGTTTAATTATTTAGGTTTTTTTCAAATTTCTACAACAAAATCAAAAGAAAAACATTTTAAAAAACAAAAACCAAAAAATATAAAAAATATGAAGCATATCTAAAAGGCGTTTGTATACATATTATAAAAAATTGAAAATCGAATATTGACATTTGAGTTTTTTATTGCATATGTTTGAGCTCTTTTACAAATTTGTTTCGTTTTTTGTTTTTGTAATACAAATAGTTGATTGGGGGTTGTAGCCTTAAAATCTTTGGCAAATGTTGATAATTGGTAAAATATAAGAAGAGGAAAAGGATATCAAAAGTAGCAGTCATATAAGTATTTGCTTGATTTGTTGAGAGGAAATTGGAAAATATAAAGTATACTTTAAGGTGTTAATTAGTTGACATTTCAAATTAATTGCATTTTGCCTATTGATAGCTAAAAAGGCGATAAAGCATAACGTGTTAATTGCTTCACACCTTGTTATAATTGAGAAAAAATGTCATGAAAACAAATTTAGAAATATATTTTTCAATCAATTTTAAGGAATGAGATTTCCGTCTCATTATGATGACACTAGAAATTCTTGTCAAACCCACGTTTTACAATCACCAAATATCGAACCCAAATCGGAGAGTGCAGTGGCTGCAGTAGTAGCGCTCTTCAGTTAACAGTTTTGAGACAAGGTCGTAGGTTCGAATCCCAGCTAAGCCAAGCCGACTATGACTAGATGTAAGCTAAAGTGTTTAAAAACACGGACGTGGGTTTGAGTCCTAGACTAAGAGTAGACTATGACTAGACTATGACTAGACTATGACTAGACTATGACTAGACTATGACTAGACTATGACTAGACTATGACTAGACTATGACTAGACTATGACTAGACTATGACTAGACTATGACTAGACTATGACTAGACTATGACTAGACTATGACTAGACTATGACTAGACTATGACTAGACTATGACTAGACTATGACTAGACTATGACTAGACTATGACTAGACTATGACTAGACTATGACTAGACTATGACTAGACTATGACTAGACTATGACTAGACTATGACTAGACTATGACTAGACTATGACTAGACTATGACTAGACTATGACTAGACTATGACTAGACTATGACTAGACTATGACTAGACTATGACTAGACTATGACTAGACTATGACTAGACTATGACTAGACTATGACTAGACTATGACTAGACTATGACTAGACTATGACTAGACTATGACTAGACTATGACTAGACTATGACTAGACTATGACTAGACTATGACTAGACTATGACTAGACTATGACTAGACTATGACTAGACTATGACTAGACTATGACTAGACTATGACTAGACTATGACTAGACTATGACTAGACTATGACTAGACTATGACTAGACTATGACTAGACTATGACTAGACTATGACTAGACTATGACTAGACTATGACTAGACTATGACTAGACTATGACTAGACTATGACTAGACTATGACTAGACTATGACTAGACTATGACTAGACTATGACTAGACTATGACTAGACTATGACTAGACTATGACTAGACTATGACTAGACTATGACTAGACTATGACTAGACTATGACTAGACTATGACTAGACTATGACTAGACTATGACTAGACTATGACTAGACTATGACTAGACTATGACTAGACTATGACTAGACTATGACTAGACTATGACTAGACTATGACTAGACTATGACTAGACTATGACTAGACTATGACTAGACTATGACTAGACTATGACTAGACTATGACTAGACTATGACTAGACTATGACTAGACTATGACTAGACTATGACTAGACTATGACTAGACTATGACTAGACTATGACTAGACTATGACTAGACTATGACTAGACTATGACTAGACTATGACTAGACTATGACTAGACTATGACTAGACTATGACTAGACTATGACTAGACTATGACTAGACTATGACTAGACTATGACTAGACTATGACTAGACTAGACTATGACTAGACTATGACTATGACTAGACTATGACTATGACTAGACTATGACTATGACTAGACTATGACTATGACTATGACTAGACTATGACTATGACTAGACTATGACTATGACTATGACTATGACTATGACTATGACTATGACTAGACTATGACTATGACTAGACTATGACTAGACTATGACTAGACTATGACTAGACTATGACTAGACTATGACTAGACTATGACTAGACTATGACTAGACTATGACTAGACTATGACTAGACTATGACTAGACTATGACTAGACTATGACTAGACTATGACTAGACTATGACTAGACTATGACTAGACTATGACTAGACTATGACTAGACTATGACTAGACTATGACTAGACTATGACTAGACTATGACTAGACTATGACTAGACTATGACTAGACTATGACTAGACTATGACTAGACTATGACTAGACTATGACTAGACTATGACTAAACTATGACTAGACTATGACTAGACTATGACTAGACTATGACTAGACTATGACTAGACTATGACTAGACTATGACTAGACTATGACTAGACTATGACTAGACTATGACTAGACTATGACTAGACTATGACTAGACTATGACTAGACTATGACTAGACTATGACTAGACTATGACTAGACTATGACTAGACTATGACTAGACTATGACTAGACTATGACTAGACTATGACTAGACTATGACTAGACTATGACTAGACTATGACTAGACTATGACTAGACTATGACTAGACTATGACTAGACTATGACTAGACTATGACTAGACTATGACTAGACTATGACTAGACTATGACTAGACTATGACTAGACTATGACTAGACTATGACTAGACTATGACTAGACTATGACTAGACTATGACTAGACTATGACTAGACTATGACTAGACTATGACTAGACTATGACTAGACTATGACTAGACTATGACTAGACTATGACTAGACTATGACTAGACTATGACTAGACTATGACTAGACTATGACTAGACTATGACTAGACTATGACTAGACTATGACTAGACTATGACTAGACTATGACTAGACTATGACTAGACTATGACTAGACTATGACTAGACTATGACTAGACTATGACTAGACTATGACTAGACTATGACTAGACTATGACTAGACTATGACTAGACTATGACTAGACTATGACTAGACTATGACTAGACTATGACTAGACTATGACTAGACTATGACTAGACTATGACTAGACTATGACTAGACTATGACTAGACTATGACTAGACTATGACTAGACTATGACTAGACTATGACTAGACTATGACTAGACTATGACTAGACTATGACTAGACTATGACTAGACTATGACTAGACTATGACTAGACTATGACTAGACTATGACTAGACTATGACTAGACTATGACTAGACTATGACTAGACTATGACTAGACTATGACTAGACTATGACTAGACTATGACTAGACTATGACTAGACTATGACTAGACTATGACTAGACTATGACTAGACTATGACTAGACTATGACTAGTGTAGTGTGCACATGTTTGTAGTGCACATGATCGACCACCCATGCACAATCACTTAATCATACATGCATGTTTTCTGTAAGTAATATCATTGTCCCATTTTTTAGTAAAGTCATTTGTTATTTTAGAACTTTGTTTAATTTAATATTTTTGCTTTGTTTGATTTAATATTTTGCATAGAACAAAGCGATTGACCAATAATTAGGTCACTAGTTTCATTTGGGAATTAAATTGCATGATTGAGAAACTCAAAGAGAAAACTTTAGATTCTTGCATGTGTGATTTGAGTGCATTTAGATTTTAGATTTAGAAATTATTTTGTAAGTATTTAAGGCTAGGATTGTAAGAAATAAAGTCAGTTGTTAATTGTTATCAAAACACATAACACTTGTTATTATTTAAATATACCCCGAAAAGGACATAACATGGCGATCCTGCCACTATCGATGAAGTGAAAGCGCAAAAACATAACAAAAGCAAAAACGAAAAATTTAAGAAACTATATCAAATGTTGAAAACAAAAAACAAAAAATTAATAAATTTATCAAAATATATAAATATAAACAAACTATTTGAGTGAAATAAAAGTGACATCCTGTGAAAATTAAACAAAAATCAACAGCAATCATTTCGATCCCGGTGGACATTCTGGAAAAATCTTAACCAAAGCCACAACACAAACAGCAATTAGGAGAAAATTTACTAGAGGAAACATCAACAACCATCATCATCAACAACAACCATCATCATCAACAACAACCATCAACATCAACAACACAAACAGCAATTAGAAGAAAATTTACTAGAGGAAAAATCAACAACCATCATCGTGAACATATGAATAAAATCTAAGGTAAAGGAAATAAAAATAGATTTTTTATTAAATAAGTGTATTAGTGAATATAAGTATATCTTAAAAAATGGGAAATGAAAAGTCCAAAAATGAAGAGATCATAATATCAAATAATAACGACGGCTCGAACACCATAGGCACAAGTCAAACATCGTTATTGTATTTGATAGTAATTTTACAATTAATTATAATTTTATTTCAACTACATAAAATGTATAGGAAATTTATACAGAACAAAGTAAAAGAAAGAATTTTACTTACTTCAAATAGTAGAATTTAAATGTACATAAAACAAAAAAAAAAAAAAAAAATAAAAATATATATATACATATATAAAATATATACACACTTTATTGCAAACTTATGTTAATTAATAAAATGAAAATAAAAACAAGATAATAAGAAAATATTAAAATAGATCATTGTGAGTTATGGAAAGTATATATGAACAGATAGACTCCATTATATCAAACGCAAAGAAATCCTTAGTGAGAGGTTATACATGTGACACGATTCAGAGTAAAAGAGTAGAACTTAAAGAATTAGAAAACAAGTGTATAGAGATACTAGGAAATAAAGTAATAACAGAAGAACAAAGGCAAATACACACCTTGAAATTTAGAGAAAAGAAGGAAACAGCATTACAGGTACTACAGAGCCACGAAGATAAACTTACAATTGA
This sequence comes from Stomorhina lunata, assembly GCA_933228675.1. Classification (NCBI taxonomy): domain Eukaryota; kingdom Metazoa; phylum Arthropoda; class Insecta; order Diptera; family Rhiniidae; genus Stomorhina; species Stomorhina lunata. The sequence goes on from OW121744.1 coordinate 98,421,386, forward strand.
GACCTTAAAAAAACAAGTAGAAAATTCCACCATGACTAACGAAAGTTTAAACACGACAGAATTGGCATCAATCTCAAAATTGTTAACTGTTTTTGATGGTAACAAAAACGAATTAAATCCATTTATAGCAAATATTGAAATAGTTAAAGATACATTACCTTCGTCAAAACATAATTCATTTTTCAATTTTATATATAAAACTAAAATTTCAAATAAAGTGCAAACCAAACTAAGACAGATATTAGTTCCTACTGACTTAGGATCCTTAATTTCCACATTGAAAGAAGCATATAAGACAAATAAGACACCAAACATAATATTAAATGAATTAACTCGCATAGTTCAAACGGATTCAATAAAGAAGTTTGCAGATAAGATAGAATCTTTAACTATGGAACTGAATGAAGTCCAAATAACCTCATTGGGGGAACAAAATAGGGATGTAATAAGTGAAACGAATGCCGTAATAGCATTCAATTCATTTAAAAATGGTCTTAAGAACAAAGAAATAACTAGGACTATAGAAGCGAGCCGAGTAAAGAAACTTAGTGAAGCTATTGAGATAGCAATGGAGGCTTCCACAGACATCAGACAGAGTCAAATACTGTTTCAAACGTCTCAACCAAGAAACAATATCAGAAATTTTGGAAATGCAAATGGGAATAATGGGAATGGAAATTATTTTTATAACCGTAATAGTAACAATAACAATAATAATGACAGACATAATCATAATAGAAATACAAATCTTAATAATTATGGATTCAACAGATACAATGGAAATGGTTTCAATAATAATAGAGGAGGTCGTGGCGGAATGAACAACGGCAATGGGGGAAATCATAGAAGATATAATGATAGGAATCATAACAACAACAATGATTATCGAAGATATAATCATAGGAATTATAATAATAACAACAATAATTATCGCAACAATGGCAACTATCGTAACAGTAATAATAATAATAGAACTGCATATTGTATTCAAGAACAGGGAAACTCGCAGGATCCGGAGATTGTGAGATACCAGGAATCTCCGGAGCAGATTCAATAAATACAAACGCAATAGAATCAATAGATATAAACAGAATATTTAGCATTTCTGCAGATCTTAAAAACTATGTCAAATTTAATGTAAGAAACACACATAGACCACTAACATTTCTAATAGATACAGGAGCCGATGTCTCACTGTGTAAAGAAGATATGTTACCTAAATATGAAGAAGATCCAGAAGATTGTTGTTTTTTAACAGGAATCACGAGAGAAGAAATAAGATCCTTGGGCTCTACTGAAATAGAAATAGAAATTGATGAAACAATATTTAAACATAAAATATATCTGGTGCATTATAAATTTCCCATTTATACTGATGGTATACTTGGACGGGATTTTCTGCTAAGATATAATTGTAATATTAACTATGAAACATTTGTATTAACTATTAACATCAAACAAGAGACCTTGGTACTGCCAATACACAATAACACATTTAAGATAAATACCATAAGAATACCACCTAGAAGTGAAATTATTACTCCTTTTGACTTGGAGATTGAGGAAGATGTAGTGGTTTGTAATAGAGAGATTTCTGAAGGTGTATTCATAGCAAATGCCATAATTCCAAAAGATGGAAACAAACACATAAAAATATTGAATGTATTGAACAAAACTACTATAATAAAGAATTTGAGAATAGATACTGTACCACTAAAAAACTATGATATATACAAAACCAGTAATGAAGGAGCGTCGGTGGCTGATAAAACACGTTTCAGTGAGGTATTAAGTGAACTTAAAATAGACACCAATGATGAATTTGCAAAAGAAGAATTGTTAAAGATACTTGAGAGATATCAGTCCATATTTCACTTGAATAGTGAGAACTTGACAACCAATAATTTTTACAAGCAGACAATTAGGTTAAATGATACAAGCCCAGTTTACGTAAAAAACTACCGCTTACCACAGACTCATGCGGAAGAAATCGATAATCAAGTTAAGGAACTTTTAAAACATAAAATCATAGAGCCATCAGTGAGCCCATACAACGCACCTCTTTTGCTGGTCCCAAAGAAAGGACAGAATGACATAAAAAAATGGAGATTAGTGGTTGACTTTAGGAAACTCAACAACAAAATAATTAATGACAAGTTTCCTTTAACACGACTGGATGATGTTTTGGATAGGTTGGGAAGAGCAAAGTATTTTTCTACGTTGGATATGACAAGTTCATTTCATCAAATTGAACTAGACCAAGACTCAAGACCTTTTACAGCATTTTCAACTTCTAATGGTCATTACCAATATACGAGATTGCCTTTTGGACTTAAAATATCTTCAAATAGTTTTCAGAGAATGCTAACCATAGCATTAGCTGGTTTGGAAAGCGAAGCATTTTTATATGTAGACGACATAATAGTTTTCGGTTGCAGTTTGAAACATCACAATCGTAACTTGATAAATGTTTTTGACAGATTATCTAAATATAATCTTAAGTTGAATGCAAGTAAATGTTGTTTTTTAAAACCAGAAGTTGTTTACTTGGGACATTTGATAACGTCAACAGGTATCAAACCAGATCCGAGCAAGTATGAAGCAATTTCCAAGTATCCCAGACCCAACAATGCTGATGAAGTACGAAGATTTGTAGCGTTCTGTAACTACTACAGAAGATTTATCAAAAACTTTGCAGGTATAGCAAACTGTCTGAATAATCTGTTGAAAAAGGGTAAGAAATTTGAATGGTCACAAGAATGTCAAGTAGCTTTTGAAACCCTTAAGAACAAACTAAGTAGCCCGCCAATCTTGCAGTATCCAAATTTTGATGAGGAATTCATTTTAACAACAGATGCGTCGGATTTCGCACTGGGTGCAGTTTTGTCACAAGGCCCTGTGGGAGATGACTTACCAATATCATATGCAAGTAGATCCCTTAATAAACATGAAAGAAATAAACCAGTAATTGAAAAAGAATTATTGGGTATATATTGGGGAATACAATTTTTCAGACCATACTTGTATGGAAGGAAATTTACAGTTGTCACTGACCACAGACCACTGGTTTCACTGTTTTCACATAGAAATCCTAGTTCAAAATTAACAAGGATAAGATTAGAACTTTCTGAATACGATTTTGAGATTGTGTATAAAAAGGGTATTAACAACTCGAATGCAGATGCATTGTCAAGAATTCAAATTGATTCTACAATCCTTAGGGGTATGATACCATTGCAGAACGATGAAAACATAAAGAGAACACTGATAGTTACAAGAGGTATGAAGAAGAAGTCATCAGAAAAGAATATTACTAATGAAAATAAATTTATGAGTGAATCCCGTAGGGAGACTGATCAACTCCATATGTGGGATTGCACATCAATGAATGACATAAAGCGCGCAACTAAACTAAAGTTTATATTAGAAAAAAGGCCAAATGAAGATATAAAAACTCTATATGAATATATAGTAGAAAATGATAAAGCTAATAACGAAACACGTGTTAGATGTAGTGATAATCCAAAGTGCTTAGGTACTCTTTTGGAGAAGCTTTCATCTTATTTAAAAGATACAAGAATGAACAGATTTGCAATCGACAGTAATGATGCAATATTTAATAAAATTCCTGCAGGTGAATTCAAGGCCAGATATAATGAAATAAATAAAATGAATAAAGATGACATAATAATAATGCTGTATACAAAACCTCAGAATATAGTTAGTAAGGATAGAAGACTGGAACTAATGGAATTATATCATAACACTCCCCATGGAGGACATTTTGGAATACGAAAAACAATAATGAAATTGAAACAAAAATACATATGGAAAGGAATGAATAAAGATATAAAAAATTACATATCAAAGTGTGATCTATGCCAAAGAAACAAACAAATTAGACACACAAAAGAACCATTGAAAACAACAGATACACCAATTAACAGTTTTGAAACGATAGTGATAGATACGGTTGGTCCATTGCGTCCAACAAATAATTTCAGATATATATTAACCATGCAATGCGAATTGACTAAATACTTGATTGCTTGTCCGATTGAGACAAAAGAAGCCAAGTCAGTGGCAAGAGCATTGGTGGAAAACGTAATACTTAGATATGGTTTGTTCAAAGTACTTAAATCAGACAGAGGAACAGAATTTACAAACGAATTAATAAAAGAGATATGCAAATCCTTGAAGATAGAACAAAAATTTTCAACACCATACCATCACGAAACACTGGGAACTATTGAGAGGAATCACAGAGTACTAAATGAATACTTTTTATCCTTTGTAGAGGATAATGATTGGGAACAATGGATACCTTATTATACATTTGCATATAACACAACACCTCATGTCGATACCGAATACTCACCATTTGAATTAATTTTCGGTAAATTACCAAGTTTGCCTGGAGATGAAATAATGAATCATCCAAAGGTTTATAATTTTGAGAATTATGCCAATGAAGTAAAATCAAGATTGAAATATTCTTTACAAAATGCGAGGAACATTGTAGAGAAAATAAAAACAAACAGACATATAGAATCATACAATAAAATAAATAGTATAGACTTAGAAATAGGTGATCTAGTGTTAGTGAAAGTAGAAAATAGGAAAAAACATGAACCACCTTATAAAGGACCATTTAAAATAAATAATATAGATGATGTAAATGTAACAGTAGAAATAAATAACAAAAATAAAACCTTCCATAAGAATTTATTAAAGAAATACAACAAAGAAAAATAAAATGTAATTTAAAACCAAATTGAAAATTCTTTTTAATGATCTACACCAAGGAATAACCTACTTATAAGAATACAAAAAAAAAAAAAATAATAATAATAATAATAAACATATTCATTATAATATTCATTTATTCATGTATCAAATACTTTCATAGAATTAAGCAAGAAATAATAATAATAACAAAGAAAAATTTTCCAAATCTAAACAAAAAACTTGTAAAATTTTTCTTAAGGGCGAGGGTGTAGTGTGCACATGTTTGTAGTGCACATGATCGACCACCCATGCACAATCACTTAATCATACATGCATGTTTTCTGTAAGTAATATCATTGTCCCATTTTTTAGTAAAGTCATTTGTTATTTTAGAACTTTGTTTAATTTAATATTTTTGCTTTGTTTGATTTAATATTTTGCATAGAACAAAGCGATTGACCAATAATTAGGTCACTAGTTTCATTTGGGAATTAAATTGCATGATTGAGAAACTCAAAGAGAAAACTTTAGATTCTTGCATGTGTGATTTGAGTGCATTTAGATTTTAGATTTAGAAATTATTTTGTAAGTATTTAAGGCTAGGATTGTAAGAAATAAAGTCAGTTGTTAATTGTTATCAAAACACATAACACTTGTTATTATTTAAATATACCCCGAAAAGGACATAACACTAGACTATGACTAGACTATGACTAGACTATGACTAGACTATGACTAGACTATGACTAGACTATGACTAGACTATGACTAGACTATGACTAGACTATGACTAGACTATGACTAGACTATGACTAGACTATGACTAGACTATGACTAGACTATGACTAGACTATGACTAGACTATGACTAGACTATGACTAGACTATGACTAGACTATGACTAGACTATGACTAGACTATGACTAGACTATGACTAGACTATGACTAGACTATGACTAGACTATGACTAGACTATGACTAGACTATGACTAGACTATGACTAGACTATGACTAGACTATGACTAGACTATGACTAGACTATGACTAGACTATGACTAGACTATGACTAGACTATGACTAGACTATGACTAGACTATGACTAGACTATGACTAGACTATGACTAGACTATGACTAGACTATGACTAGACTATGACTAGACTATGACTAGACTATGACTAGACTATGACTAGACTATGACTAGACTATGACTAGACTATGACTAGACTATGACTAGACTATGACTAGACTATGACTAGACTATGACTAGACTATGACTAGACTATGACTAGACTATGACTAGACTATGACTAGACTATGACTAGACTATGACTAGACTATGACTAGACTATGACTAGACTATGACTAGACTATGACTAGACTATGACTAGACTATGACTAGACTATGACTAGACTATGACTAGACTATGACTAGACTATGACTAGACTATGACTAGACTATGACTAGACTATGACTAGACTATGACTAGACTATGACTAGACTATGACTAGACTATGACTAGACTATGACTAGACTATGACTAGACTACGACTAGACTATGACTAGACTATGACTAGACTATGACTAGACTATGACTAGACTATGACTAGACTATGCCTAGACTATGACTAGACTATGACTAGACTATGACTAGACTATGACTAGACTATGACTAGACTATGACTAGACTATGACTAGACTATGACTAGACTATGACTAGACTATGACTAGACTATGACTAGACTATGACTAGACTATGACTAGACTATGACTAGACTATGACTAGACTATGACTAGACTATGACTAGACTATGACTAGACTATGACTAGACTATGACTAGACTATGACTAGACTATGACTAGACTATGACTAGACTATGACTAGACTATGACTAGACTATGACTAGACTATGACTAGACTATGACTAGACTATGACTAGACTATGACTAGACTATGACTAGACTATGACTAGACTATGACTAGACTATGACTAGACTATGACTAGACTATGACTAGACTATGACTAGACTATGACTAGACTATGACTAGACTATGACTAGACTATGACTAGACTATGACTAGACTATGACTAGACTATGACTAGACTATGACTAGACTATGACTAGACTATGACTAGACTATGACTAGACTATGACTAGACTATGACTAGACTATGACTAGACTATGACTAGACTATGACTAGACTATGACTAGACTATGACTAGACTATGACTAGACTATGACTAGACTATGACTAGACTATGACTAGACTATGACTAGACTATGACTAGACTATGACTAGACTATGACTAGACTATGACTAGACTATGACTAGACTATGACTAGACTATGACTAGACTATGACTAGACTATGACTAGACTATGACTAGACTATGACTAGACTATGACTAGACTATGACTAGACTATGACTAGACTATGACTAGACTATGACTAGACTATGACTAGACTATGACTAGACTATGACTAGACTATGACTAGACTATGACTAGACTATGACTAGACTATGACTAGACTATGACTAGACTATGACTAGACTATGACTAGACTATGACTAGACTATGACTAGACTATGACTAGACTATGACTAGACTATGACTAGACTATGACTAGACTATGACTAGACTATGACTAGACTATGACTAGACTATGACTAGACTATGACTAGACTATGACTAGACTATGACTAGACTATGACTAGACTATGACTAGACTATGACTAGACTATGACTAGACTATGACTAGACTATGACTAGACTATGACTAGACTATGACTAGACTATGACTAGACTATGACTAGACTATGACTAGACTATGACTAGACTATGACTAGACTATGACTAGACTATGACTAGACTATGACTAGACTATGACTAGACTATGACTAGACTATGACTAGACTATGACTAGACTATGACTAGACTATGACTAGACTATGACTAGACTATGACTAGACTATGACTAGACTATGACTAGACTATGACTAGACTATGACTAGACTATGACTAGACTATGACTAGACTATGACTAGACTATGACTAGACTATGACTAGACTATGACTAGACTATGACTAGACTATGACTAGACTATGACTAGACTATGACTAGACTATGACTAGACTATGACTAGACTATGACTAGACTATGACTAGACTATGACTAGACTATGACTAGACTATGACTAGACTATGACTAGACTATGACTAGACTATGACTAGACTATGACTAGACTATGACTAGACTATGACTAGACTATGACTAGACTATGACTAGACTATGACTAGACTATGACTAGACTATGACTAGACTATGACTAGACTATGACTAGACTATGACTAGACTATGACTAGACTATGACTAGACTATGACTAGACTATGACTAGACTATGACTAGACTATGACTAGACTATGACTAGACTATGACTAGACTATGACTAGACTATGACTAGACTATGACTAGACTATGACTAGACTATGACTAGACTATGACTAGACTATGACTAGACTATGACTAGACTATGACTAGACTATGACTAGACTATGACTAGACTATGACTAGACTATGACTAGACTATGACTAGATTTATCTAAGATTATGATTTTGCAGTGACAAAACTATGACTTAGTAGGAATTGTCTTGTCCTGCTTATATGAGAATAATTTGATTGCATCCTTTTTATTTATTTCTTAATTAAGGTTTTGGTTTGTTTTTTGTTTTCTATAATTTATTCGCTAATGATGTTGTTTTAAAAAGAAACTAGCAAAAATTACTAGCATACTTTAGAGCGTTTCATGATTGTCGGTTTTTTGTTTTCTAGTCCTTATTTTCTTTCCCTTTTTTAATATAAATATTAAACCAGGACATCATCAACATCTCTTAACAGCTACTTTGAATTGTTATTTTTTTTTCGTATTATATAAATTTTATAAATATAGACGGTTGCTTGAGTTGTAGTTGTTGTTGAATAGCAGGAGTTTGAGCTAAGGAACAAGTAGCTAAAAGGATACAAGTCGCGTCAAGTGTACTTTAATGCATTTATTGTATATTCTGTTGTTTTTGTTGCAAAAACTTGCAGAGTAGAAAGCAACTCAAAAGAATCATGATGATTTGCTGTTGTTTCCGTTTTCTCTGTATTATCCTTTTCGAGGCAAAAATTCTAGCATTCTGACACAATGAACAAATGAACTTATAAATACTTTGTGTTTTGCAAAAAAAAATATGGTTCACACATACAAACAAATAAAAAGGATTGCAGGGATTTGGCAAAAAAAAAAATAAACGGCATACATTTTTTTTGTGCTGCTGCTGTTGTTTTACCACCAGCAAAAGAATAGACTTAAAGATTTTCAAGAGTCCTTGCGAAAAAATACAATAAAAATGAAGTTGTTTTTTTTTTCATAAGCTTCAAAGAAAAAATCTCTAAAATCTTTTATTATATTGTTATTAACTTCCGTGTTAAGTAGATTTGAGACATGATGTAGATTCATAAAAAATAATAATTTTATTTAAGAAAAAGGATTTTGGTAAAAAATTGTGCTAAAGCTTGAGGTGGAACAATAAAAGAATTTAAATAAGAGACACATTTTTTTTAAGGTGGTTGAAAGGGGGTTTCTTATTAAATACTTTCCAGTAAATTTGATTCAGATATAAATATTAGATTAGTATAAAATCCTATTTAAGGGCTGCGTAAGGACCTTTTTAGAAATCTAAAATTTTTTGAATTTCCTTTCAAAATATAATAAGTCAAAATTTTAAATTCGAACTTTAATTTTCTTCTTTATTTGCTCTAAAATCAGTTTTCATCATTTAATAATTCATGACAATTTAACAAATCACATTTTATTTTTTCATTATAATTGCGATTTTTTTTCTATCAGCTCAAGGACTAAAAAAAATCAACCCCTTGAAAACAATTAAAATATTTTGTAAAACAATTTAAGAGTACTTTACGCTAATTTACTTTTTATTATTGTTTTATTGTTGCCTTACAAAAGTAACAATTAAATGTATATGAAGTTACAAACATCAAAGGACAACAAAGCTCATTATCCTTGAAAATCTAGAAAAAAATCATAAAAAAATTATGGCTATGCATAAATTAAATCATTAACCATGAAAAGTAACAAAGAAAGAAGTGCTTCAAATAAAAGGTAGTCTTTAACAGGACATGCTAATATCCCTTTAAATATTTTATTTATTTTAAAAAGCAAATTCAAAAATTTAAACCACACACACATCATTTTGTGCGTAACGCCAGATCCAACCCAAATGCGAAGTAATGCGAGTATTAACCCCAGTGCCAAAGCGTTGACCGCAACTACGCCCATAACTGATCACACCCAAAAGCATAAATCTCGGCTGCCTTAGAATAACAGGACCACCTGAATCATATTGACAGGAATCCCGACCTAAACCTCGATAATCATAAGTACAAATTTGAGTGCCCACTATAGTATTATTATACGGTTCCTGACACAAACGATTCGTCTGAACCATTACTTGAATTTTTTGCAATGTATTGGACTTGGCACCAGCAAATGCCACAGTTCCCCAGCCGGCCACATCCACAATTGAATTTGCAAAAGTTTCGGATCTGAAATAAGGAAAAATATATGTATGTATGTCGGACTAAAAGCACACATAATATTCATAAGTTACTGCTGTCTCCAGGGCAAACATATAGGTCCAACTCCCTTAGACCATTCCATAAGAGTTTGGGTGAATAAAATAGCTATATCATTAATAATGCCATTAGATGTTGCTCTATAGTCTGGATGCATTAAGATTCTTTGTATGCGATATTGGACCTCAAAGGGGGTTTCATTAGCTTTAATCAATATAAAAAAGGGTTTTAAAGAAAAATATGAATATTTAAGAATTTATGGTCCCTAAAACATAATCAAAGACATGGTATAAGTCATAAACTAAGTAATAGTCTAAATCATAGTCTAAATCGTAGTCTAAGTCATAATCTAAGTCATAGTCTAAGTCATAGTCTAAGTCATAGTCTAAGTCATAGTCTTAGTCATAGTCTAAGTCATAGTCTAAGTCATAGTCATAGTCTAAGTCATACTCTAAGTCATTGTCTAAGTCATACTCTAAGTCATAGCCTAAGTCATAGTCTAAGTCATAGTCTAAGTCGTAGTCTAAATCATAGTCTAAATCATAGTCTAAGTCATAGTCTATGTCATAGTCTAAGTCATAGTCTAAGTCATAGTCTAAGTCATAGTCTAAGTCATAGTCTATATCATAGTCTAAGTCACAGTCTAAGTCATACTCTAAGTCATAGTCTAAGTCATAGTCTAAGTCATAGTCTAAGTCATAGTCTAAGTCATAGTCTAAGTCATAGTCTAAGTCATAGTCTAAGTCATAGTCTAAGTCATAGTCTAAGTCATACTCTAAGTCATTGTCTAAGTCATACTCTAAGCCATAGCCTAAGTCATAGTCTAAGTCATAGTCTAACTCATAGTCTAAGTCATAGTCTAAGTCATATTCTAAGTCGTGGTCCAACTCATAGTCTAAGTCATAGTCTAAGTCATAGTCTAAGTCATAGTCTAAGTCATAGTCTAAGTCGTAGTCTAAATCATAGTCTAAATCATAGTCTAAGTCATAGTCTATGTCAAAGTCTAAGTCATAGTCTAAGTCATAGTCTAAGTCATAGTCTAAGTCATAGTCTAAGTCATAGTCTAAGTCATAGTCTAAGTCTAAGTCTAAGTCATAGTCTAAGTCATAGCCTAAGTCATAGTCTAAGTCATAGTCTAAGTCATAGTCTAAGTCATAGTCTAAGTCATAGTCTAAGTCATAGTCTAAGTCATAGTCTAACTCATAGTCTAAGTCATAGTCTAAGTCATATTCTAAGTCGTGGTCTAACTCATAGTCTAAGTCAAAGTCTAAGTCATAGTCTAAGTTATAGTCTAAGTCATAGTCTATGTCATAGTCTAAGTCATAGTCTAAGTCATAATCTAAGTCATAGTCTAAGTCATAGTCTAAGTCATAGTCTAAGTCATAGTCTAAGTCATAGTCTAAGTCATAGTCTAAGTCATAGTCTAAGTCATAGTCTAAGTCATAGTCTAAGTCATAGTCTAAGTCATAGTCTAAGTCATAGTCTAAGTCATAGTCTAAGTCATAGTCTAAGTCATAGTCTAAGTCATAGTCTAAGTCATAGTCATAGTCTAAGTCATACTCTAAGTCATTGTCTAAGTCATACTCTAAGCCATAGCCTAAGTCATAGTCTAAGTCGTAGTCTAAATCATAGTCTAAATCATAGTCTAAGTCATAGTCTATGTCATAGTCTAAGTCATAGTCAAAGTCATAGTCTAAGTCATAGTCTAAGTCATAGTCTAAGTCATAGTCTAAGTCTAAGTCATAGTGTAAGTCATAGTCTAACTCATAGTCTAAGTCATACTCTAAGTCATATTCTAAGTCGTGGTCTAACTCATAGTCTAAGTCATAGTCTAAGTTATAGTCTAAGTCATAGTCTATGTCATAGTCTAAGTCATAGTCTAAGTCATAGTCTAAGTTATAGTCTAAGTCATAGTCTAAGTCATAGTCTAAGTCATAGTCTAAGTCAAAGTCTAAGTCATAGTCTAAGTCATAGTCTAAGTCATAGTCTAAGTCATAGTCTAAGTCATAGTCTAAGTCATAGTCTAAGTCTTAGTCTAAGTCATAGTCTAAGTCATAGCCTAAGTCATAGTCTAAGTCATAGTCTAAGTCATAGTCTAAGTCATAGTCTAAGTCATAGTCTAAGTCATAGTCTAAGTCATAGTCTAAGTCATAGTCTAAGTCATAGTCTAAGTCATAGTCTAAGTCATAGTCTAAGTCATAGTCTAAGTCATAGTCTAAGTCATAGTCTAAGTCATGGTCTAAGTCATAGTCTAAGTCATAGTCTAAGTCATAGTCTAAGTCATAGTATAAGTCACAGTCTAAGTCATAGTCTAAGTCATAGTGTAAGTCATAGTCTAAGTCAAGACTAAGTCATAGTCTAAGTCATAGTCTAAATCATAGTCTAAGTCATAGTCTAAGTCATAGTCTAAGTCATAGTCTAAGTCATAGTCTTAGTCCAAGTCATTGTCTTAGACACAGTCTTAGTCAAAATCCAATTCAAAGTCTAAGATATGGTCTAAGGCATAGTCTAAGTCATAGTCTAAGTCATAGTATATGTCATAGTCTTAGTCCAAGTCATTGTCTTAGACACAGTCTTAGTCAAAATCCAAGTCAAAGTCTAAGACATGGTCTAAGTCATAGTCTAAGTCATAGTCTAAGTCATAGCCTAAGTCATAGACTAAGTCATAGTCTAAGTTATAGTCTAAGTCATAGTCTAAGTCCTAGTCTAAGTCATAGTCTAAGTCATAGTCTAAGTCATAGTCTATGTCATAGTCTTAGTCATATTCTAAGTCATTGTCTCAGACACAGTCTAAGTCAAAATCTAAGTCATATCTAAGACATGGTCTAAGTCATAGTCTAAGTCATGGTCTATGGTCTCCGTCACTCCGTTCGAAAGAATTAGAATATAAATAAATTTTGTATTGTAACTAAAAACAAACAAATATTTTGATTACCTTGACTTAAGTCATGATCCCCAGCATAAGCCACTATAGCATTAGGGTCCCGTCGAGATTGCATACAATGGGCGGCAGTCAGGATATGGCGATTACTTACTAAAATATTTAATATATCTTTTACTTATATCTCCCCCCATCCAAACCTCTACTTACTTATATTGCCACTACAAAATACCCTTTGCGGCGAAGTCAAGTCCTTTAAGGCCACTATCGAGGGATATTCATTACGCCTGGCCTCCTGACCATTCGCTATACGACCGCTGTGAGACCAGCCACAACTGCAGGGCACCCTACGAGCTCTAGCCTGACAGCGAAAGCGACCCCTTAGAGGAGTATTAGGGCGTGAGGAAATATAACCGAGGGCAATGGAGCGATAATTAGAAATTCGTGTAAGTTGAATAGAGCGACAATGAGATTCACGAGTTTGAAATTGCAGATCACCATTAAGGGAGATTAGGAAGTTTTCAGAGTCACAAGTGTTGGGGGACTAAACAAAATTTAAATGATTTTTATGTTTGATTTTAAGTTTTAAGGTTTTCTAGTCTTACCACTTCAAAAAGGCAGGTTAGTATGACTACATGATCGCGAGGGGCCGTTACACGGTGACGGCAGCTTGAACCTGGCTGATATTGGGTTGGATAATTGGGGGAGGCTATATTGATCGTTTCGCGATCATTTGCTAGTTGATAAACCCTGGGAATGCATTGTTGAGCTTTTGAGGCTTTAAGATATAAAAGTAGCACCAGGCTGGCAAATGCTTAATCGGAAATGGAAATAATGTTGAGTAGGAATTTTTAATAAATAAACTTTAATACCAATTATATTTCTTGAAAACCACATTACGAGTAAAGTATTTAAAAATGACTGTTAAATGTTAATATTTTGAACTTAAATAGTAATTTTGTCATTTAATCATTTAGTGGCAGTTTTTTATCTTGTTTAAATAAATTGCAAAATTTGGTAACATTTTTTAAAATAATATAAATTGTGTCATATGGGCGGGTTTTGATGCCTCGTTCTTATCGGTCAGAAATAAAACAAGTAAAATTTTTATTATTCTTCTTTTTGAAAATTTATTTGTATGTATGTATTTAAAAAATCTTTGGTATTGACTTTCATTAAATTTATAAAAATAGAATTTAAAAAATTTATATATTCTATATTATCAGACCTCTGATTCTTAAAAATCCTTTTGACATGTTGAATAAGCAGTATTTTGATAAATCCAATCTAAATAGGAAGTGACGCGGGTATTAACTCCAGTAGCATAACCACCTTGGCCGCAACCTAAACCGAAACTGATAATACCCAACAAATACTGACGGCTAGTCTTCAGAATAACGGGGCCACCAGAATCATGCTGGCACGAATCTTTGTTAGTGCCTGTAGTATCATATGTACAAATTTGAGTCGGAAATATTGGTGCTGTGTACTGATAGGTTTTTGCGCAAGACTGATTGTCTGTAATCATAAGATAAACCTGTTGCAAAGTCGCCGAATATTGACCAGAAAAACTCTTGGTACCCCAACCATTGACATAGACATAGTCATAGGCGAAAGAGTTACCGCTGAAAAAAATTAAATTAAAAATTTATTCTCTAAAATCCATTTCTAATTGTTAAAACTTACACACTGCTCTTAGGTGGCAAACATATGGGTCCAACACCCCTAGAGTATTCTATATCGGTGGTCGTTACAATTATGGCAATATCATTATTAACCGGATTGGTAGTATAATCTGGATGTACAATATATTTGCTAGCATAATAAGTGGCTGCATATTTAGTATCAGTAGCTGTAAGTATTTAATTATTATTAAAAATTTCATTCTGGAATATGAACCATGTGAAATTATTTATAGGGAGACTATATACTTACAGGTTTGTATATTATGGCGACCTGCGAGAATTATTACATTACCGGGGTTAGGTTGAGCATCTCTACAATGGGCTGCAGTCAAAATGTATCTACGTCCGACTAAAATACGGAAATCTCTTTTAAAAAGTATTCATTTATAGATTAAGAATTTGCTATGACAAACCGAAAGTTGTGGTCAAATTCATAATCAAAATCATAGTCAAAGTCATAAATATGACTTAGGTAATGTCAAAGATAAAGTGAAAGTAAAGTCACCGTCAAAGCTAAAGTCAAAGCTAAAGTGAAAGTCAAAGTCACCGTCTGATTTCTAGTCAAAGCCGTACTCAAGGTCATAGTGTAAGCCATAGTAAAACTCAAAGTCTACGCCATAGTCTAATTCACAGTTGACAACAGGACGACATTTCTATAAAAAAGTTAGCCAAAGGAAGACATTTTTATAGAAAAGTTGAGGATAGTAAGACATTTATGTAGAAAAGTTGACGATAGGAAGACAATTTCTATAGAAAAGTTGACGATATGAAGAAATTCCTACTGAAAAGTGAACGATAAAAAGACATTTCTATAGAAAAGTTGACGATAGGAAGATATTTCTATAGAAAAAATGACGATAGGAAGATATTTCTATAGAAAAGTTGACGATAGGATGACTTTATTAAGAAAAGTTGACGATAGGATGACTTTATTAAGAAAAGTTGACGATAGGAAGACTTTACTATAGAAAAGTTGACGATAGGATGACTTTACTACAGAAAAGTTGACGATAGGAAGACATTTCTATAGAAAAGTTGACGATGGAAAGACTTTACTATAGAAAAGTTGACGATAGAAATACTTTACTATAGAAAAGCTGACGATAGAAAGACTTTACTATAGAAAAGTTGACGATAGGAAGACATTTCTATAGAAAAGTTGACAATAGGAAGACATTTTAATAGAAAAGTTGACGATAGGAAGATATTTCTATAGAAATGTTGACGAAAGGAAGACTTTACTATAGAAAAGTTGACGATAGGAAGACTTTACTATAGAAAAGTTGACGATAGTAAGACCTATAGAAAAGTTGACGATAGGAAGAATTTACTATAGAAAAGTTGACGATAGGAAGACTTTACTATAGAAAAGTTGACGATAGGAAGACTTTACTATAGAAAAGTTGACTATAGGAAGACTTTACTATAGAAAAGTTGACGATATTAAGAAAAGTTGACGAAAGGAAGACTTTTCAATAGAAAAGTTGACGAAAGGAAGACTTTTCAATAGAAAGGTTGACGATAGGAAGACTTTTCTATAGAAAAGTTGACGATAGGAAGACTTTTCTATAGAAAAGTTGACGATAGGAAGACTTTTCTATACAAAAGTTGACGATAGGAAGACTTTTCTATAGAAAAGTTGACGATATGAAGACTTTTCTATAGAAAAGTTAACGATAGGAAGACATTTCTATAGAAAAGTTGACGATAGGAAGACATTTCTATAGAAAAGTTGACGATAGGAAGACATTTCTATAGAAAAGTTGACGATAGGAAGACTTTTCTATAGAAAAGTTGACGATAGGAAGACTTTTCTATAGAAAAGTTGACGATAGGAAGACTTTTCTATAGAAAAGTTGACGATAGGAAGACTTTTCTATAGAAAAGTTGTCGATAGGAAGACTTTTCTATAGAAAAGTTGACGATATGAAGACTTTTCTATAGAAAAGTTGACGATAGGAAGACTTTTCTATAGAAAAGTTGACGATAGGAAAACTTTTCTATAGAAAAGTTGACGATAGGAAGACTTTTCTATAGAAAAGTTGACGATAGGAAGACTTTTCTATAGAAAAGTTGACGATAGGAAGACTTTTCTATAGAAAAGTTGACGATAGGAAGACTTTTCTATAGAAAAGTTGACGATAGGAAGACTTTTCTATAGAAAAGTTGACGATAGGAAGACTTTTCTATAGAAAAGTTGACGATAGGAAGACTTTTCTATAGAAAAGTTGACGATAGGAAGACTTTTCTATAGAAAAGTTGACGATAGGAAGACTTTTCTATAGAAAAGTTGACGATAGGAAGACTTTTCTATAGAAAAGTTGACGATAGGAAGACTTTTCTATAGAAAAGTTGACGATAGGAAGACTTTTCTATAGAAAAGTTGACGATAGGAAGACTTTTCTATAGAAAAGTTGACGATAGGAAGACTTTTCTATAGAAAAGTTGACGATAGGAAGACTTTTCTATAGAAAAGTTGACGGTAGTAAGAAATTTCTATAGAAAAGTTGACGATAGAAAGATAGTTGACAATAGGAAGACTTTACTATAGACAGGTTGACGATAGGAAGACATTTCTATAGAAAAGTTGACGTTAGGAAGACATTTTCATAGAAAAGTTGACGATAGGAAGACATTTCTATAGAAATGTTGACGATATTTTCACAGCCATAGTCTGAGTCATAGTCTAAGTCATAGTCTAAGTCATAGTCTAAGTCATAGTCTAAGTCATAGTCTAAGTCATAGTCTAAGTCATAGTCTAAGTCATAGTCTAAGTCATAGTCTAAGTCATAGTCTAAGTCATAGTCTAAGTCATAGTCTAAGTCATAGTCTAAGTCATAGTCTAAGTCATAGTTTAAGTCATAGTCTAAATCATAGTCTTAGTGATAATCTAAGTCATAGCGTAAGTCATAGTCTAAGTCATAGTCTAAGTCATAGTCTAAATCATAGTCTTAGTGATAGGCCAAGTCATAGTCTAAGTTGTTGTATAAGTTATGGCATTCTTACTTATAGAACCATCGCAAAATGAAGGCTCATTCATTGTCCTATCCCTAAGAGCCACCGTTGAGGGATAATCATTGGGATACGCCTCTTCGCCATTAACAATTTTCGTCTTCACAGACCAGCCACAATCACAGGGCTGCCGTTGAGCATACATTGAACAGCGGAATTGGCCATAAGAACCCTTACCGACATAGGCCATAACCACCGAATTAAAAATAGATTTACGTACAAAAGAACCAGAGCCGCAAAATTGTTCAGAGTCTCTCAGCTCTCTGTCACCATCACCGGCGTAATAGAAAAATTCGCTGGTGCAACCACTGGGACCCTTAAAAAGCAAAAAATGAAAATAAATAATTTTATAAATGGACGTTCTAATAAAAATACCTTGTCCAAATTAATACTACAATTAGTAGTTACAACATAATCCTGAGGAGCTACAAATTTGTAACGACATGACGTTCCCGGAGGGTAGTATGCGGGATATTTTGGTGATTCCAGATAGGAGTAGCCTTCGTTGATATTATAGGTCCAATCGCAACCCTCGAATAGGGCAGATACCGATTGTGCACTAAAGGCGAAGAGAACAAATAAGCTGCAAAGAGCTGAAAAAGGAATTGCATTAGCGAAAAAAAACTTTTCAAAATTTTTAAAAAACTTTAAGTAAAGAATTAAGTAAAAAATATAAAGTGGCGAAATTTTAAAAAATTTAATTATTTTAGTAATTTACTTAAATTAAAATTTCTACATTAAATATTTCCAATCTTTGTAATACTTCATTTAAAATTAAAGACACTTAGAATTGAATTAAATTTAAGATGTGGTCAATTTCTTTGTGTAGTGGTGAAATTTCAAAAACTTAAAAAATTTATAAAAATAGTTTTAATCAATCTGACATTTAATTAATTTGTGAATCCAATTAATTTTATTGAATAGTGAGACCATTATAAAGTGTGGTGAATTTCAAAAAATTAATGTTATTTGAATGTTTGAAATTGAAAGACACTTAGAATTTAGTCATATTTGTGGTGAATTTCTTTTGATAGTGGTGAAATAAAAAAAACACTGATAACTGCTTTAAAATCCGATATGAATACTTTTAATTAATCTTAAATAAAATTGTGTTTGTAAAAACAACCACTCTTAATGTGAGGTGTGTTGAATTTCAAAGAAGTTATTGCTTAATTTACTAAAATTTAAGGTCTCACAAAGCTCATTTTAAAACTCCTCAGTTGGTGATGATAAAATTAGCCCTCAGCTTAAGCATAAGGTTGTAAGAATCTCTATTAATTATATAAATTAATTCGTTATCAAAATATCTTTTAAAATCATTCACTTTTTAGCAGTGGTGAATTTTTAAAAAATGTGGTGAATTTCAAAAATTGAATAAAAATTGTCTTAAAATATATATATAAAATTTATTAAAATATCACAGAAGTGAAAATATTATAATTTTCTCTAACAAAATAACCTGCAAACATGAGAAATTTGTTTGAAAGAAGTGGTGATATTCTAAAAAAACTATGGAGATATTTAGTTTTAAAATTCAAAATAAATATTTTTAACTAATTTGTTATTGAAATATCTAATGAAATCATTCATTTTTAAGGTGTGGTGAATTTTTAAAAAGTGTGGTGAATTTCTAAAAACTTTAGTAAATTGTCTTAAAATTGTTTTTATAAAAAATTTTTTGTTTTTTAATAAAATAAAATTTACGATGCTTATCTTGAATCAGTTTGCACCTAAAATTTTTCACATATTTAATCTTTAAAACGTAATTTATTTAAATTTCATAGAATTTTTTTTAACGAAATATTTAAAATATGTAGGGAATTTGCTTAAAAAATAATTTACGATTCAAGATAAATATTAAAATCTATTTTAAAACCAATGACTTTTCAAAAGTGGTGAATTTTAATAAAGTGTGGTGAATTCCTAAAACTTGAGGAATTTACTTGCAAAATGCTTATAAACTTATAAAAAAAAACTTATCTGGTATTTAAAAGCAATAACTTTAAGGAGTGGTGAATTTTAATAAAGTGTTTTGAATTCCTTAAAAATTTGCTTGAAAACTGCTTTACGATTCAAAATAAGTTTTAAAAACTTATCAGTTATTAAAATATATTTTTAAAGAAATAACTTTTGAGGAGTGGTGAATTTTCAATAAAGTGTGGTGAATTTTCTAAAACTTAAGGAATTTACTTGAAAAATGCTTTACGATTCAAAATAAGTATTGCAAACTTATCTGGTATTAAACTATCTCTTAAAAGTAATCACTTTTGAGGGGTGGTGAATTTTAATAAAGTGTGGCGAATTTCTAAAACTTGAGGAATAAGCATGAAAAATATTTTACGATTCAAAATAATTTTTATAAACTTATCTGGTATTGAAATATCTTTTAAAATCCATCACTTTTTGGGAGTGGTGTATTTCCTAGAACTTAAGTAAATTGTTTGAAAATAACAAAAAAATTAGCTAAATATCACAGATGTAAGTAAATGAATAGAGAGTGAATAAATTTATGTTGCTAATCTTTACTCAAATAGCAATAATTTTTGAAAATTTGAAAATTTCTTTTAACCTAACACTTTTTTGAAGCAAAGAAATTTTATGAAAATGTGGTGAATTTATAAAAATGAAAATAAATTTTGAAAATTTGTTTAAAATTCATAGAAAAAGTTAATTTCTCAAACGAAATAAATAAAGTATTTTAAGAATTCGCTTGAAAAACGCTTTATAATTCAAAATTATTATTATAAATTCATCTATAATTGAAATATATTTTAAACCCCATCACTTTTTGTGAGTGGTGAATTTTTATAAAGTGTGGTGAATTTCCTAAAACTTAAGTAAATTGTTTGAAAATAATAAAACTTTTACTTAAATATCGTAGATATAAATATCGTAGATTTAGATATTTCAACAAAATTAATTTAATACAATAATTGTTTTTAGAGAGTAATTTTTGGTAGAAAAAAGGATTTTCCGTTGCTAATCTTCACTCAAATACCAAGAATTTTCACATATTTTAATTTATTTGATAAGTTTTCAAAACGAAATTCTTTGAAAATTTAAATATTTTTTTAAACCTAAACCTTTTTTGAAGTAAAGAAATTTTACGAAAATGTGGTGAATTTATAAAAATGAAAATAAATTTTGAAAATTTGTTTAAAATTCATAGAAAAAGTGAAATATACTAAATATTTTAAGAATTTGCTTGAAAAATACTTTAGAATTCAAAACCAATATTATAAACTAATCTGTAATTGAAATATCTTTTAAAACTCATCACTTTTAAGGAGTGGTGAATTTTTATAAAGTGTGGTGAATTTCCTAAAACTTAAATAAATTATTTAAAAATAATAGGATTTCACTCATATAAGAAATTAGATATTTGAACAAAATTTATTCAATACCAAAACTGATTTTAGAGCGTAAATATTTCCTTGATTGAAAAAAGAATTTTCGTTGCTAATCTTCGCTCAAACACCAACAATTTTTAGAAATTTTATTTTATTTTTTTTATTTATATTCAAAAGAAAATTCTTTGAAATTTAAAAATTTCCTTAAACCTAACACTTTTTTGGGGTGGTAAAATTTAATAAAATGAGGTGAATTTATTGAAATAAAAATAAATTTCGAAATTTTTGTGGAAAAAAAAAATTTTTTGTAAACGAAATTTAGTAAATATTTAGGGTGTTTGCATATATTTTCTTTAAATCTATTAGTTTTTTGGAGTGGTGGAATTAAATAAAATGTGGTGAATTTATAAAAATTAAAATAAATTTAAAAATTTTGTAGAAAAACACATTTTCTTAAACGAAATATAGTAAATATGTAAAAAATTTGCTTGAGAGTAGTGGTGAATTTTGAAACATCTAGGAAAAATTCTTTAGAATTCAAAATAAATATTATAAACTAATATGCAATTGAAATATATTTGAAAATCAAACATTTTTAAGGTGTGGTGAATTTTTATAAAGTGTGGTGAATTTAAAAAAAATTAAAATTTTCATAGAAATAAGACAAGAAATATTTGAACAACTTTAATTAAATGCGAAAACAGTTTTTGAAGAGTAAATATTTGATTGCTAGAAAATAAAATTTCCAATATTGACTTCAGCACCAACAATTTTCAAATATTTGATATTATTTAGAAAATTTTCTTAATATTTGAAAAATTTTTGATATTATTTTTAAAACTTTCTCTATATTTGAAACGTTATTCATTCAAAATTTTTCACAGTTTTACTTTGTTTTTGATAATTTTTGTAATAGATTAAAATTTAAATTTAAGTTTATTTTCTTAGAATTTTTTTTTTTTTGAATTAACTTTTATTTCGCTTCACTTAAATTTTCTTATCACCTTTTAAATTCCACGTTACTTTCGAGCTGCTCGACAACATTTTCTTAAATGACACTTGAATATTTTCAATTTTAAATACTTGTACTCATTAAAAGTTAGACAATAACGCTCGTGTTTAATTTGTTATTATTCTTTTTATTTAGTACATTTTTTTTTCATACCAAGCAAATATTAGATTTTTAATTTCAATTAAGACAAAAAAGAAAGAATTTTAGGCCAATAAACATTTTTATTTTATTAGCAGCCACAAATATTTGCCCACAACTTCATTATAAAGATTGACAGCAAAACACGCGAATTTACTTAAACAAAGTTTGAATAACTCCCGATAACTGCTTCAGTTTGTAGCAAATGTTGCCAAAAGAAAATTAACACTTTCTTAATTTTAATACATAATTTTTATTAAACTTTACTAAATTTTAAACTATTTCAAAAATTATCACTATTTAAAAACTAACACTTTCGCTACCAATTAATACTTGAAGCTTAAGACTATAAAATTTGGCTAATTTTTTGTGTGATTGTGTTATTTGATCAACTGTTTTATATCAATTAAGAAATTTTATATTTGTGGTATTTATTTATATACGAGTAATTAAATAAGTTTTTTAAAATAAATAAATAATTTTTATATTGTTTTGAAATAATTAACATTTGTGCAAATACTTACAGAAATGTTAACTCAGTTTTCACCACGATAATATTGAAATCACCAACAACAAGCATTAAGTTTTGGAAAACAAAAGTGTTTCCATTTAATATAGGGGTATGATAAGACAGGTAGTATTTTTGCACATGAGTTGAAAACGAAATTTTACCACACTACAATCTGAAATTGAAAGATTTCAAAGAGTTTGCTTTAAAATTTAATATTCAAAATTACTAAAGAGGAACTCGGGATGGACAGCCCATCTTGAAAACAAGCGATCAGTTGAACATTTTGACAATTATAGTAAAACAATCATTTTGTACATTACTTAAATTGATTTGTATTTAAAATATCCTTTAAAATCCTTGACTTTTAAGGTGTGGTGAATTTTTATTTAGTGTGGTGAGTTTCGAAAATTTAAAAAAAAAATTATCTAAAAATATAGAAAATTTATTTAAATAACAAAAAAGTAAAAAAAAATATTATTTTCACAAGATAAAGTAATTACATGAGAAAATTTTTTGAGAGAAGTGTTAAATCCTAAAAAAACTAAGAAAATGGTTTTAAAATTTAATATAAATCACAAATAATTTGAAATTGACAAACATCCCAGCAAAACTTTTCATTACCAAATAATGGGTTAAACAGCTAAACTATTGAACACGAACTACTTACTCATTCACTGTTTAAGTCATTACATTAACATGGGGATGTCATTGGAGGCAAGTACTTACCAATTGCAGAAAAGTAATGTCTTGGGTAAGCAATTGGATAACAACAACAAATTTTTTTGTTGTTGTTTTATTTAAACAAATATATTTTTGAATGAATTACAACATTTTTTTTATGATCCCATGGGGGCTCGAACCCAGACCCCTACGTCTGCTAGGCGGAGACTCTTCCACTGAGCTACTTCATATGTTGAAAAATTAGCAGTTTATAATTAATTTATACAATTTTTATTTTTAGATCCAAAATCATGTGACAACAACTTTGTTTTTCCCTGCTTTTTTTGCTTTGTTGTAATTTTTGGAAAAATATTTTGATACGATTTTTTGATTTTAATAAACAAAAAAGAAGTTTTTTTTTAATTATTTTAAAACTTAAACAATTTAAATCTTCCCTTTTATATAAGTTTTTATATAATATTGGCTCTTACTTACTTAAATGGCCTATAGATACAATCTATTTTCTTCGATCTTGTGCGAATATTCTTCAATTTTATAGGCCAAGTTGTGAAAAATTTTCCTCTACTTGGTCTTTCCATCCCATTTTTTATCGTTCTTATTGGACAACTCGCGGTAAATGTTAGCTCACTACGTAACGTAGTTCTTGGGATGATGTCACTAGGAGGTCAGTATCCACAGTTGAAATGAAGGATAACCAAGATAAGTCTAGGCTTACCAAGTTAAGACCAAGCAGAACCGTTGCTTGGTATCCAATAGGTATGTAGCCTACATAATCAAAATTGACTCATAATAGTATTTTTTCATTACCGTGAGTTAGTTTTCCAAAATTTTTTTTACAGAAGGTAATGTTTATGTTTTTAAAATTCAAAAATAATTTAAAAATACATTTTTAATTAAAAAAAAATTTTTTAAAATTGTTGCTCTTGGTGGGATTTGAACCCGGGCCATTCAGTTCAACTTACCATTTTAATTACATATAAGTACTTATGTAATAACTTATTAGTTATTCGGAGGATATGTTGTAGTCATTACAAGGTAACCAGTTACTAGAGTACTTGCCGCCACCAAAGTTTTGCTGGGATATTAACAATAGGAATAAATATACGGATAATAATAGAATCAATCAAAGGTGAACCGCCGTGGTATGGCAGATTAGTCATCCGCCTAGCATACCAGAGGCCCAAGTTCGATCCCTGGCCAGACTCACTTGAAAAAATAAATTTTCAAAAAAAAGCGGCGGTTCACCTCATAACTCAGTTAGCCACTGGTTATTGAGTATTAGGCTATATAAAACTTCTTTAACTAATGCATTTGCCGTTAGGAGCCGGCGTTAAAACGTAGGTCCCTTCAATGAGTCTAAAAAATAGAATCGGATGCAAGTCATTGTCTGAGAGAAGTACCCCTTGTTCCAATTGGAATGTTGTCGGGGAATTATTATATATATAATAGAATAAACGAAACCATCCGGGCTTGTGTAGAATATTCACCAACTGTAGAAGTTTGTACAATAATGTCCGAAACAAGATGGTCCGATTCATGAGAATTCAGAACATCTGACTCCCTAATATTTATATATTCGGGCCTATGACAGGTATGGAAAATGCTTTCTTGATTTTGTACCAAATATAAAAACAAATTGTACCATAAACTACTATGAACCGATGAACTATTGCCAACATATTTGGAAGATTTTGCAATGCTTAGAAAAATATATTGCCTAGGGTCTAGTATGGACCGCTTGTCTCGAAATATTAAAGTGATTTTTAAATGAAGTTCTTAAATGGGATTTATAGTCAAATACGAAGCATTTTGAACATAAGATGATACAGTCGCTTGTAGCGACCCTTTGTATTTTATTGCTTAAATTTTCTGAAATTTCAAAAAGTTGTGGCATCCTCATTTCAATTACAGAGTTCCGGTCCTGCATAAGTACCTGAAATAATCAGCCTATTTAACCCGATTTCAATAGAAATGTCTTTAAAATTGCACTTGGACTTAAAATCAATTCAGAGTCAATCGGAATATTATAAGTTTATCTCACACCTATTTCTTTAAGTTACAAACATCAGACCAATAGAATAGAAGGACTATTGTGCTCCGTAGCTACTTATGCAAATCAGTTTAAAGTTTTAATCTTCCAAAACTTTGTAATTGAACAGTACAAAATTAAGAATTAAAAATTGTATCAAGTAAGACATGGTAGTACCACGGTACCAAACAGTTTAAAAATGTATCAAAAAAAGTACAATTGTACCATGTTTGTCATCCCTGGTTATAATCATCGAAATTGATATCTACTGACTTTGGCATATTTCTCTTTACAGAAGCAGGCAACGCACTTAAATGCTCAGTGAGTACCGCCAGTGGTAGAAATGCCCATGACGTACTTAGTAGCCCTCAGTGATGAGATCTTTGCTTATTTCCTCCCTTGAATTTAATATATGCTTGGCATAAGCTGGTTAATTAGTGCGCTAATGTAAGCGACAATGTCGCTTTCAATCGCACGCTCTTGTTTGAAAAGTAAGCGACGATGTTACCTATCAACGAAGCACTCTTCTGCTCTCGCGCTCTCGTACTCTTGCTATTCCTGATGCTCTTCTGCTTAAAATGAAAATTAGAATACAATACATATACATAAATTATAGTACAATTTAAGTGGTGGTACAGTATCGGTAACAGACCCCTTTTTTAGCTTCATTTATCGCTGGGCCTATATGAAAATAATAATTATTTCAAAACTTATAACATTCAAGGATAAGCACCAATTTAGACGGCAGAACACAATGTCAAAAAACTACTATATCTTTAGACCAGATACTATCAGAAATTCCCTTAGGGGGCTTGCTGTTACCGATGTTAACAATGACCCGATTACAAAAGTTAAACATGAGCTATTTCTTAAAATTTGTTCTAAAGAGGGCGATGTGATCAAAAGAGTTTATCCTTCTATTAGCGCCTATTTATTTTTAGCGAATGCATCCTCAACGTGTCACTGTGTGGTGTGGTTTTTGGGCTGGAGGAATTATTGGACTTTTTTTTATGAAAAGTCAATGGTGTTCGGTATCGTGAAATGATAACCAGTTTTTTCTTGCCTATAATTGAAGAAATTAATGTGGAGGGCATGTAGTTTCAACAAGATGGCGCCACTTGTCATACAGCCAGAGAAACAATTCAATTGCTACATCAGTCATTTCCCGGTCGTGTTATTTCGCGTTTTGGAGACCAGAATTGGTCGACTAGGTCGTGCGATTTAACACCTAAAGATTTTTTTCTTTGGGGTTTTTTGAAGTCGATGGTTTACGCGAATAAGCCGACAACGACTCAAATACCGCAGTATTTATGCAAAAAGGTCATTGAAAATTTCATTAAAAGATCGCGTGTGTGCCAGCAAAGCCGCGGCGGCCATCTGCACGATATCTTGTTCCATACATAACCTCATTCTGTCTACTTTACGATGTAATAAAGTTTCACGACTTTTTTTAATATCTGTGTTTTACTTAAAATTTAAAAATTGCGTTCTAGTTGGAACACCCTTTTATTATAGAAACATTTTTAAAAACTGAATGTCTTGGCCGGGAAAAAACTTAAGGTATAATAATCATAAATCCCAAGAAGGCAATCCAAACTGGTTTACGGCCACATAGATCGTACGTTTATTACATTGACACACTAAAAATCGGAGTCTGCAGATAGAAGATCGCCACTATACTTCGTATATATATTTATACACTTCACCACCATAGGTAAAAGGGTATTATAAGTTTGTGCTGATGTATGTAACGCATAGAAATATTTGTCTTAGACCCACCTTTTAGTATAGGAATAGGCTTAGAATCACTTTCTGAGTCGTATGGCGATGTCAGTCCGTCCGTACGTCTGAGTGGACCCCAATATAATCAAAGTACCGGTCGCAATTCTAAAAATAATTTAATTAAATTTGGCGTAGATTATTTTTTGACATTGGGACCATGGCTATTGAAATTCGTCAAAATTGGTCCATTATTTCTGGTACCTCCCATAGGCTCCAATTCCCGGAATTGATATTTTTGATACAAATATCAATATTTTTTGATGAAAATGAAACAGGTACTGCTTATGTTAGCCAAAATCACTATACCAAATTTCGGTGAAATCGATCCACATTTGATCATAGCTCCCATACAGACTGTGCTATCAAAACGCACTAATTGCGACAAAAATCACTAAAACACCTGTAAATCTGAAGATAATGAAAATTTTTAGTTTATTTTTTTGCATAATTTTTATAAAAACTGTAATCAATTTGCAAAATTTCGAGATAATCGGTCCACATTTGACCCTAGCTCTCATATAAGTCCAAATGACGGAAACAGCTTAAATATATAAGTTTTAAGAAAATTTTTGTATGATGGCAAAATTTAGCAAATATTTGTCTTTATACAGGAAAAAGAACACCTTTGACCTTAGTGGTGAAGGGTATCGTATGGTCGGGCTTGACCGACTGTAACACTTTCTTAACTTGTTTCATAGTAAATGTGTTTTCGAGCGAGATTGAGAAAAGGACCTGTAAGAACCTCACAGGAACCTGTGAGATTGTGGACAAGACCATGGGTACTGATCCACTGAGAGTTCCGATTAAGTAGCTTCAATATGTTTCCTATGTTTTCCACTGCAATAAATATTTATATCCATATGTGTAAAGTTATGAGAAAAGCTAAGATTATATGTATTTTTAAGCCAAGGGCTTTAGCTCTTACTAGATCTACGATTAGAGATAAGATTACAGCTATGCCAAAAGATAGGATTGGAATTATGATAGAACATTCGACTCGTTGTGAGTTGAGATACTATGACTTACATTTACGACTTGAGCTATAACTGCGGTTAAATGAGATATGACGTATAAAATGTTACAAACCACTCGACTAATTAAAACTGACTAACCATTTTACCTTCGAATAACTGTTATCTCTCATGTTTCATGATGTTTTAATTATTTTATTTTTGGTCACATAAAAATAGGTGACAAAACGTTTACACCATTTTTTATTTATAACCTTTTTTTATTTTGTAAATTTTTTTAATGACGGTTTTGAACTTGAACATTGATAATGAAACCTTTGGGAAAATGTTTAGAATAAAATTAACTAACTATGTTTTTGTTGTTTTTTTAAGATACTTAAAATAAATGTAACCGAACTACAACTATTACAAATTATGAATAATTCTTAAATACATATATAGAACTCTTAACTTTTTACCTTACACCTAAACTAGGCAGCCTATGCTGCCAGTAGCCGAAGACTTGTTGTGATTTTCGTAAATATAATGATCATTCAATGAATTCGTGAAGATGAGCACCAACAGCACTCAATTGTGTTCCTACACCACCATAGATGGAAGCGGTTGTAACGTATTTCTATTAGTCTAGCAACAAACTATATGTTTGCCGATCGACTTAGAATCGCAAAAATGCAGCTGAATGCGATTTTTTTTTGGAACAACAATGACCTTTGTATACCACAATGAAAATATCTTAGCTTATCGCTATATATGATTTCTGCTATTCATATGTAAATAAAATCCATTTTACGAATTTTGTAATGATCTGTCGCCTGTGGCTAGCATTGTGTTTCTGCTTAAGTATTTATCTCTCTAACTTGTTTTTTTTTTAATTATTTTAAATTGTTTCTTTAATTATGTTTACAATTATTTGGATATCTTTATGATTTACCATGAGGTATAACTCAACAAAATTAACTCATTTTCTAAACGAAAAAAAAAATATTTAATTTTCTATTATTTTATGACTTGTATTAATACAAGAGAATTTGAATTTGGCATTTGGAGACAGGCAGATGTATTTGTTTAAGCATTATTTTAAATTAGGCCATAATAGTTTTTGTCTAAAATTCAATATTTAATTGCTATTGAAAATCCATAAAAAAAACTTATTTGGAAAAAAAAAAATATACAGCATAAGCGTGTTAATAGAAAAAATTAAGTTCTTTCAATTTAATGTAGGCCTAAGATAAAATAAATAACTCTACATAGTAACAATCGAAAATTAGACTATGTATAATATTTAACTACAGTGGAAAATTCCCCATGCTCATAATTTGTGAGCTACTTATGCTTTAAAATTTAACGAAATTCTGTGATCACTCATTTTCAGAGACCGTAATTGTTATAACTTTTATCATAAAAGTCAGAAAATAAAAGTTATTTTTTGACTTTTATTTTTTCGAGCAGAAATAAAAGTTATTTTTGACTTTTATTTTTTCGAGCAAAAATAATAGTTATTTTTGAGTTTTATTTTTTCAAGCAAGAATAACAGTTATTTTATGATTTTTATTTTTTCGAGCAGAAATAAAAGTTATTTTTTGACTTTTATTTTTTCGAGCAGAAATAAAAGTTTTTTTTGTTTGAAATTATGATAAATTTATTGAGAAATTTTTTCAAACAAAGATAATTTTTCAGTGAAAATAATTTACATATACTCAAAAATTGATGGAGTTGTGTTTTGCAATCATAATTGGTGTTGGAAACACAAAAATAACTTTTATTTCTGCTCGAAAAAATAAAAGTCAAAACATAATTTTTATTTCTGCTCGAAAAAATAAAAATCAAAAAAAAAACTTTCAGACTATCAAAATGGTATACTTGGTTTAATTCTCCGACATTTCCTTGCGGTTGCTTTTTTTAATCAAAAATTTAGAAATAACAGTTATTTTCGGTCCCTGCTCATTTTTCATACCAAAAATTTATTATTTTAAAATTTGTATATTAAAAACTCGATTTTCTGGTTAATTATGATAGATAGAGCTAAAGTAACGAAATCCTGAGATCACTCATTTTTTATACCAAAAATAATTTTTTTTTGAAATATTTATATTGAAAACTTTATAGTCGATTTTCTTGTTAATTATGATAGATAGAGCAAAAATAACGAAATCCTGTGATCACTCATTTTTTGGATCAAACAAATTTTTGTTTTAAATTTTCATATTGAAAACTTTAAAGTCGATTTTCTCGTTAATTATGATACATAGAGCAAAAATAACGAACTCCTGCGATCACTCATTTTTTATACCAAAAATATTTTTTTTTTATTTTTATATTAAAAACTTTAAAGTCGATTTACTCGTTAATTATGATAGATAGAGCAAAAATAACGAAATAATGTGATCACTCATTTTTTATATCAAAAAAATTGTTGTTGAAAACTTTAAAGTCGATTTTCTTGTTAATTATGATAGATAGAGCAAAAATAACGAAATCCTGGGATCACTCATATTTTATATCAAATATAAATTTTTTTGAAATTTTTATATTAAAATTTTTTATACTGAAAACTTTAAAGTCGATTTTCTCGTTAATTATGATAGATAGAGCAAAAATAAGGCAAATGATCACTCATTTTTTATACCAAAAATAATTTTTTTTGAAATTTTTATATTGAAAACTTTAATGTCGATTTTCTCTATTATTATGATAGATAGAGCAAAAATAACGAAATCCTGTGATCACTCATTTTTTATATCAAAAATATTTTTTTTTTCAAAATTTTTATGTTGAAAACTTTAAAGTCGATTTTCTCATTAATTATGATAGATAAAGCAAAAATAACGAAATCCTTTGATCATTAATTATACCCTTCACCATCATAGATGGAAAGGGTATTATATGTTTGTGCTGATGTATGTAACGCATAGAAATATTTGTCTTAGACCCATCTTTTAGTATACCAATAGGTTTAGAATCACTTTTTTAGTCGATTTAGCGATGTCCCTCCGTCCGTCTGTCCGTCTGGCTGGCTGAACCCCCATGTAAACCTTGTAATCAAACTACAGGTCGCAATTCTTCAGATAATTTGATGAAATTTAGTACAGATCATTTTTTTAATAGTGGGACCAGTGGGCTATTGAAATTCGTCAAAATCGGTCCATTATTTATGGTACTTCCCATAGGTCCCACTTCCCGGAATCGATATATTGGCCACAAATATAAATATTTTTTCATGAAATTTAAAACAAATACTCCTTATGTAAATTTAAATCACTGTACCAAATTTCCTTGAAATCGGTCCACATTTGGCCATAGCTCCCATACAAACTCTTCTGTCAAAACGCACTAAATGAGATGAAAACCAATAAAAAAAAGGCTCATAAATCTGAAGATAATGAGAATTTTTGAGCTTATTTTTCGCATACGTAATTTTTGTATAAACTGTAATAAATTTGCTAAATTTCAAGATAATCGGTCCACATTTGACCCTAGCCCCCATATAAGTCAAAATGACAAAAACAGCTTAAATATATAAGTTTTGAGAAAATGTTTTCATGATGGAAAAATTTAGCAAATATTTGTCTTTATACAAGAAAAACAACACCTTTTAACATAGCGGTGAAGGGTATCGTATGGTCGGGCTTGGCGACTATAGCACTTTCTTGCTTGTTTTTTATACCAAAAGTAAAATTTTTTGGAATTTTTATATTGATAATTTTAAAGTAGATCTTCTAGTTATATTACCTTTTGAAGATTATAATATTTTATTTTAGTTAAAATTTAACATAATAACTTTTTGTTTCCAAACTTAAAAATAATTTTCATATATATATTTAAATTCTGTAAATATTTAAATAAATGATAAATATTTGTCATTAATTAACTTTTGCCATGACAGCGAACACATTAAAAACAAACCTTTGGAAAAATAAATATTACCTAAAAGTATTGTTTTATTTTTTGACTAGATTTATTAAAACTTTATAATAAAAAAAACATTTCATTTTTTAAATTATCTGGTTAAAAATGTGGTACAGGCACTAATGCCTAAAAGCATGCCACAAAAAATGACTAACGAAAAAAAAAACTGAAATGTTGGATAACAAAAACAGCAACAATGAATAAAATTAAATTAAATAAAACGAATAAAATTAAATAAATATAAATATATGTATGTGCCAGATATAAACGAAATATTTAAGCAAAAGTATGTATTAGCAATTAAAATGGCAAAATGTTAAGCAAAATTACATAAAAAAAGAGTTAAATAAAATTTATAATAAAGTTTATAATAGAGCAGTTACAAAAAAGTAAAAAAATTGTGTTTAATTTCTTTGTTTGGTAAAGGTTTTTTAGCAAAAATGTCTATGACACCACCTTTATTTATAGGGAATATTAATAACATGCCTAAAAGTAGGCAACATTATATAAATTAAACTCATGCATGCCTAATTGAAGTCACACATACAGCTTTATGTATGTGTAAACAATGCACACACATTTTGTTATAAACATTTGTATATGTACATACACACACATTTGTACATTTGCACACACATTTTGTAATAAACATTTTGTATATACAAAAATTTATATTTTAAACATTTTCTATTTATTCTGATTTCTTTTTTGCATAATAATGCTAATGGTCACTAACTTTTAATTACTATTCCTGACCCAGCGGCCTTTTAATAATGGTTAAATCTCGAGTGTGTTTGTATGTGTTAGCATTTTTAAATGCATATAATTTTATTTACTCCTATCTTTAATGCAAGAGGTGGTACCACTTTTTATTGTAGTTATAATTGTGGTTTTTTAAATATACTCACACTTTTACATATACCTTTACATTCTCATTTACTTGCATATTTGCTTTATATATATATAAAAAAAAACTGAATTTTCTACTTATATACATTAATGTTATACACACACTTTATGCTCATTTTCCCTTGTATTGTTGTGCTTGTTTTTTCCTACTTATATCCTTGTTTTTTTTTCTATATGTATTTACACGTCCATGTAATAGTTGGCTGCTAGTGTTAGTCTCATCTGTAAGTGTAGTTTACTCACCAGCCAACCAATCAGCTTAACGCACATATTGTGGGTAGTTATTGTGGGCCCATTTTTGCCCATTATATCAAGATGTGCATATTTATCCAGAGCTTTAATTTGTGGGTTGGTTTCTTTTTGTTTTTCGTTTTTCGCTGGTCCTTTTCTTTTTTATCCTCTAAATACATTGATTTTTTATAAAAAGTCTTTTATTTAATGTTACGCACTTTGTTGCTTTTTAGCTATTCAAATCTTCAAATCTTTGGGTTTTAAGTCTGATTTCGGCGTTATAATCTGCAAGATTTAAAAAGGGAAGAAAAGGAATAATATTTTCTTAGAACGAACCATCCTTTTATATTTTATATATATATAAATGGATGGTTGAGGCCCTATGCTCCACTGGGAGTCAAGGATAACAGAAGAAGAACGAACAAGGTTTTATGGCAAAAGTTTTTTTTTCAAAAAAAGTTTTAATATAAAGATATAGAAATTAAAGCTTTTTGTTTTTTATTAACATATTTTGACCCTGGTAATGAGAAGGTTAATACTGCCCGATTTTTAACAAAATTTCAGAAAGTATCTTATGTAATATTCAAAATCTTTTTTGTTTAAAACCTAAAACTATGTTAAGTAATATTATATTTTGGAAAAAAATTATAATAAAAATTTCCATCATCCTTCAATTTGATGGTACTGGAATGCCACAAGAGTTATTGGTAAATTTTGTCCTGAATTTTATTCTTTAATATAAGTGTAACAAAATTTTGGACCCATAACGCAATTTTTTAACGATAAAACTGAAAAAATGTTGTGTGTTTCTGTTCAGTTGATAATCTTCGCTTTATCTTGATGCAAGTTAAAACATTTAAATTCTTATTTATTCGGTCTCGCAAATTTGATTAAACACGTGGTTTTCGATCTGTGTAGAATTGGGGATGCTCCTCCTAATGATGATGACCCAACAAACCATCATAGGATTCTTATTTGTGCGATGTTGTTTTTGGAAAACAATAGATTTTCTTCAGCGATTGTCAAATTATATGAGATCCAAATCTTGTTTCAACCTTTCCCAATCTTTCATTATGTTACATGACGATCTTTTACATTCAGTTTTTATATAATTTCCTATAGTTCCTAGGAGGAATATATAGGGCCATAACAAATTCTTTCTATTCAATTGTATCTTTTGCTGAGTTTTTTATTTATAGGCAATTCTTCACGCGTTAGACGATCTTCCTATTCTGTGACTATCATGCAGGTTGCAATCAAGAGCTGAGCTTGCTATTTCATTTTAGGGCTTTCTTAGCATGTGTCCTATTCACATTCACTTGCATCGTATAATCTCTAAGGCTATTGGTTCCTGGAGCATAGACTCCTAAAGGCAGCGTTGGTAATAGTGTTTGACCGGAAGATATGTATTATTTTCCTAGTCAGCGATTTATAACACCTGCAATTCTTTCTTAGATTCCTCCATGCTCGCAGGCGTAAGCATAGCACAGATTTTATACTGGCGTTAAAAATTTTGATTTTAGTGCTTCTAGATATAAATGTAGAAGTCTATATCTTCTCGAGGGAGCTAAATGCTGCACGATCTATGTTTAACATAAATGATTTCCTGAACAACAAACGAACTGTGGACACGGTTTAATATAGTAAATCATAATTTAACATAATGATATTGATTTGATCAATGCAAAATTTTGGACTTGATCTGCGTCAAAAATGGTAAAAATAATAGCATAAAAATGTTTTAGGTCTAATTATATCCACCATCAAAAAGAATGGAGGATATATTAAGATTGTCATTCCGTTTGTAACTTTCTTAATATTGGCTCTAATTCAAAATATTCTGAATCCGTCTGTCTGAAGACACAATATGGCCTTAATAACTTGACAAAAATATTCTTTATTCTTGAAAAATTTTAGTATTGAAATTGGTCCCGTATAACCTCTCCTAGTCTAATCGATTATTTGCTAATAAATGACAAACTAAAGTATGAAACACAATTGGAACGAACGACCAATTTTTCAGAACGAATATTCGTCGTTAGAAATATAACATATGGGTTAATATGAAAGTGCTCACAACTGATGCGTACGACGAAATTCGTTGTGCGTATCGAACAGTGCGATAGGTTTATTTATATTTCATACGCAGACGAACGACGAATAAACTGGTTTAGAGTGACTGTATTTCTATTTCAGTTGTAAAATATTACAAATTATATGTGTTCTTGTTAAATACGGTCACCTTAAAGAATGTAAACAAAAAAAAAATATTTTAAATATAATTAATTAAATAAAATAATCTTGTGAAATAACAAGAGAATTAAATACAAAAAAATTGCAAATGTTGTGAGTGCGCGATATGTCCGAAAGTGTAAGTAATTTGTACAAATAAAAAATCAACAAAAATGACGTCAACAACGTTTATTCGTCCCAACTGTGTTCAATGGACGAATGTACAAGGCGAACTTTTAAAGCCGAATTCGTCGTGCTGGACGAAATTAGTCATTCGTCCCAATTGTGTTTCTACCTTAAAACAGGTATGACGACGAATTTAGTATGGAAATGTTTTACATAAGCACTAGACATATAAAATTGAATCGAAATCGGTTCACATTTAGCCATAGCTCCAATACAAAACAATTACGGAAACAGCCCAAAAACGATCTATAATACACTTAAATGCCAATAAATTACTATAATAGTATGACCACTAAATTTAACGCAAAAAATTTTTATGTCAATGTCAGCCCTTGTGCATTTGTCACAATCGAACACCAATTGACCATAGCTCCCATATAAAAAACTTACGAAAATACAAAAGTACCAAAAGATGGGGTTTTTGTGTCCGTCTGTCCATCAAATGCTTTTAAAATAAGAGCTAGAGGCACAAAATTTTACAAATACGTTCACATTTAGTTAGAGCGCCCATATAACTCCTCCCCGAAAATCATATTAATGCTGATAAGTTGAATACAATTGTAATAGCTATGACGACTTAATTGAGAACAGATAAGTTTTATGCAAATATCAAATTTTATTGGAATCGGTCCATATGTGGCCATAGCTTCCATTTAGAAACCACTCCCAGAAACTACTATAATGCCACAAACGCCAGTTAAAAGCTATTAAATCTTGCATAAATAAGCTTTATATAAATACCAGCTAGTGTATACAATTTTGTGAAAATCGTTCAATATTTAGCTATAGTTCTTATATATCTACAATGCGAAAGATTTTGAGATATATTTAGTATATTATGATTGCACCTACGAAATTGGATAGCTATCACTGTTAAGTCCAAACTTTATGTACAGTAGATGCATTAGGAACTCCTAACAAAATATATGGAACCTGCCGTATAACTATCAAAGTGTTTTGCCTAACTACATATTAAGCAAAACGAAAAGTATTTAACAACTTATAAATGTTAAACTATACCCGGTTGTGAGACAAAATTTTGTGCAAAGTAAATACCAAGGAAACCTTTAAGATACTTTTAAATATTGAACTATAAGTCTACTGCAATCGAATTTAGTCCAAAGATTTCACCAACAATACCAACTTGTGTAAAATTTCTTTTCGAATTTGTTCCAAATTTTGTATTAGCAGCACCCTCGTAGATTTGTAAGATATGTTCCTTAATTTAACACAATTTGATGTTGGGTGCCTAAGATTTGGCCTTGCTGAATACAACACTCTTATTTGTTAATCGTTAAATTAATTTCAGGTTTTTATGTGAAATGGTAGGTAATTGAATGGTCATATTTTGAATCAAAGGTCTTCATAAGATTCTTCATATGACCTAACTTTAAATTGTATGTCTTTCAAACTCTCAGATTTTTAGAATGTAGATCATATAAATGTTATTTAATTACACTACACAACAAATGAACATCTTTTGAAAAGTGCAAGGTCGTGACTATATGGGTCCTATTCTACGATCAAAATGTAGTAAAACCCTATACTCAGTTTGTAAATTAATAATTATAATTATCGAAAGTCTTCGAAGTGGATCTTGTTTGATTGTAGATCAATATAAATTAGAATTTTAAATGGTGTGTTAGGTCATACTTTCAATAGAAGCTCTTTTAATGGGGTTCTATTTTTAATCACTAATCCAATTAAAGTTCTCCATATAAAATTTCATGCAATTTGAAATTTTAACTATTTTCAAAAGAAAAAAAAAATCCCAAAACTGCTTTTCTAATAATTTTAATATTTATATTTCCCAAAAGGTTATTCTTTATTTAGACCTTTTAATTACTAGTTTGTGTTCATAGCTTTCTTTTTGTTTTTTGCTGTGTATTTTATTTTCCAACTTATCTCTCAGCTCTTTTGCCAACCATAATTGAAACATTTTCTAAAAAAATCTAAAAAAAATCCTTCTTCAGCTGGAAAAAAAAACCTAACCATCACTACCACTTCTAAATATTTAGTACTATAAGAGAAAAAAAAGTGCAATTAAAAGTTGTTTTAAATTAAAAACTAAACACATACAAGCTCAGAAAG
The DNA here is from genome assembly GCA_933228675.1 of Stomorhina lunata. NCBI lineage: Eukaryota > Metazoa > Arthropoda > Insecta > Diptera > Rhiniidae > Stomorhina > Stomorhina lunata. Next base: position 98,459,363 of record OW121744.1, read on the forward strand.
TGAGTAGGTATGAGAGTCGAGAATAAACATACACACACACACACTTACAAAATGCATGAATAAAATAGTGAAAAAACGTTTTAGAAAATGATAGAAAAAACCTACACACAAACTCAGGCTGAATAATAAAATATAAAAAAATAACAACAACAACAACAAAATAGATGTATGTATAACGAAACGAATAATGAAAAAATAACAAATTAAAAACGTATACAATTTTTTCTATTCTCGTCTGTTGTTGTTAGGCAAGGCGTATGAGTACTAACTAACTAAATGCATAGAAAGGACACACTATCACACAAACACATACATACTTACATATATATGACTGTGCAGGATTCTATAAGTATATAAATGTATAAAAGTGTGTAGTTCTACATAGGAGGCAGAAAAAAATAGGCGGCCTCTTGTAAATACCACGCAGCCTCTCAAACAAGAGGAGCAAAAAACAACTACAACTTCAAAATGTTTGAGCACATAGAAATTGAAAAAAAAGAAACGATAACAACAAGAACAACATTAAAAGAAACTGTGATTAACATAAATACGCAAAAATGTTATGTAATGCAGTAACAGGACTAAACAGGAATTTAGAAAGGAGAGAAAAGAGTCGCTAAAATAGGAAAAAAGAAAATCGTGTTTAGTTTACGGTAAATACAATTTTCTAGTTAATGTAATGATAATATTTTTTAGGATTTCTCTTGGTTTGGAATTAGTAAGCGGAAAAGAGATGGAATATAAAGAATGAATGCCATCAACTTAAATAAATTTGAAGCAAAGACATTACACATATATCCAATTAATTTTATATCATTTTATTGGTTTTGTCCATTCAACACATGATCAAATGCATATTTTACTATTCAATTCATTTAGAATAATTTTCAGTAACGCCATCTATCGGAAATTAATCGCACCATTTTAGAAACCTCCGTCGGCTCATGCGCAACAACTTTGTTAAAGAGCATAGGATGATAAAATGCAATGCTTACTATTTTTTTTATTTTGAGTAATTTTCAGTGTCGCCACCTGTCGGAAATTGGTCATACCAATTTAGAAACCTTCGTCGGCTTCTGCGCAACAACTTTGATCAAGTGTGTAGTTTACTATTCTTTAAAGGACATACAAACAAACTTTCATTTTGATATACAAAGAAGAAGATACTTTATAGATTTTATAAAATATATGGGCAAATCTAGAGTTTGCAAAAAACCGTGAAAATGAGAAACCGCGGTTTCGGTTTTAAAACACCCAAAACCGGTCGGTTTTCGGCTTTTTAAATAAAACTATTTTGATTTAAATTTGTAGTGAAATTTGGATAATTTTATTAAAACAAAGTATTTTCAATTTAATACTAAAATTCAGGAAAGTAATTTAGGGTTTTTAAATATGAGGGATTTTTTAAATAAGTCTGTTTCTTTTAGAGAAACTGCAGAGCCTTGTTTATACAATAGTACCTGGTTGACCGAGCCTTGCTCGGAGCTTTATGATAAGCATTTTGTGCAAATATTCAGTTAATTTTGAATTATTTTATTTATTTTTTCCGATCAGTACAGAGTTTGCATAGTTTACAGATTAACTAATTTTGAAAAATTTTGGAAATTGGTCATACCAACAGAAACCTCCATCGACTCATACGCAACAACATTGCTAAATATTATAGCCTGATCAAATGCACAGTTTACGATTTATTTCATTTTGAATAATTTTCAGTGACTCCACCTGAAGTTGTTCATACCAACTAAGAAACCTTCGTCTGCTTATGCGTAACAACTTTTCTAATGATTATAACATGATCAAATGCACAGTTTACGATTTAATTCATTTTGAGTAATTTTCAGTGGCGCCACCTGTTGGACTTTAGTCATTTCAATTATTAAACCTTCGTCGGCTTATCCGCAACAACTTTGCTAAAGATTATAGCATGATTAAATGTACAGCTTACGGTTAAATTGTCTTTGAGTAAATTTCAATGGCGCCACCTATCAAAATTTCTTCATACCAATTAAGAAACCTTCGTCGGCTCATGTGCAACAACTTTGTTAAAGATTATAGCATGATTAAATGTACAGCTTACGATAAACTTGACTTTGTGTAATTTTCAGTAGCGCCACCTGTCCGAAATTATTAACACCAACTAAAAAACCTTTGCTGGCTCTTGCGCTACAACTTTGCTAAAGATCATAGCATGATCAAATATACAGTTTATAATTTAAATAATTTTTAGTAATTTTCAGTGGCGCCACCTAACGGAAATTAGTCTTACCAACTTAAGAGCTAAAGAGCATAATATGATCAAATTCACTATTATATAAAGAACATACATACAAACATTCATTTGTTTGAAAGTTATAACATTACTCATTTTTCCCCTTTTTATCCACTACTTTCAAAAAGTTCCATATGCTTATTTAGTAGTACCTCTTTGGTACCAATTGAATTCGGTACATTTTATTAAAACGCAGTTAACATAATTCATATTACTTTTGAGATGTTAAGTTATTATTTTATCCCTTTTTTACCCATTTTGGCCCCAAAATCAAAAAAGTACCAAGTACGTGTTCAATATTTCTTTCACATCTATTGACTGCAGTACAAAGTTCCTTTCTATATTCTTTTGTTTAAAATATAAGAGTGGGTTAAAAGAGTACCAAAAAAACTATTTTCACCCTTTTTTACCCCCTATCGGACATAGTTTCTAAAAAGTACCAAACACCTGTCCGCTTATTTTCATAGCTGTTTAAAACGTAATTTTAATTTTCTTTCTATACATATTACTTTAGGAGATATAACGTTATCGATTTTTTCCCCTTTTTACGCGTTTTTACCCTTTGTCCAAACTGTCCAAATTTTTCTGCGTGACGGACGATACATTTGTACGGGTTTTGTTGTACTTAAATGTATCCCATTGTCGTTCTACACTAGATATCTTTGCACAGATTTCATAGAATATTAGCCCATAATTTAGATATTTGTTTTGGAGGAAAAAGATTTTCGCTTTTAAAGTGCTGTGACGGACGCTACAAAAAATGGAAGTGACTTTTTTTCAAAACGTGTTTCTGTAATTTTCATCAAATTTGTCATAGTAATAAAAAAATTGTAAATACCTTCAAGATAGAGGAGACCATAGGATTACAAAACAGCTTTTATAAAATATTTTAAAGTTTCCAGTTTCACCAAAAATCCATAAATGAACTGTTGCGGACGCTATGTGACGGACGATACAGTTTTTACTTGAATGTTTTTTATTAGGAAAAAATTCATATTTCAATTTTTTTTTTTAATTCTTTAATCAGTGAAAATAATGGTTTTATTTGTTCCCGAATTTCATGTCCTTCCTTTTCATGTTCGCGGTTAAAATGTGATTTTTGGGCACAATTTAATATTTCACAAAACGGCTACATACATATATCTATTTAAAGTTTTACACTTTTTCTATCTTGTTTTCGTCGAAAGAATGCTGTGGCTCGCTGTTAGAGTGTCCCAAAAATAAAAAAAAAAAAAAAATCAAATTTCGAAAGCATAAAATTTGCCCCACTGTATATTTTTTTTAACACCTATTATGTTAAAATTAATCTGTGGATATAGACAGTGCTTTTGCTTTATAAATAAGACAGACATGTCTTCGTAAATATTGTATTTAATAAATATCATTTTGTAAAAAATATATACTGTGACGGACGCTACACACTTTCCTATACATATTATTCTGTAAAATGCTATATAAATATCTACATATTTTTAGCGTAATGCAAAGCATACTATAAGTTCTCTTTACGAACCAGTTCAATTGGAGAAAAAAGAAAAATTGCACTAGTCAAATAAAAAAAAAAAAACATTTACTTCTGTGACGGACGCTACACACTGTGTGTCATTTTTAACTTGACGTTATTTATATCACTCCAATTACTTCTGATAGAGTTATTTACATCTTATGGTATAAAATTAAGCGGACTTTGAGCCCCTACTGAAACTTGATACCTAAATGGATGTTTTTGCGATTTTTATGAACTTTTAAAAAACCTATTATTGAAAAAATTTATAAAAATTTATCCATTATATATTCTAAAGGATCAATATGTGGTAAATTTTTTCATAAACACAAATATGTGATTTTGACAGTTTTAAAATTTTGTCCTTGGTTTAACGTTTTTCGGATTTGCCCATATGGAAACTATACTATAAAATATGTGTAAATATAAAAAATTTCCATGGATTTTATAAATTCTAAAAAAATACTAATTAATTTGTTACAAAAAATGTGATAATACTACTCCTCAAAATGAAACTTTACGTTACAATTGACCACCAAAAAATTTTTTTTATTTGTTCCTAATTATATCCGTTTTACATTATTTTTTAAAATTTTTTGCATAAAATTTACAATTTTTCAATAGGCTAATCCATTAATTTTATTAAATATATTTATCTTTAAAACGGATTGTTCAGAATAGAATAAAGGTAGAAACACAATTGGGACGAACGACTAATTTCGTCCAGCACGACGAATTCGTCTTTAAAAATTCGTCTTCTACATTCGTCCATTGAACACATTAGGGACGAATAAACGTTGTTGATGCCATTTTTGTTGATTTTCATTTACACAAATTACTCACACTTTCGTACATATCGCGCACTCACAACACTTGCAATTTTTTTTTATTTTATTCCTTGTTTTTTTACAAGAAGAATATATTTAATTAATTTTATTTAAAATAATTTTTTGTTTACAATTTATAAGGTGACCATATTTTACAAGAACACATATAATTTCTAATATTTTACAACAGAAATAGAAGTACAGCCACTCTAAACCATTTTAGTCGTCGTTCGTCTGCGTATGAAATAGAAATAAACCTATCGCACTATTCGATACGCACGACGAATATTCGTTCAGAAAAATTGGTCGTTCGTTCCAATTGTGTTTCATACTTAACTATTGAAAATATCTTTAAATACTTTTAAGATCATTTTTTGATATGCTTAACGGATTCGAAGTTATTTGCACTTCATTGTTATTTTTTTTTTAATTAAATTATTTTAATTTTTTAAAAACTCATCAAAAATCGAAGATGATAAAAAATATACCATTTTTATTACATGATCACAAAATTGTAAATGTTTTAAATAAAATAAACCTCATTTTTTCAATTTTTTATTTTTTCATATAAAAAATGTTTGTCAATTTTCACTTTTTGTCAATAAAACCAACATTTATTCATGTATTTTCAAGAAATAAGGCTTCGGTTTTAAGACCGACTCCGTTTAGAAATTATAGCTAAGTTTGAATTTAATGTATCGGGTGTTTTTTATTGAGGTATAGAACTTTAAGTTGGCATCACTTTTTTAACTGGCGGCCATTTTGTCAGCTGTCAAGTGATTAATATTGAGTTTGGTTTGCCATTTCATCATGAACAGGTTGACAAAAGAACAACGCTTGCAAATCGTGCAAATTTATTTCGAAAATAATGGTTCAGTTCGCGAAGTTTACCGCAAGCTCCGTCCATTTTATGGTCGACATAATCGTCCATCAGAGCAATTAATTCGGTTAACCATGGATCGTTTTCGCACTACGTATACTCTATGTGATAATACGCATCCACAGCGACGTCGAACAGTGCGCACCGAAGAAACAATTGCCGCTGTAGAGCAAAGTGTTGAAGAGGACCCGACTGAATCGATTCGCCACCGTGCACAGCAATTGGAGCTTTGTCCATCAACTTTATGGAAGATTTTGCGCAAAGATCTTGGCTTGCGACCTTACAAGATCCAGCTTGTGCAAGAATTAAAGCCGCGAGACCATGCAATGCGTCGTGATTTTGGTGTATGGGCCGAAAATGAGATTGATCTCGATGTTGATTTTCATCGCATAATTTTGTTCAGTATTGAGGCTCATTTTTGGTTGAATGGCTACGTCAACAAGCAAAATTGCCGCATTTGGAGTGAAGAGAATCCACATGAGACCCTTGAGACGCCAATACATCCACAAAAACTGACTGTTTGGTGTGCTCTATGGGCTGGTGGAGTCATTGGGCCATACTTCTTCCGAAATTATGCTGGAGAGTCAGTTACCATAAATGGAGACCGGTATAGAGCCATAATAACCGACTATTTTGTTCCCCAATTGGATGGCATGAATGTGGATGAGTTGTGGTTCCAACAAGACGACGCTACATGCCACACAGCGCACGTCACAATTGATTTATTGAAGGAAACATTCGATGAGCGCATAATTTCGCGGAATGGACCTGTCAATTGGCCACCAAGATCGTGCGATTTGACACCACTGGATTATTTTCTTTGGGGATATGTGAAGTCGCTCGTCTACGCCAACAAACCAGAAACGTTAGGGGACTTGGAAGCCAACATTCGTGGCGTTATTGCCAACATACGGCCCCATATGCTCGAAAAAGTAGTTAGAATTGGCTTTATTCGAGCCAGCCGCAGCGGCCACATGCCCGAAATCATATTTAAACATTAATGGCATAAAATTATCCTTCCAATAAAGCCAAATTGATGGGCATTAAAAAGATTTTCTTGTGTTTTATTTCAATTCGAAGTTCTATACCTCTAAAAAAAACACCCATTATCATTCATGTTTTGGCACATGCTTCTAATATCGGTTTGGCCTACAATTAAAAGAATACGAATGATAAATTTTGCTGTCATCTGCAAAAGAGTATTAAGGATTAAAAGTTTGACATAGAAGGTCGTCTAGAAATATAAGAAATAGAGTAGAAGAAAGAGCCCCCGAATTAATCTTGAACTCATTTGATGATATCCTATCTATAACAATTCTTATAGTGCGATCTCTAAGAAAACTCGATATAAACCGGGAAAAGTCATTAACGACACAAACAACAAGTACCTAAGTGTGTTATATTCAGCTGTGCCGGATCTTGTATACCCACCAATTTAAAAACATATCTCGTATATCTACGAGGGTGCAGCTAATTTAAAATTTAAAATGTGGAACAAATGTGGTATTGTTGAAAAAATAATTGGACTAAATTCACTTATAGTTTAACATTTAAATGTATCTTAAGTGGTTTTCCTAGTATTTACTTTGTACAAAATTTTGTCCCATAACCGGGTATAGTTTAATATAAATAAACTGTTATATACTTTTCATTGTGCTTAGTATGTAGTTAAGATAAACATATTGATAGTAACACGGCAGGTTCATAAATTTTGATAGTAGTTCCTTGTGCATCTACCGTGTGATTGTAACCCAGTCAATAAAAAGGTGGCTTATGACTCATATTTCCAAATTTTTCGAAATTTTTAGCTAGTTTCTTTAAATTTTCATATACTGAATGTACCTCTAAATCTTTTTGATTGTAGATTGCCATAAAATTTTATATACTGGCTGGTATTTATACAAAGTTTATTTGTTAAAAATTTAGTGGAAATAACTGCCACAGTTTATAATTTTATAGCTTTTAACTGCGTTTGTGGCATTTAAGTGGTTTCCGGGAGCGGTTTTTATATGAAAGCTATGGTCAAATATGGACCGATTCCTATAAAATTTGACATACTGACCAAAAGTTGCATTAAACTTCTCTGATCTAAATTTAGTTGTCATAGATATTAGAATTGTATTCAATTTATCATCATAAATGTGATTCCCGGGGCAGGGTTATATGGGAGCTCTAACTAAATGTGAACCGATTTCGCCCATTACACAAATTCTATAACATATCGAAAATACTTTTGTAAAATTTTATAGCTTTAGCTCTTGTAGTTAAGGAGCTATCGCGCTTTTATCTGACGGACGGACGGACATAAACCCCCTTTTCTTTTTGTATTTTTATATTTGCGTAAGTTTTTTATATGGGACTATGGTCAAATGGTGACCGATTATACACTGGCTGGAATTGACATAGGACTTCCTTGTGCATAACATAACAGATATAACAGTGGTTATATCTGTTATAATTTTAGATTTATTAGCATTTAAGTGTATTTTAGGTGAAATTTAGGCTGTTTTCGTAAGAATTTTATATGGGAGCTATGGCTAAATGTAAACTGATTTTGTTGATTTTATACGATGCCTAGCGCTTACGTAAAACTTCTATATACCAAATTTTATCATCATAGCTATTATAGTTTGTTTTTTATTAACAAATAAGCAATTAGCCTGGGCGAGGTTGTACGGGAGCTATGGTCAAATGTTAGCTAAATGTAAACTGATTTTGTTGATTTTATACGATGCCTAGCGCTTACGTAAAACTTCTATATACCAAATTTTATCATCATAGCTATTATAGTTTGTTTTTTATTAACAAATAAGCAATTAGCCTGGGCGAGGTTGTACGGGAGCTATGGTCAAATGTTAACCGATTTTGACCAATTTCAATACCAAAATTTTCTCAGAAATGTAGAATGTCTTTTACTAAGTTTCAGTGAGATAGCTCCTTTCGTTTAGGCGTTGTCGTGATTTAAACAGGCAGACACACGGACATCGCTCAATCGTCTTAGAATTTCATAAGGGTTTAGAATATATATCGCTTTTGGTTTTTAAACCAATATAAAAGAAATTAGAAACGAAATGACAATCCCAATATACCCCCATTCTTTTTGATGTTGGATATAAAAATACAGTTTTAAATGAAAACGGCGATGTTGAAGTGATCGGTACAACATACCGCGACCTATCCAACAAGAGAATGTGGATAGACGAACAAGCAAGCTGAGTCATCTGCATGTAAAGACGACATGAAGACCGCAAACAATATATCAAGGACAACAGTCCCATCATGAGTAGAAGTGTTACTCCTCTTTTAACTCCAGATGAACAATTAATACATTGTATGGACTATTTCAAGTTAACATTAAACAATCCTATTGGATGGAAGTGCATAATGAGGCCAGCCATGACAATATATACATTGGAGTTTTAGACAATTCACCATCAATACAAGAAATGAAAAATGTAATTAAAAGCCTTAAACCAAAGAATCTATAATATAAAGATGTTGCACTTTCATACATTTTATATGCAGTATGGTCGTTTTGAAAAGTCCCATAAAAAGGAGAGTATACCGCTTTTACTCTAATTCGGAAACAACTAATGGAGACGATTATCCAATGGGAGAAAGCTAAGGCACACAGACGTGCTCATTAAATGTATATTGGTTTGTGCGTTTATATTTCCATTTTCCATTGTTCTTTATCCACTTTTATTTCACTTTTGGCAGAGAAAAATGTATTTAGTGCAATATTTTTATAACATAGAATCTTTGCTTAAGCGCAACAAGGCTCCAGGCAATGACAATATCTCAGCGGAGATGCTCTTTATCATGTGTCAAATATTATTCTATTTAACTCGAAAACTGATTCTGAATTATATACTTATAAAGTCGTAGTAAGGTATATTCTTAGAACCCAACATCCTATTGTTTTTAGCTAGATCGGTCTATAATTTCAACAAACCTTCTGTATAGTTCCAGCATGTTTGAAAACTCACTAATAGTAAAAAATTTCCACCATTTTACATTTACTTTCAAAACGCAGCCCATTTTTATCTAAAACTAGAAATACATACGAGTAGTTACAGAGTAGGAACAATTTAGAAATGTTTTCTTTTATGCGTTAATAAGATGCTGAGGGTAAAAAAAACATAAATGTTAAAAAAATTTACTCTCATACCAAAAACCACCGTTAAATACATATTTTATTATACCTCCAGCTACAATATATACATAAGTATGTGCTGCAAAATGCTCTCATGCAATTGGTATGAGTTGCTAACTAAATATGTATGTGCTCACATTTTTTTTGTTCATTTCTAAACTCTAACTACTTCTACTAACTACATACACCTTGTGTTCACATAAGTATAATATTGTTGTTGTCTTTAAATATATAGTGACTTGAATTTTTCATTTCCCAGCACAAAAAAAGGTGGGTTGCTGTCGACAGTTGTTGTTTCTTGTACATACACCAAACCCGCCTTATACCAACCAATCAGAAAAATTGTTTACGAATATTAAAACAAAAAGAAAATTGTAGAAAAATGTAAAAGAAAAATACAAGTAGCCTCTAGTATATAAACAGCTCTGCTGCTGCTCTGTTACCGCAGCCATCATAACAGTACTGTTGGGGCTTTAGCTCAGCTCAGCAGAGCTAGCCGGCTCCAACATTTACTCGACAAGCTCTTTAAGTTTTTCTTTGTTATAAACGTTCAGGTTTTATTTGAAAGTTTTTTTTGTTGCTCTCATCTCGTTGTTGTCTTTACATCTTGTCTTGTTCTTGTTGTTTGTTACCAAAAAAAGCTTTGCGAAAAAAACGACAACACAAAAATCCACGTGCTTTTTACAGTTTTTAGCTGCTTATCTCTGCTGCTGCTCGGCAACAGCCATAAATATTTGTTATGGTCTAAAAAAAAGAGTATTAAGAGAATAAAATTTGCTTTTAATTTTAACAATTTTGTGGGTAAGAGCTGTTTTAAAGAGATACATAGGTTTTTGTTTGCTTCTTTTTTTGCCCTCTTGCTTGTGGGGATTTCGATTTTTACGACACATTGTTGTTGATATTGTGTGGAGCAAAGTTTTGCTGGAGCACGGGAAGAGTGAGGAAATAAAGAAAAAGCTTTCTGTGGCTTTATTTTTTAATTTAGGTGCTTGATTTTCTGCATTTTATTTAGTAGCTGTTTAGTATGCTTCTAACAATGATGGCGTTTAGATGCTTATAGCCAAGTACTAAAGTTGCAGTTTAAGCTAAAATTAGAACAGTAATTTTAGCTTAAACTGCAACTTAGCCGTAGAAATAGATTATGTAACAAAAACGGTCATACAAAGATAGGGTATTTTGTCCTAACTATAGCTAGAGATCTATTCAAAGCTCGTCTCATAGTTGGAGCCAATACTCCATTCCAAGTTTTTGATATTTTAGATTAAGGTTAGGAAGGCAAATAGTTTAGAAACAATTTTTTTTTTTAAAATTCAGTTATTGATAGCAATGTAATGTAAAGAATGATGTAGAGATGTTAGATACAAAGCAAAGGTTTTGATTGGTCTTAACTTGGTAAGCCCAGACTTATCTTGGCCATCCTTCAACTCAACTATGGACACTGACCTCCTCGTGGTATCACCTGGGTATCTACGTTAAAACCCGCTTATATAGTGAGCTAACATGTTTCGCGAGTTCTCCTATCCTTCTTCTTCTGTTATCCTTGACTCCCAGTGGAGCATAGGGCCTCTCTTATAAGAACGATAAAAAGAATGAGTTAGGACGTCTAGTTAGTAACCCACTCCTGGAAGAAAACAATTAATACGAAAAAGTTAAATTTGGAATAATGTTAAAAAACTTCCAAAACTGCGATGGAAAGACTACGTAGAGGAAAATATTTCAAAGCGTGCCTTACGCAATTGGAGAATATGCGCATAAGACTGCATGGATTTTTAAAAATATGCTCGGTCTTTGATCTTAAGAGGTTGTAAATATAGGCCATTTAAGTAAGTACCCAGTAAAACTTTTCATTACCAAATAATGAGTTAAACAGTTAAACTATTGAACACGAACTACTTACTCATTCGCTGTTTAAGTAATTACATTAACATGGGGATGTCATTGGAGGCAAGTACTTACCAATTGCAGAAAAGTAATGACTTGGGTAAGCAATTTGAAAGCAACAACAACAACAGCAACAACTTTTTTGTTGTTGTTTTATTAAAAACATATATTTTTAAACGAAATACAAAATTTTTTTTATGATCCCATGGGGCTCGAACCCAGACCCTCCGACTGCTCGGCAGAGATTCTTCCACTGAGCTACTTCATATGTTGAAAACTTAGCAGCTTATAATTAATATAAACAATTTCATGTGAAAATAACTTTGTTTTCCCTGCTTTTTTTGCTTTGTTGTAATTTTTGGAAAAATATTTTTATACGATTTTTTGTAATTATTTTAAAACTTTTTTAAAATTATTTTAAAACTTAAACAATTTAAATCTTCTGTTTTGTATAAGTTTTTACATAAGATTGGCTCTTACTTACTTAAATGTTACAACCTGTTAAGGTCAAAGTCCGAGTATATTTTAAAATTCCATGGATTTCGATCCTGTGCGAATATTCTCCAATTTTATAGGCCAAGCTTTGAAAAATGTTCCTCTACTTGGTCTTTCTATCGAAGTTTCGGACATCCTCCTCTAACATTAGGTAGTGGGACATTTCAATTCTAATTTTATCCTCAACATTGTATTTTTTTTTTTCAAGAGAGGGTTGCTAGCCTAACCCATTTTTATCGATCTTATGGGACAACTCTCGGAACATGTTAACTCACAATATTAATGGGTGTTACACTAGCTCCCCCGGGTGATACCATGAGGAGGTGTGTGTCCACAGTTGAGATAAAGGATGACCCAGATAAGTTGGGCTTACCAAGTTAAGACCAATTAGAATCGTGTTTGGTATTCAACATCCCCTACATAATCAAAATTGACTCATGAAGGTATTTCTTCATTAACGTGAGTTAGTTTTACAAATTTTTTTTACAGAAGATAATATTTAAGTTCTTAAAATTCAAAAATCATTTAAAAAGACTATTTTAATAAAAAAATAACTAAAAAAAAATTGTTGCTCTTGGTGGGATTTGAACCGGGGCCATTCAGTTTAAATTACCATCTTAATTACAAATAAGTACTTCTGTAATAACTTATTATTTATTCGAATGGTATGTTGTAGTCGTTACAAGGTAACCAGTTATCAGAGTACTTGCCATTACCAAAGTTTTGCTGGGGTAAGTAATGTAAATAACAAATAGACATCTGCGCGCAATGGCAACATATTGTCAATTCCATGAAGGCTGCTGCAAAATCTTTACTAGGGTTCCAAAACTCTCTGCCTAACAACTCTTGGTATGACGAGGAGTGCCGCAATGCCACTACTGAGAAAAATTCAGCCTACAGGGTAACTCTGCAATCAGTAGTCACGCTTCGGGTATTAGAAAGATATCGTTAGAAAGTGAGGGAAGAGAAACGCCTATTCCGAAGAAAAAAATTTAATGGAGAAACTTGTGTTTGAGAAAATTGAGATGTATATGAGTCGAAATGAGGTGCGTAAATTCTACGAAAAAGTTAAACTCCAAACGGAAGGTTTTGGCAATTGTATCTTATCATACAAGGGCGACCAGAAAACCAGGTGACAGATATAGAAAGCATAATGGAACTATGGAAGCAGCATTGTTGCAAACTGTTGGTATCAAAGGAAAGCGACCAAGACGACACTGCTGAACAAATCAATAATGTCAGCGTTATATGTTTACGACCCAACCAAAATGAGGTTAGAATTGCAATAACTCAACTACGGGAGCCGAAGGTTTACCAGCAGAGCTGTTCAAGGCCATAGGTGATGAGTTGATTATATGTATGTTCCAGCTAATAAAAACCATATGGTTGAGGAACATATATCTGATGATTCGAGTCTCAGTGTTTTTTGTCCAGTGCACAAAAAAGGTGATAAAACTGTATTTGTCAGTTATAGAGGTATAATCCTTCTTTCAATTGCATAAAAAATTCTACGACCATAATGTGTGAAAGGCTAAAGCTCAGAGTTAATAAAATAATTAGAACCTACCAACGTGGCTTTAGAATGGGTAAATCTTCCACTGATCAGATCTTCACGCTATGTCAAATCCTTGAAAAGACCCAAGATAAAAAATATAGACACTTATCACCTCTTCGTTAATTCTAAAGCTGCTTTTGACAGTCTGATATGAACGAAGTTGTTAAAAACAATGTCTAAGTTTGGCATCCCTACGAAGTAAACAAGGTTGCGCAGGATGACTTAAACTGGTACAACCTTTACTGTTAAGGCTGCGTCAGTTAAATAGGTAAGGCTATCGGTTTCCTTTTAACTAAACGGGGATTCAGGCAAGGCGATTTAAGATTCAATCGGCCATACTGTGTGAAAAGCTAAAACCCAAAGTAAATCAAATAATTGGAACCTACCAATATGGCTTAAGATCAGGTAAATCTACCACTGACCAGATCTTCATGCTTCGCCAAATTCACACCATTATAGCTTTTCTAAATATAGAGGGAGGGTTTAGTTACAATGATAGACACTACTTATATATCACTATGACACATTTTAAAGGTGATGGTCTGTGGTCAAAAAACTTCCTATGCCTAATGAAAGCAGGGTAAACCCTAAACCAAAATGCGTTTGGCGCTGGTAGGTGGAGCTCGAACTCGAATGTCAAGTTCATCCTGTATTATGGTTGCAATACTTGAAAACATCCATAAGCGCCTGCAAACCTTTACAAACAAATGCTTACGGCAAGTCCTTAATATATGGAAATATAAAGAAATAAGGAGGGCCATGGATAGGCCACACACTTCGCGGGCCAAGTACCAGCGAATGCTAGAACGTGGAGATGGTCAATTGATAAGGAGTTGCGAGTAGCAAACTACTCATGGAATGTCGTATGTCCAACATATCGCAACAGAGTCTGATTTAAAACGATGGTTAAGGCCTATGATCTACAAGGAGTCAAGGATAACAGAAGAAGTTTAGGTTTCGGATAAATTTTGTTCCTCATAATTTAACATATTTATTTGTACGGGATCATTCTAAGAGACATACTTCATAGTGCCGTTTTAACTATAGCGAAGTAGGAGAACTGTTAATTCAAACAAACAATCTAAGCGATTTTGTTTAATAGGGGCTACAAAGCTTCTCAAATTATATATTGTATCTGGAATGGTACGAACTCCATATTTATCTGGTAAAAGGCCTTTCCACATGCCATTATATTCCGGAATGGGTCCAAAAAATCTATATCTATCAATAGAGAAACCAAATGTTATATCTGGTAAAGGACATTTCAGACCATGTGGGCGTCTTTTTAGAAATTAATTAATTAATTAGTAATTTTAGAAAGAGACCAAGATTGATATAATCTAATATAATTATATATCCATCGGTAGTGAAAGTGAAAGGTAAAAGGTAAGAGGCTCTTCAGTAGCCCACATCCATGCAACATTCTGGAAAGGGTCCAAAGAATGGCAAGAACACCTATAATTCCATATCTACTAAGGTAAAAGCAGTATGTATAACAGGTAGTGTCCTTTTACCAATGAGGATTAATATGTATATTACGTAACAGTAACAGTCAAGACATAGGGACATTCCCACAAACTCTAATTCAAAAGAGTCACCTAAACAGGGAATCTATTGGAATACCTTTAAAAGCTCTTATTGCGGAAGACAGCAGTAATTTGTTAGAATGAATCTAGCCCCTTAGAAAAACAGCAATTAATTTAGCAAATGAGAGGTCGACGTCTGTTTAAGATGAATTTATTGCAAATTCACTATCAAGGTTATATTTTATGAAGCAATGTTATAAGGACAGGAAAAATATTTTTTAGAGCGATCTGTTCTCTGCAAGTCAACAGGTTATGTGTTTACCCTTACCCATACTTACCACAATAAACACTATATCAGTTATTCTTCGCCAGAAGAAGTGTCAATGATGCAGATCTAGCCTTAAAGTACTGAAAATTTTTTGCAAGAACTAAAGGGGATGAAGATATTTTACCATCCTCATATCTAAATTATCATCAGTGTTTGTCATAAAAATTTGGGTTTAACCAAGCTCTTTCTCAAAACGCTTTTTATTTGGTTTTGTGATAAAGGAAGTACTGAAGACTTTTGTGAAGAAATCGATAGTGGATTTAGATATTTTGTGATCCTTATATTAACATTGTTATAAGTGTTGTCACAAAGAGGTTCAGCCAAGCTCTCCAGATCTCCAGATCTCGAAAGCTCTTCATTAAAAAGCCCTTTGTTTTGTGATAGAGAATCTCTTTAAGCTCCCAGCGCAGCAGAATAGGGCGAACATTTAATATTTTTGTGAAACCTTTTGTTGTTACGCATGAGCTGACGAACATCATTTTATGACCTAGTTCCGACAGTTGGCGCCACTAAAAATTGCTTAAAGTTAACTAAATCGTAAACTATGCATTTGATCATGCTATGATCTTTAGCAAAGTTATTGTCCATAAGTCGAGTCGATAGATGGCGCCACTGAAAATTGTTAAAAATGAATTGAATCGTAAACTATGCATATGCATTTAATTGCGTTAATTGATGCGACTCAGTTTCGCCGGATGGCGCCACTGAAAATTAATCCAAATAAATTGAATCGTAAACTTTGCATTTGACCATGTGTTGATAGTACGAAATCAATAAAATAATTTAAAATTAATTGAATATTTGTGTAATGTCCTTCCTTCAAGAGCAGCAATGCGCATTATCCATAAACATTAGATTTTCCGTAGAAACTAAACATATTAGATGTTGATTCGAACAATCAAATAGTTTAAGCAAAGAATCTATAACACAGTACGACAGTGGTTGGTACACATGAGAAATGTTAACAGAATATGAAAATATGCTTAAAATAAAGAAATACGTGTCTCGGCGTTTTGCAGTAGCACGTCAGAATTTTAAGAAAATCGATTTTAAAAATTCGAAGTACCGAGGAGGTTCACTTGTAACGTAATACTATTATAAAAAGTTCTATAAAAATAGAATGGGTGAACCGATTTAAGTGCTTGAGCCAGTTATGAAAAGGGAATTAAATTTGGATTTGTTTGGATTTTGTAAAATTAAAAAAATATGCAAAAAATGTACAAAATTCATTAAAAATCGACCTCCATATGGTTCAAATCCCAGACGACTCGTTTTAATTTTTTCTAATTGAAAAATTGTATTTTTAATGATTTTCGTACATTTTTTGAATATTTTTTAATTTTACATGAAAATTAAAGCGTCATCTAGCGGAAAAAATGTTTGTTTTTAATAAAAACAAATCCAAATTTAATTTCCTTTTCAAAACTGGCTCAAGCATTTAAATTACTTACTGGCTCAAGCATTTAAATTACTTATGTGTACTCAAAAAAATTTGATTTTGTTGTACTGTGTAATATAAAGATGTATATATATTGCACTCCATACATTTTTTTCTATCAAAAGTGAAATTAAAGTGGATAAAAAATAATGAAAAACACATAAGCGCACAAAAAAAATATACATTTCATGAGCACGTGTGCGTGCCTTAGCTTTCTATCAATGGATAATGGTCTCCATTAATTGTTTCCGAATTAGTATGGGACTTATTGAAAAGACCATACGGTAAATCAATGTATGGATGTGCAACATCTTTATATTGCAGAGTCTTTGGTTTAAGTCAAAGTCCTAGCCATAGCTACATACTCTAGTTGAAGCTCGGTTTTAATTATAGCCATTAATGTAGTTATAGCTCTATTCATAGGATTTTTATAGTAAGTAATGATTAATTTTTCCCATTTAATGAAACTGTGTATACTATTTGCTTTCGCCAATTCTATTATTCAAATTTGTTTAATTTTGTTGTTTTTTTTTCATCCAGCGAAAAACTCAAACTTTATTTTCGCGTCCCTTAAGCCAAACCTAAGCCAAATATACCAAAATGGGTACTAAAATAAAAATCCTCCAAAATATAAAGACTGATGCTTGAATTTATTACATTCTCACTTCCTTAAACACGCCAGCCAAAAAACGTTAGAATTTGACCATTAAAAACACCCAAAATTACACAGCCTCCAGGATAATTCTACTTTCCACATATAAGGAACAAACATAAGCAAACAAGGCTATATACCCCAAATACCCAACTCCTTCGCATTACTAAGTCATTGATTTTGAAAAAAGGAAGACAAAACTAAATAAAAATACACACGCTGAATTTACGTTTAAATGTTTTGAATAAAACTTCTCAACTCATAGAAGAAAATTTCTGGTTTAACAATTTTTTTATTCCTTTTTTTCACTCATTTTGTTCATTTTTTAATTCAATTTATTTTTGGATTTATTCACATTTTATACACATGAGATTCATTTCCGTTTCTTTTTCGTTCCTCTATTTTTTTATTTTACCAGGATTTCTCTCTAGTTTAAGGTTTTCTATATATTATCCTTTTGATTATATGTTTTATGCGATTTTTTTTTAGCTAAAACAAACGCGAAAAAAAATTTATAAAATAAATTTTAAGGAATCAATGTTATATTTTATGTATTTTTTTTTGTAGCTTATTTGGGATTTTGGCAGGATGTTCATATATTTTGAGTTTTAGGAAGTTTGTGTATAAATTTAATGAAAATTGATGAAAGAAAAGTTAGTCGAGGTAATTGTGGGTAATACATTAATGAGTCTATACACTAAATGAAGATAGAGCTTCTGTAACAGGAGGTGTTAGATTGGAAACTGCAGAAAAAGGTTTGTCAAAATAAACCACGAAAGATAATTAAATCTATTAAAATTAATTTTTATGAAAAAAAAGGTTTAAACAAAAAAATATACTATCATTGATGGTTGATTTTAGTAAATCCAAAAAAATGGTGTTAAATTGGCAAAATTATGCCAAAAAAAACTAAATTTTATAAAAAGGACATTCTATGAATTGGCGTTCAAGTAAAGATTTTGACGAATTTTTATGTTTATCGCATTGAGAACATAATTTAGCGAGTTGTAGGCTAAAAGTTTGATATTTGAGATCTATTTCTGTTTTAGAAATGTTGCCAAAACAACAGTTTGCTTAGTAAAATCATATAAAATATGCCTCATAATTTTATTTGTATTTAATTTTTACCAAATCATTCAAAAAATTTAAATAAAACAAAATAAAGAAAAATCTCAAAAAGGACATTCAGAGTGTTTCTTTACAAAAAAATATTTGGACAAAATTCGCTACTATTTCACTCAAGAACCTAATTAGACGTGTTTTAAGCTTAACTTTTGGAAGCAAATATTGCTTTGGAAAGCTATATTCAAATATATTTTTAGTACACAACTTCTATTAGATATCAAAAATACTTTTGTACAATTTTTTTGCAGTTAAGGAGCTATCGCACTTTTATCTGACGGACAGACGGACATAAACCGTCTTTTTTTTTGTATTTTTGTGTTTCCGTAAGTTTTTTATATGGAAGCTATGGTCAAATGGTGACCGATTGTGACAAAATTGTGCACACTGGCTGGTATTCACATAAGACTTCCTTGTGCTAAATTAAGTGGCCAAAGCTATTACAGTTTATCATTTGTTGGCATTTAAGTGTATTACAGGTAGAATTTAGTCCGTTTCCGTAAGTTTTTTATATGGGAGCTATGGTTAAATGTGAACCGATTTCGTTGAAATTTTATATGCTGCCTAGTGCTTATGTAAAACTTCTAGATATCAAATTTAGTCATCATAACTGTTATAACTTGTCATTTATTAGCAAATAAGCGATTAGCCAAGACGAGGTTATACGGGAGCTATGGTCAAATGTGAACCGATTTTGCCCGATTTCAATACCAAAATTTTCCAAGAAATGAAGAATATTTGTGCAAAATTTGAGTGACCTATATCCTTTCGTTAAGGTTTTATCAAGCCGACAACAATCAGACAGACAGACTGACAGACAGACTAACAGACAGACAGACAGACAGACAGACAGACAGACAGACATACAGACAGACAGACAGGCAGACAGACAGACAGACAGACAGACAGACAGACAGACAGACAGACAGACAGACAGACAGACAGACAGACAGACAGACAGACAGATAGACAGACAGACATCGCTCAATCTTTGACTAAGATTTTATTTTATGTATTTATCTTTCAAATGAAAATTCTTAATTTTAAAAATTTTCTTAGCCTTTGAATATAGAAAAAAATCAAATTTTCTAAAATATTTCATGCCTGCAATTTGAGCTTTTTAATATACTTCAGGAAAATATTTAAATTTTGTCTAAACACTTATTAATAAAAATTTATTTCATATGTCCTTTTTTTTCAAAAATTTTAAAATTTACTTTTTTTTTAATATATTTTCTAAATTAAAATTATTTAAATATTTTCTTAACCTCTTAAAAAAGCAATTAGTTTTATAAACATTTAAAAAAGGGTCCTTCCGTATTCATGTAAGTGAAAAAAATTTCAAAAATTAGTTAGAAGAAAATATAAGTAGAAAAGAGAAGGGAAAGCAAAGAATTACCTGAATAGTAAAACTAAGGTAACCCAGCAAAAAGTATACAAATGTTTCAAAAGCATTAAAACCTAAATATAAGATTTCCATGAAGAGCTTCTGAATTTGTTGGGTTGTTGCCAGAGAATCCAAACAGGCTTTTTGAGTGCAACATAAACTGGTCATAAGTCGTTGCAGTAATTACATTTTTTTCCACCATTCTTCTTTATGCCACGAATTTTTTTTTTTTAAGTTTGACTATAAATTCATACTAACTAAATATAAAATTATTTTTTTAGATTCAGAAATAAATAAATATATTTGTGTTAAACATAAGCAAGGATATTTGTGTGCATGTGTTTGTGCAGTAAAAAGAGCATGTGTAGTATATAGTTTTATTTAATTTAGTTAAATTGTATAAAGAACTTTAGTTTTTATATTACTTCTTGCTTTTTTATTTTCATATATATTTTTCTAGTTTTTATTTGGAGCACACTTTTCATTTAGAATGAACTGGGAAATTTTTATAATAATATTTGAATAAGCATGTAGAAAACTCTTTTTTATTTCATCATAAATAAACTTGCAATTAGGGGAAAAATATATGAAAAGAATAATAATATAATAAAAAATAGGGAAAATATGTTATTAGTTAAACAATTTCTTAAAACGAAAAATTTTCTATAGAAAAATTTTTTATAACAAAAAATTTTCTATAGAAAAATTTTTTATAACAAAAAATTTTCTATAGACAAATTTTTTATAACAAAAAATTTTCTATAGAAAAATTTTTTATAACAAAAAATTTTCTATAGAAAATTTTTTGTTATAAAAAAATTTTCTATAGAAAAATTGTTTATAACGAAAGATTTTCTATAGAAAATTTTTTTATAACGAAAAATTTTTTTATAACGAAAAATTTTCTATAGAAAATTTTTCGTTATAAAAAAATTTTCTATAGAAAATTTTTCGTTATAAAAAAATTTTTCGATATAAAAAAATTTTCTATAGAAAATCTTTCGTTATAAACAATTTTTCTATAGAAAATTTTTTTATAACAAAAAATTTTCTATAGAAAATTTTTCGTTATAAAAAAATTTTCTATAGAAAATTTTTTGTTATAAAAAAATTTTCTATAGAAAATTTTTTGTTATAAAAAATTTTTCTATAGAAAATTTTTTGTTATAAAAAATTTGTCTATAGAAAATTTTTTTATAACAAAAAATTTTCTATAGAAAATTTTTTTATAACGAAAAATTTTCTATAGAAAATTTTTTTATAACGAAAAATTTTCTATAGAAAATTTTTTTATAACGAAAAATTTTCTATAGAAAATTTTTTTATAACGAAAAATTTTCTATAGAAAATTTTTTTATAACGAAAAATTTTCTATAGAAAATTTTTTTATAACGAAAAATTTTCTATAGAAAATTTTTTTATAACGAAAAATTTTCTATAGAAAATTTTTTTATAACGAAAAATTTTCTATAGAAAATTTTTTTATAACGAAAAATTTTCTATAGAAAATTTTTTTATAACGAAAAATTTTCTATAGAAAATTTTTTTATAACGAAAAATTTTCTATAGAAAATTTTTTTATAACGAAAAATTTTCTATAGAAAATTTTTTTATAACGAAAAATTTTCTATAGAAAATTTTTTTATAACGAAAAATTTTCTATAGAAAATTTTTTTATAACGAAAAATTTTCTATAGAGAATTTTTTTATAACGAAAAATTTTCTATAGAAAATTTTTTTATAACGAAAAATTTTCTATAGAAAATTTTTTTATAACGAAAAATTTTCTATAGACAATTTTTTTATAACGAAAAATTTTCTATAGAAAATTTTTTTTTAAAAACGAAAAATTTTCTATAGAAAATTTTTTTTTAAAAACGAAAAATTTTCTATAGAAAATTTTTTTATAACGAAAAATTTTCTATAGAAAATTTTTTTATAACGAAAAATTTTCTATAGAAATTTTTTTTATAACGAAAAATTTTCTATAGAAAATTTTTTTTTTAACGAAAAATTTTCTATAGAAAATTTTTTTATAACGAAAAATTTTCTATAGAAAATTTTTTTATAACGAAAAATTTTTTATAGAAAATTTTTTTATAACGAAAAATTTTCTACAGAAAAATTTTTTATAACAAAAAATTTTCTATAGAAAATTTTTTTATAACGAAAAATTTTCGATAGAAAATTTTTTTATAACGAAAAATTTTCGATAGAAAATTTTTTTATAACGAAAAATTTTCGATAGCAAATTTTTTTATAACGAAAAATTTTCTATAGAAAATTTTTTTATATCGAAAAATTTTCTATAGAAAATTTTTTTATATCGAAAAATTTTCTATAGAAAATTTTTTTATATCGAAAAATTTTCTATAGAAAATTTTTTTATAACGAAAAATTCAACCTTTTACAGAAAAATTTTTTATAACGAAAAATTTTCTATAGAAAATTTTTTTATAACGAAAAATTTTCTATAGAAAATTTTTTTATAACGAAAAATTTTCTATAGAAAATGTTTTTATAACGAAAAATTTTCTATAGAAAATTTTTTTATAACGAAAAATTTTCTATAGAAAATTTTTTTATAACGAAAAATTTTCTATAGAAAATTTTTTTATAACGAAAAATTTTCTATAGAAAATTTTTTTATAACGAAAAATTTTCTATAGAAAATTTTTTTATAACGAAAAATTTTCTATAGAAAATTTTTTTATAACGAAAAATTTTCTATAGAAAATTTTTTTATAACGAAAAATTTTCTATAGAAAATTTTTTTATAACGAAAAATTTTCTATAGACAATTTTTTTATAACGAAAAATTTTCTATAGAAATTTTTTTTTTAAAAACGAAAAATTTTCTATAGAAAATTTTTTTATAACGAAAAATTTTCTATAGAAAATTTTTTTATAACGAAAAATTTTCTATAGAAAATTTTTTTATAACGAAAAATTTTCTATAGAAAATTTTTTTATAACGAAAAATTTTCTATAGAAAATTTTTTTATAACGAAAAATTTTCTATAGAAAATTTTTTTATAACGAAAAATTTTCTATAGAAAATTTTTTTATAACGAAAAATTTTCTATAGAAAATTTTTTATAACGAAAAATTTTCTATAGAAAATTTTTTTATATCAAAAATTTTCTATAGAAAATTTTTTGTAGCGAAAAATTTTCTATAGAAAATTTTTTTATAACGAAAAATTTTCTATAGAAAATTTTTTTATAACGAAAAATTTTCTATAGAAAATTTTTTATAACGAAAAATTTTCTATAGAAAATTTTTTTATATCAAAAATTTTCTATAGAAAATTTTTTTATAACGAAAAATTTTCTATAGAAAATTTTTTATAACGAAAAATTTTCTATAGAAAATTTTTTTATATCAAAAATTTTCTATAGAAAATTTTTTTTTATCAAAAATATTCCATAGAAAATTTTTTGTAGCGAAAAATTTTCTATAGAAAATTTTTTTATATCGAAAAATTTT
The DNA here is from genome assembly GCA_933228675.1 of Stomorhina lunata. Lineage (NCBI taxonomy): Eukaryota > Metazoa > Arthropoda > Insecta > Diptera > Rhiniidae > Stomorhina > Stomorhina lunata. The sequence goes on from OW121744.1 coordinate 98,482,875, forward strand.
CTATAGAAAATTTTTTTATATCGACAAATTTTCTATAGAATTTTTTTTTCGATATAAAAAAATTTTCTATAGAAAATTTTTCGATATAAAAAAATTTTCTATAGAAAATTTTTCGATATAAAAAAATTTTCTATAGAAAATTTTTCGCTACAAAAAATTTTCTATGGAATATTTTTGATAAAAAAAAATTTTCTATAGGAAATTTTTGATACAAAAAAAATTTCTATAGAAAATTTTTTTATATCAAAAATTTTCTATAGAAAATTTTTTTATATCAAAAATTTTCTATAGAAAATTTTTTTATATCAAAAATTTTCTATAGAAAATTTTTTTATATCAAAAATTTTTTATAGAAATTTTTTTTGTATCAAAAATTTCCTATAAAAAATTTTCTATAGAAAATTTTTGATATAAAAAAATTTTCTATAGAAATTTTTTTTGTATCAAAAATTTCCTATAGAAAATTTTTTTTTATCAAAAATATTCCATAGAAAATTTTTTGTAGCGAAAAATTTTCTATAGAAAATTTTTTTATATCGAAAAATTTTCTATAGAAAATTTTTTTATATCGAAAAATTTTCTATAGAAAATTTTTTTATATCGAAAAATTTTCTATAGAAAATTTTTTTATATCAAAAATTTTCTATAGAAAATTTTTTTATATCAAAAATTTTCTGTAGAAAATTTTTTTATATCAAAAATTTTCGATAGAAAATTTTTTTATATCAAAAATTTTCTATAGAAAATTTTTTTATATCAAAAATTTTCTATAGAAATTTTTTTTGTATCAAAAATTTCCTATAGAAAATTTTTTTTTATCAAAAATTTTCCATAGAAAATTTTTTGTAGCGAAAAATTTTCTATAGAAAGTTTTTTTATATCGAAAAATTTTCTATAGAAAATTTTTTTATATCGAAAAATTTTCTATAGAAAATTTTTCGTTACAAAAATTTTCTATAGAAAATTTTTTTATGTCGAAAAATTTTCTAAAGAAAATTTTTTTATCTTTAAAAATTTTCTATAGAAAATTTTTTTATATCGAAAAATTTTCTATAGAAAATTTTTTTATATCGAAAAATTTTCTATAGAAAATTTTTTTATATCGAAAAATTTTCTATAGAAAATTTTTTTATATCAAAAATTTTCTATAGAAAATTTTTTTATATCAAAAATTTTCTGTAGAAAATTTTTTTATATCAAAAATTTTCGATAGAAAATTTTTTTATATCAAAAATTTTCTATAGAAAATTTTTTTATATCAAAAATTTTCTATAGAAATTTTTTTTGTATCAAAAATTTCCTATAGAAAATTTTTTTTTATCAAAAATTTTCCATAGAAAATTTTTTGTAGCGAAAAATTTTCTATAGAAAGTTTTTTTATATCGAAAAATTTTCTATAGAAAATTTTTTTATATCGAAAAATTTTCTATAGAAAATTTTTCGTTACAAAAATTTTCTATAGAAAATTTTTTTATGTCGAAAAATTTTCTAAAGAAAATTTTTTTATCTTTAAAAATTTTCTATAGAAAATTTTTTTATATCGAAAAATTTTCTATAGAAAATTTTTTTATATCGAAAAATTTTCTATAGAAAATTTTTTTATATCGAAAAATTTTCTATAGAAAATTTTTTTATATCAAAAATTTTCTATAGAAAATTTTTTTATATCAAAAATTTTCTATAGAAAATTTTTTTATATCAAAAATTTTCTATAGAAAATTTTTTTATATCAAAAATTTTCTATAGAAAATTTTTTTATATCAAAAATTTTCTATAGAAAATTTTTTTATATCAAAAATTTTCTATAGAAATTTTTTTTGTATCAAAAATTTCCTATAGAAAATTTTTTTTTATCAAAAATTTTCCATAGAAAATTTTTTGTAGCGAAAAATTTTCTATAGAAAATTTTTTTATATCGAAAAATTTTCTATAGAAAATTTTTTTATATCGAAAAATTTTCTATAGAAAATTTTTTTATATCGAAAAATTTTCTATAGAAAATTTTTTTATATCGAAAAATTTTCTATAGAAAATTTTTTTATATCGAAAAATTTTCTATAGAAAATTTTTTTATATCGAAAAATTTTCTATAGAAAATTTTTCGTTACAAAAATTTTCTATAGAAAATTTTTCGATATAAAAAAATTTTCTATAGAAAATTTTTCGATATAAAAAAATTTTCTATAGAAAATTTTTCGATATAAAAAAATTTTCTATAGAAAATTTTTCGATATAAAAAAATTTTCTATAGAAAATTTTTCGCTACAAAAAATTTTCTATGGAAAATTTTTGATAAAAAAAAATTTTCTATAGGAAATTTTTGATACAAAAAAAATTTCTATAGAAAATTTTTGATATAAAAAAATTTTCTATAGAAAATTTTTGATATAAAAAAATTTTCTATAGAAAATTTTTGATATAAAAAAATTTTCTATAGAAAATTTTTGATATAAAAAAATTTTCTATAGAAAATTTTTGATATAAAAAAATTTTCTATAGAAAATTTTTGATATAAAAAAATTTTCTATAGAAAATTTTTCGATATAAAAAAATTTTCTATAGAAAATTTTTCGATATAAAAAAATTTTCTATAGAAAATTTTTCGATATAAAAAAATTTTCTATAGAAAATTTTTAAAGATAAAAAAATTTTCTTTAGAAAATTTTTCGACATAAAAAAATTTTCTATAGAAAATTTTTGTAACGAAAAATTTTCTATAGAAAATTTTTCGATATAAAAAAATTTTCTATAGAAAATTTTTCGATATAAAAAAACTTTCTATAGAAAATTTTTCGCTACAAAAAATTTTCTATGGAAAATTTTTGATAAAAAAAAATTTTCTATAGGAAATTTTTGATACAAAAAAAATTTCTATAGAAAATTTTTGATATAAAAAAATTTTCTATAGAAAATTTTTGATATAAAAAAATTTTCTATCGAAAATTTTTGATATAAAAAAATTTTCTACAGAAAATTTTTGATATAAAAAAATTTTCTATAGAAAATTTTTGATATAAAAAAATTTTCTATAGAAAATTTTTCGATATAAAAAAATTTTCTATAGAAAATTTTTCGATATAAAAAAATTTTCTATAGAAAATTTTTCGATATAAAAAAATTTTCTATAGAAAATTTTTAAAGATAAAAAAATTTTCTTTAGAAAATTTTTCGACATAAAAAAATTTTCTATAGAAAATTTTTGTAACGAAAAATTTTCTATAGAAAATTTTTCGATATAAAAAAATTTTCTATAGAAAATTTTTCGATATAAAAAAACTTTCTATAGAAAATTTTTCGCTACAAAAAATTTTCTATGGAAAATTTTTGATAAAAAAAAATTTTCTATAGGAAATTTTTGATACAAAAAAAATTTCTATAGAAAATTTTTGATATAAAAAAATTTTCTACAGAAAATTTTTGATATAAAAAAATTTTCTATAGAAAATTTTTGATATAAAAAAATTTTCTATAGAAAATTTTTCGATATAAAAAAATTTTCTATAGAAAATTTTTCGATATAAAAAAATTTTCTATAGAAAATTTTTCGATATAAAAAAATTTTCTATAGAAAATTTTTCGCTACAAAAAATTTTCTATGGAATATTTTTGATAAAAAAAAATTTTCTATAGGAAATTTTTGATACAAAAAAAATTTCTATAGAAAATTTTTTTATATCAAAAATTTTCTATAGAAAATTTTTTATAGGAAATTTTTGATACAAAAAAAATTTCTATAAAAAATTTTTGATATAAAAAAATTTTCTATAGAAATTTTTTTTGTATCAAAAATTTCCTATAGAAAATTTTTTTTTATCAAAAATATTCCATAGAAAATTTTTTGTAGCGAAAAATTTTCTATAGAAAATTTTTTTATATCGAAAAATTTTCTATAGAAAATTTTTTTATATCGAAAAATTTTCTATAGAAAATTTTTTTATATCGAAAAAAAAATTCTATAGAAAATTTGTCGATATAAAAAAATTTTCTATAGAAAATTTTTCGATATAAAAAAATTTTCTATAGAAAATTTTTCGCTACAAAAAATTTTCTATGGAATATTTTTGATAAAAAAAAATTTTCTATAGAAAATTTTTGATATAAAAAAATTTTCTATAGAAAATTTTTCGTTATAAAAAATTTTCTATAGAAAATTTTTCGTTATAAAAAAATTTTCTATAGAAAATTTTTGATATAAAAAAATTTTCTATAGAAAATTTTTCGTTATAAAAAATTTTCTATAGAAAATTTTTCGTTATAAAAAAATTTTCTATAGAAAATTTTTCGTTATAAAAAAATTTTCTATAGAAAATTTTTCGCTACAAAAAATTTTCTATAGAAAATTTTTGATATAAAAAAATTTTCTATAGAAAATTTTTCGTTATAAAAAATTTTCTATAGAAAATTTTTCGTTATAAAAAAATTTTCTATAGAAAATTTTTCGTTATAAAAAAATTTTCTATAGAAAATTTTTCGTTATAAAAAAATTTTCTATAGAAAATTTTTCGTTATAAAAAAATTTTCTATAGAAAATTTTTCGTTATAAAAAAATTTTCTATAGAAAATTTTTCGTTATAAAAAAATTTTCTATAGAAAATTTTTCGTTATAAAAAAATTTTCTATAGAAAATTTTTCGTTATAAAAAAATTTTCTATAGAAAATTTTTCGTTTTTAAAAAAAAAATTTCTATAGAAAATTTTTCGTTATAAAAAAATTGTCTATAGAAAATTTTTCGTTATAAAAAAATTTTCTATAGAAAATTTTTCGTTATAAAAAAATTTTCTATAGAAAATTTTTCGTTATAAAAAAATTTTCTATAGAAAATTTTTCGTTATAAAAAAATTTTCTATAGAAAATTTTTCGTTATAAAAAAATTTTCTATAGAAAATTTTTCGTTATAAAAAAATTTTCTATAGAAAATTTTTCGTTATAAAAAAATTTTCTATAGAAAATTTTTCGTTATAAAAACATTTTCTATAGAAAATTTTTCGTTATAAAAAAATTTTCTATAGAAAATTTTTCGTTATAAAAAAATTTTCTATAGAAAATTTTTCGTTATAAAAAATTTTTCTGTAAAAGGTTGAATTTTTCGTTATAAAAAAATTTTCTATAGAAAATTTTTCGATATAAAAAAATTTTCTATAGAAAATTTTTCGATATAAAAAAATTTTCTATAGAAAATTTTTCGATATAAAAAAATTTTCTATAGAAAATTTTTCGTTATAAAAAAATTTGCTATCGAAAATTTTTCGTTATAAAAAAATTTTCTATCGAAAATTTTTCGTTATAAAAAAATTTTCTATCGAAAATTTTTCGTTATAAAAAAATTTTCTATAGAAAATTTTTTGTTATAAAAAATTTTTCTGTAGAAAATTTTTCGTTATAAAAAAATTTTCTATAAAAAATTTTTCGTTATAAAAAAATTTTCTATAGAAAATTTTTCGTTATAAAAAAATTTTCTATAGAAAATTTTTCGTTAAAAAAAAAATTTTCTATAGAAAATTTTTCGTTATAAAAAAAATTTCTATAGAAAATTTTTCGTTATAAAAAAATTTTCTATAGAAAATTTTTCGTTATAAAAAAATTTTCTATAGAAAATTTTTCGTTTTTAAAAAAAAATTTTCTATAGAAAATTTTTTTATATCAAAAATTTTCTATAGAAATTTTTTTTGTATCAAAAATTTCCTATAGAAAATTTTTTTTTATCAAAAATTTTCCATAGAAAATTTTTTGTAGCGAAAAATTTTCTATAGAAAATTTTTTTATATCGAAAAATTTTCTATAGAAAATTTTTTTATATCGAAAAATTTTCTATAGAAAATTTTTTTATATCGAAAAATTTTCTATAGAAAATTTTTTTATATCGAAAAATTTTCTATAGAAAATTTTTTTATATCGAAAAATTTTCTATAGAAAATTTTTTTATATCGAAAAATTTTCTATAGAAAATTTTTCGTTACAAAAATTTTCTATAGAAAATTTTTTTATGTCGAAAAATTTTCTAAAGAAAATTTTTTTATCTCGAAAAATTTGCTATAGAAAATTTTATCTCGAAAAATTTGCAATAGAAAATTTTTATATCGAAGAATTTTCTATAGAAGATTTTTTATATCAAAAAATTTTCTATAGAAAATTTTTGTAACGAAAAATTTTCTATAGAAAATTTTTTTGTAATGAAAAATTTTCTATAGAAAATTTTTTTGTAATGAAAAATTTTCTATAGAAAATTTTTTTGTAATGAAAAATTTTCTATACAATTTTTTTTTGTATAGATTTCGATAGACAATTTTTTTATAACGAAAGATTTTCTATAGAAAATTTTTTTAAAAATTTGCTTTATACAAATTTTTATACAGAAAAAAATGTAAAATTTCGATAGAAAACTGTTTATATAAAAAGAGTTTCTATAGAAAAATTTTCATATCTAAAGATTTCTGACGACATAAAAAAATGTTTCTAATTTTTCAAAAAAAAATTTAAGTTTTTATAAAAAGGACATTCTGAAGGTTCCTTTAAAATGTAATTTTTTTTTGTTTATTTTTGAGTTTTATATTGAGAACAATGTTTAACGAGTTGTTAGCTAAAAAAAATCTTATCAAAAATTGCTATAAGCTTAGAAAAATTTACTTTAAGTTTTGGCAAAATTTTTCTAGCCATCTTATGACATTTAAATTGCTTATAATTCACATTTTACTCTTAAAGTATTTATATCACAAAATTTTCTTAAACACTTATGGGTTTTGGAGTAAGAAGATTTATACTTAAAGCAATATTAGGAAAAACCTTTTGGCCAACAAGGATTTAAAAACTCTTTGGTTGTTTCGTTAAGCGGTGGCTGGGTGGTGTTTGAATTAATATTAACCAAACAAATGTAAAATGTATGTACATTAAACCCTTAAGCATTACAGCGTAAAACCGCGTAATTTTTATAAAAATAAAACATAAAAAAAGTAATAACACATTATAAGTGACCGTAAAGGAACGGTCATGTGTGATTAAAATAACAAGAACAACATCCAACCAAATAAACCATTTTAAAACATTACTTTGGTTTAATTCAAAAACCATTGTTTAACAAAATCTTAAAAAACCAAACAAAACCTTTCTCATACTCTCACACAGAAGACCTTTTTCAAATGGTGATGATTTTTTTTTTGGAAAGGCAGGTCTAGAAAAAATTATAAAGTCATTTATCTTATTTTGTCAAATTTAAAATAAAATAAAACAAGTATATCAACAAATCATTTTATATCGAGTTTTCAGCTCATTTACACAAACTTATGGTTAGTATAGATTTTCATGACTTTCTGTTGTTTCTTTCTTTTATATATTTCTTTATCCTTTTTTCTAAGTTAACAAAAACAAGTCAGTGCCAAGGTTTATCCTTTTTTTTGGTGTTTGACTAGCTGTCACTTAGTTATTTTAGATTTGCTGATAGTACTTGCAAGTTTTCATCAATTTGCTAGTTTTATTTTATATTCTTTTTGGAAATTACTGTTTCAAATTGTTATTTATGTGATTTTATCTCTGGTGTTTGTGGAAGTTTGTATGAATTTTAAGTTGACATGAGACAAGTGTTTTTATTGCTCGCTGATTAATGGCTACTGTGACATTGAAATTAATATGTTTGCCAAAAGAAATGGGAGAATAAGAAAAAAGAAGTTTTAAATTTAAAACAAAAGTTTTAAAATCTAGTTTGCTTTCTAGAAGGTAAATATAAGATTTTACTTAGATATTTTTGGCTTACAATATGTGCTTTTAAATATTCTAATAGAATATCTAATTAATTTAAAAAAAGTCGTATTAATAAAAAAGTTTTTCATATGTCCTTTTTCGAAAATGTTTAAAATTTCTTTTGAATTGACATTTAAACATCAAATTTTCTAATCATAGACATAAATAGTGTAAATTATAGATTCTATAAATTATCGATTCTTTAAAATATTTGTTAGTTTTTTTTTACTAATATAAGATCTTTCTTAAATATTTTTGGCTTACAATATGTATTTTGAAGTATTCTACTAGAATATGCACTTAAATTTAAAAAAATCTCTGTAGCAAAAAAAATTTTCGTATATCCTTTTTTTTTGAAAATTTTCAAAATTACCTTTAGATTGACATTCAAACAATAAATTTTCTGCTCATAGACATTAAAAGTGTAAATTTCAAATTCTTTAAAATATTTAAATATTATTTCTTCTAATATAAGATTTTACTTAAATATTTTTGGCAAACAATATGTATTTTTAGTTATTCTAACGAAATGTGTTATTAATTTTGTAAGTTATTTATTAACAAAAATCGTTTTCATATATCCTTTTTTTTTGAAAATGTCAAAAACCACCTTTAGATTGATATTCAAGCAAAACAATTTGTTATCATAGACATGAATAGTGTGAATTTCATGTTCCTTGAAATATTTCTTAAATTTTTTACTAAAACTTTAACTTACTTTACTTTAATGCTTTAACTTACAATATGTATTTTTAAGTATTCCAATGGAATATGTAATTTGTTTTGTAAAATTCCTTTTAATAAAAATGTTTTCCATATATCCTTCTTTTCGAAAATGTCCAAACCATCTTTAGATTGACATCCAAACAAAAATTGTATATACAATTTTTTTCTACTAAAACTAAAACTTTTCAAAATATTTGTATGTCCTTATATAAATCGAATTCTATTCTCTATATCAAAGATGCCCAAAAATTCCTTATGGAGAGCAAACACCAATAGATGTAAAGAAAAACAAATTTTTGTTTTATATTTTTTGTTGTAAAAACTAAAACATACAAAGTAAAAGAATATCATACGCATTTAGAAAAATAAATGAGTACCAAGCGCATAGGCCTTAGGCGCATAGGCTCTAAAACATAGTTCGCCTATAGCAAAGGTAAATCTGTAAAAACTGCGCTCACTTGGGTATGAGCAATTTTTTCTTTGTCTTTCTGGAAATAGAAGTATCCCTTATAATATAAAGCCTGGGTCCCTTAATAAACCACTGCAGATTATAATGGTTAATGAGGATCGACAATTAAATCAAAATTGTCATCTATATATAGAATTATTAGCTCAACTACTGGCACATTCTTCTCGAGCAAGACGATTGGGTCATTTTGACTCTCCTGGGACCTTAACGCCCAATCTAGGGAGTCTTTAGCATCATTTGCACTGTACGCTTCTAGAAGAGACATATGCATTAGATAGGGCTTACTCCCTCTAATAATGTCGGCCCTTCGAGATTGTTATCTCTACTGATCTTTTTTAGTCAAAGGCTTTGACTCTATGTCGGAGAATGAAGTGGAAGGGAGCTTGTTCATCCCAATGATAGGGAAGTGTATTTGTTTCAAGCTTCTTCGGGTATATACAGGGCTACCAAATGTCTAAGATGTGGAAGATTCTATGCAAGTAATATAAATTTATGCTCAAAGGGATTATATCGTTGCCAGTTACTATATAAATAACATAAATAAAAAGTTTGTTTAATATTTGTTATTATTTCTTATCAATTTAAGTTTGTTTGAAAGAAAAATTTTGACTACAATTAGTAGTTTTTAGTCGGCCAATGGAATATGTATTAAGATTTGTGAATATCTCTTTAACAAAAAAATTTTTCATATATCCTTTTTTTGGAATATGTTCCAATATCAACTAAAACTAGTTCTGAAGGTCAAAATTTTCTTACCATTAATGTAATTATTATAAAATAAATATTATTTATGAAAAAATCGATTTTTTTATATAAATTTTGGTTTTTTTATATCTTAACTAAAATTTTTTAAAAAGTTTTTTTGCCTGCAATTTGTGGTCTTTATTAGCCTTTTAGAATATTTCTTTACTTATGTAAAATTTCTATTCGTTTAATACTTGTTTATATATCCTTTTTTGGTATTTGGCCAAATATCAACTGAAATTGTTACCCTAACTGAATACTATGTTCCTAGTGTCGTAATAATCATAAAATCAAATATTTTTAAAAAATTATTATTTCTCCATTAAAATAACAAACTTCAAATAATATTATTGTTTTACAATTTGTAGATTTTAATTAGTTACCCCGATATATATTTTCTTTCTTAAAATTCTAACTTACATAAAAGTTGCTTATATATCCTTTTTTAATATGTTCAAATGACACTTTAATACTTATAGCGACTTTTTATTGATATTGTTATAAATAGTGCAAGAATCCATATAATACATTTTAGTTTTTTTTTTTTCAAATAAACCTAAACGTTATAAAAAGTCTTATTTTATTTTAAAACTTTTTAAATAATATTTCTTCATATGTTAATTATTTAATAACATTTCTTCATATGTTACATATTAAGCTCAAAATTATTTTTCGAATAAATTCATTTTTTCAAAAATTCTTTCCTAATTTATCCTTCTACATTCTAGATCTTCTTAAATTTTTATATCTCAAAGCTCCTCAGCACACATGTGTTAACAGCATATCAAGGAAACAACAAAAAAAAAACCTACAAAACTTACATGCATGTATTTTAAAATAAATGACCATTGTCCTTGTCACCTTTGCTACAAAATCATAAATTTCAAATGCAAACGCGACACCATCTCTATACATTAATGCTTTTATGGTCTTCTATTTTTCTATGATTTTTCAAGTTATAATCGGAACTAAATGTAACATACAAATACAGTAAAAGCTTTATTCGGGACTCTAGTATTAACGATATTCCGAACCATTGTTTGGACTATAGTAATCAGGACTATGTCAGGACTATAGTCGATACTATAGTTGGGACTATATCGATATTGCAGTATCAACTATAGTCGGGACTATAGTACAAACTATAGTCGGAACTATAGTATAAACTACAGTCGGAACTATAGTATAAACTACAGTCGGAACTATAGTTTAAACTATAGTAGGGCCTATAGTATACATTTAAATCGGCACTATAGTATAAACTATAGTCGGGAACGTAGTCGGGACTATAACAGTAGTCAGGACTATAGTCGGGACTACAGTATAATCTAAAGCCTGACTATAGTAGGGCCTATAGTATACATTATAGTTGGACTATAGTCTGGATTATAGTCTGGATTATAGTCGGGACTATAGTCGGAACTATAGTCGGGACTATGGTCGGAACTATTGTCGAGACTATAGTATAAACAATAGTCGGGGCTATAGTATTAACTATTTTCTGGCCTATAGTATAAACTATAGTCGGGACTATAGTATAAACTATAGTCGGGACTATAGTATAAACTATAGTCGGAATTATGGTAGGGACTATAGTATAAACAGTAGTCAGGACTATAGTCGGGAATACATTATAATCTAAAGCCTGGACTGTAGTCGGGACTGTAGTATACATTATAGTCGGGAATATAGTAAAAACTATAGTCTGCACTATAGTATTAACTATAGTCTGCACTATAGATTAACTATAGTTGGGACTATAGTATAAACTATAGTCTAGATTATAGTCGGGACTATAGCCGGGAGTACAGTCGATACTATAGTCGGAACTATTGTTGGGAATATAGTCGGGACTGTAGTCGGGACTGTAGTCGGGACTATATTCGGGAACTTTAGTCGAGACTATAGTCGGGAGTATATTCAGGGGCTTTAGTCGGGATTATAGTGGGGAACTATAGTCGGGACTATAATCAGGACTATAGGCGGGACTATAGTCAGGACTAAAGTCGTACTATAGTCGGGACTATAGTTGGTACTATAGTCGGGACTATAGTCTAGACTATAGTTGGTACTATAGTCGGGACTATAGTTGGTATAGTGGGGAACTATAGTCGGGACTATAATCAGGACTATAGGCGGGACTATAGTCGGGACTATAGTCGGGACTAAAGTCGTACTATAGTCGGGACTATAGTTGGTACTATAGTCGGGACTATAGTCTAGACTATACTTGGTACTATAGTCGGAACTATAGTTGGTACTATAGTCGGGACTATAGTCTAGACTATAGTCGGGACTATAGTCGGGACTATAGTCGGGACTATAGTCGGGACTATAGTCGGGACTATAGTCTGGACTATAGTCGGGACTATTGTCTGGAATAAAGTCGGGACTATAGTCGGGACTATAGCCGGACTATAGTTGGGACTATAGTCGGGACTATACTCGGGACTATTATCGGGACGATAGTCGGGACTATAGTCGGGATTATAGTCGGGACTATAGTCGGGACAATTGTCAGGACTATAGTCGGCATTACAGCCGGGACTACAGCCGGGACTATATTCGGGACTATTGTCAGGACTATATTCGGTGGCTATATTCGGGACTATAGTGGGGACTTTAGTCGGGAGTATAGTGGGGACTACAGTCGGGACTATAGTATAACCCATAGTCGGGGACTATAGTATAAATTGTATTCGAGGACTACAGTACCAACTTTAGTCGGGGACGATAGTATAAACTATAGTCGGGGACTATAGTATAAACTATAGTCGGGGACTATAGTATAAACTATAGTCGGGGACTATAGTATAAACTATAGTCATGGGCAATAGAATAAACTTTGATCAGGAACTATGGTATAAACAGTAGTTAGGAAGTCTTGGACAGGCTTAACTTAGGACTATTGTATATTCAAGGACTTTAGTATTGCTGGGTATTATATATTTGGTATTTAAGTTCTCTGCATTTTTGATATTGTTTTAAGTTAAACCAAGTAAAGCATTTTTCCAGGATTCATATTATATTAATTTCGGGTTAAAAAAAAATTATATAATATTTGTTTCCTTGACGTTGTTGCAAACTTTACATTTGTTTTTCAACACTCTAATATAAAGTTAACATTGATTACTGCTACAACTGTTTAACTCCAAGTAAGTGTATATTTGTGTGTGAGTTCGAAAGGACTTAAATATACGTGTAAGTGCAGAAGTTTGTGTTGAAAGGAAATAACTCACATTGAATTGAAGACCATCATATACATCCTGGTCCCATGTGAGCATCATTTATACACCACAACCACAATTTATATGTTCGCGTATACGTTTTTTTCGTTTTGCTAGTGGGCAACCCATTTCATTTCGAAATACTTTATGCAGGACCTCAACAGCAGTAAAGGAACGTAGCAGCAAAAAAAAAAAATGTTATGTTGTCTCATTAACTTTTAACTAAAATTGTATATTCTATAACAAAACGAACAAAAAACGGAAATAAATATATAAAAAGTAGAAAAAATTCGTAGTAACTCATACAAATGTTGTAGTTGAGCCATGTGATGGTTATTTGAGCTTCAGTACTCGCTATAGTTGTAGTGAGAATGTTAAGCTTAATTTTCATTGTAAAAATATATATTTTTTTGCTGATATCCTGCCAACTCCTGGCTCTGTGTTACTTTTCTTGTTTAAAAAAATAATGAAGGAACAAATTTTTTTGTTCAGTTAAATAAAAAATAAATATATATTTTCTAACAACAACACTTCTCAAAAAATGTTGGAAAAAAAATATTATTTTATTAACAAGACAAATATTGTTAAGCTTTTGCCAAAGACCAGCTAAATTTTGTATGAAGGATATGTTAGGAAGAGTTTTGAAAAAAAGTCTCTTATTGCATTTTGGGTTTGAGTTGGCAACAAATGTATTGTTGTTTCTTTATTGGATGAACCTTGGCTTTTTTTCATATTTTCTATTTTATTTTTCTAAGGTACAAGGGTTATAAAAATATAAAAATTAATTTTAATGTGACAGCGAAAATATTTTTTTCCACTCAAGTTTATACAAAAAAATATGAAACAATACTTGGAAATGGCAAGGCAAAAAAATGAAATTTTATATGATGTTTTAATTAGTGCTGGTTTGTTCATATGCCAATGTTGTCCTTTAAAGGAATGAAGCAAACAAAAAATTAGATAGTAAAATATTTTATTTCTTATATTTAATAAATGTAAAAAAAAAATATTTTGATATTTTGCCTTTTAAAGGAAAGCAACAAATTAGGTTTCATTGCTGAAAAAAATTCTATTTGTTTTATATAAACATTTTTTAAAAAATATTTTTTAAGTAATTGTCTTTGACTTTTCAATAAAATTTTTAGCTTACAACTCGTAAAACTATTAGATCTTTGCAATGCACAAACAATTTTTAGAAAAACTTGATATATAACATAACCTCTTGAATGTCCTTTTTTTAATATTCAAATTTATATGGCAAAAAAGGTGCTATGTTATCGTAGGCTTAGAGACAAATTGGAACAAAGAAGGAAATACTTTTTAACAAGTTCTTCAAAAAAAATTTAGTGTCATAAATGTTTTATAGAAAAATTATAAAATAGAAAGAAACGAAAATTTTCAACAAAGAATTTTTTACAGAAAAATTTTCACGACACAAAATGCAAATTGCAATAATAACTATTTTCTATAGAAAAAATTTTGTAATGATTCACAAGGAAAAATTTTCTATAGAAAGTTTTTATAACGAAAAGTTTTAATTACGAAAAATATTCTATAGACAAATTGTTATCACGAAAAATTTTCTATAGAAAAATTTTCATCACGAAAAATTTTCTATAGAAAAATTTGTATCAATAGAGAAATTTTTTTAACAAAAAATTTTCTATATAAAAATATTTATCACAAAAAATTTTCTATGGAACAATTTTTATAACGAAAAATTTTTATAACGAAAAATTTTTCTATAGAAAAATTTTTCTATAGAAAAATTTTTGTAACGAAAAATTTTTCTATAGAAAAATTTTTATAACGAAAAATTTTTCTATAGAAAAAATTTTATAACGAAAAATTTTTTTATAGAAAAATTTTTATAACGAAAAATTTTTCTAGAAAAGTTTTTACAACGAAAAATTTTTCTATAGAAAAATTTTTATAACGAAAAATTTTTCTATAGAAAAATTTTTATAACGAAAAATTTTTCTATAGAAAAATTTTGATAACGAAAAATTTTTCTGAAGAAAAATTTTTATAACGAAAAATTGTTCTATAGAAAAATTTTTATAACCAAAAATTTTTTTATAGAAAAATTTTTATAACAAAAAATTTTTTTACAACGAAAAATGTTTCTATAGAAAAATTTTTATAACGAAAATTTTTTCTATAGAAAAATTTTTATAACGAAAAATTTTTCTTTAGAAAAATTTTGATAACGAAAAATTTTTCTAAAGAAAAATTTTGATAACGAAAAATTTTTCTAAAGAAAAATTTTTATAACCAAAAATTTTTCTATAGAAAAATTTTTATAACCAAAAATTTTTTTATAGAAAAATTTTTATAACAAAAAATTTTTCTATAGAAAAATTTTTATAACAAAAAATTTTTCTATAGAAAAATTTTTATTACAAAAAATTTTCTATAGAAAAATTTTTATCACGAAAAAATTTCTATAGAAAAATTTTTATCACGAAAAATTTTCTATAAAAAAATTTTTATTACGAAAAATTTTTTATAGAAAAATTTTTATCACGAAAAATTTTCTATAGAAAAATTTTTATCACGAAAAATTTTCTATAGAAAAATTTTTATCACGAAAAATTTTTTATAGAAAAATTTTTATCACGAAAAATTTTCTATAGAAAAATTTTTATCACGAAAAATTTTCTATAGAAAAATTTTTATCACGAAAAATTTTCTATAGAAAAATTTTTATCACGAGAAATTTTCTATAGAAAAATTTTTATCACGAGAAATTTTCTATAGAAAAATTTTTATCACGAAAAATTTTCTATAGAAGTATTTTTATCACGAAAAATTTTCCATAGAAAAATTTTTATCACGAAAAATTTTCTATGGAAAAATTTTTATCACGAAAAATTTTCTATAGAAAGATTTTTATCACAAACAAATTTCTATAGAAGTATTTTTATCACGAAAAATTTTCCATAGAAAAATTTTTATCACGAAAAATTTTCTATGGAAAAATTTTTATCACGAAAAATTTTCTATGGAAAAATTTTGATCACGAAAAATTTTCTATAGAAAAATTTTTATCACGAAAAATATTTCTATAGAAAAATTTTTATAACGAAAAGTTTTTCTATAGAAAAATTTTTATAACGAAAAATTTTTCTATAGAAATATTTTTATAAAGAAAAATTTTTCTATAGAAAAATTTTTATAACGAAAAATTTTTCTATAGAAAAATTTTCTATAGAAATTTTTTTTAAAAAGTTTTATAGAAATTTTTATTTAAAAAGTTTTATATAAAAAAATTTTCTGTAGAAAAAATTCGTAAAGAAAAATTTTGTATAGAAATATTTTTATAACTAAAAATTTTTAAAATAAAAAGTTTTGTATAGAAAAATTTTTAAATATAAAATTTTAATAACGAAAAATAACAAAAAAGTTTCCAGAAAAATTTTCAATTTTCAATTTTGTATAATGAAAAATTTTCTAAATAAAATTTGTATTGCGAAATATAGAAAATTTTTATAAGTAACAATTTCTGTTGAAAATTTGTGTAACTAAAATTTTTCTTTAGAAAAAAATGTTCTATAGAAAATTAAAAAAAAAAAATTTCTATAGAAAAATTTCTATAATAAAAACTCTCTATAGAAAATATTTTATAATGAAAAATTTTTGAAAACGAAAAGTTTTCTATACAAACATTTTATATAATGAAAAATTTTCTATTGAAAAGTTTTTTATAACGAAAAATTTTCTGTAGAAAAATTTTTTATAGAAAAATTTTTTATAACGAAAAATTTTCTATAAAATAATTTTTTTTAACGAAAAATTTTCTATAGAATAATTTTCTATAAAGAAAAATTTTCTATAGAATATTTTTTTATAACGAAAAATTTTCTATCGAAAAATTCCTATAACGAAAGGTTTTTTTATATAAATTTTTTTCATCACCAAAAATTGTCTATAGAAAGGTTTTTTAAAACGAAATTTTCTATAGAAAAATTTTTTCTAACGAAAAATTTTTCTATTTAAATAGAAACATTTTTTACAACAATTTTTTATAACAAATTTTTGTTACAAAAATTTTTTATAGAAAATATCTATAGAAGAATTTTTGTAACAAAAAATTTTCTGTAGAAAACTTCAATAACAAAAAAATGTTCTATAGAAACATTTTTTTAAAAACATTTCTAAAAAATTTTTTATTAAAAATTTTTATAACAAAAAAATTTCTATAGAAAAATTTTTACAACAAAAGTTTCTATAGAAAAATGTTATAACAAAAAATTTCTATACAAACCTTTTTAAAGAAAAATTTTTTACTTTTTTAACAGAAAAATTTCTAAAACGAAAATTTATTTGAATAGAATTTTTTTTTATCAAATAATTTAAGTTTCAGATAAATTTAGTTGTTTCTGCATTTTTACACTTTTTGTGAAAATACGCAAAGTATCTCCAATATCTCAAATATTTTTTCAAATACATTTGAAAATTCTACTGCAGCATATTTTGTGGTATTAGTGGTATTAACAGCGCACAAATATCCAAATGCATTGATGTTCATACAAACAAGTGTTATTTGTACAATAAACCTTGCCCTGTAGTCCTGCGAATCGATCACAATAAGTTCCTTAACTTTTTATAGCTGACGCGTCAGTCATGATGATCCAAAATAAGTGAAACCTAAGAATTAATTCTTTGGTTTATAAACAATAACTATCTCGAATCGTTAAGTCATTTCGAACTGCTGAGTCATCTTACATTGCTGAGTCATCCTAAATTGTAGAGTCATCTTGAACTGCTTTGTTATATTTAAAGAATGAAAGTTAACATCGAAAGAATTTTATCTAGAATTTACAAAGAGATTCATGTTACCAATGACGATAGTTAAAGGGTCAATAGGCCCTTATACTGTTTACAAGGTGCTAGAAAAATGGTCAAATGTCCTTTTGAATTATATTTAAAATCATTTGAGGAGTTCATTAAGCCTATTTGGTCTGCTGGGTTGATATTTAACAAAATCTATTGCTATAAGGTGTGAAAGTGTGTTACAATTTGTTCACCATCATTACCAAGGTAATTATAAAAATATATTTAAAATATTGTGTAACTCAATTAATATTTATAGACAATTTCTATATGAATTTAACTATAACATAATTTTCAATTATAATTTCATAAATTGAAATTTCAATACAAAATTCGTTACAATTTTTTTTTAATTCTGAGTCTGATGCCAGACCATTGATAGTTGCTTGCATTTTGCCACAATTGGCCACAATCTCTCGCTCATTTGGCGATTTCAAACTTATTACAAAATATTATTACATTTATGTTATTATGACCCATCGATATTATTACAATTATGAATTCATTAAAATTAAATATATTATTTTACATATATTACTCATAAGTAAGTGTGAAAAACCAAACTAACCAAAGAGTATTTGGTTGTAGTTATTGGCCACTGGACCGGATGTTTATTGATAATTTGTAAATTATTATTTTGTTGATAAGGTGTCATCAGGTGGGAATGTGTATACGTATGTATGTGTTTGTTTTATGCGGTTTATAATAAGTTTAATGAGTTTAAAATTATTGTAAAGAGTTCATTAGTGAAATGAGTTTGTAATGAATTTATAGATAATTTAACATATGTTTAATAAATTTTGTAAATATTTATTAATAAAGGATATCCTTTGGGGTGATATGTTTGTAAAAGTGTTAAATATAGATAAGAATTTAGGCATGCTATTGTGATATATTATTTTATGAGAAATTATGGTGATAAATTTTTATTAAAAAATTATTATTTTCATCTTTTTTAGATATTTTAAAGAATTTTTTCTTACTTACGACTCGCTAAATTAAAGGCTTAATGCAATAGAAAAATAATTTTTAAAAAATCTTTCTTTTTTACTTTAACCTACGAATGTCCTTTTTCTGAATATTTTTATTCTTTGGTAGAAAATGTTGATAACAATCAAAATCCTTATCTTAGTTGTTCTGATTCATTACAAAATTTAATTTAAAATTTAAATTTTGGAAAAGCAAAAATTTTTTTAAAAACTTATATATCAAAAAAATTTTCAATTGCATAAATTTTGACAATGTTAAAATATTTAATCATTTTTCTATAGAAAATTTTTTGTTCAAAAAATTTTTGTAAAAAAAATTTTTTTTATAAATTTTTTTTTTCTGAAAATTTTTTGATTGAACATTTTGCTATAGAAAATTTTTTGTGAAAGTAATTAATTTTTATTTGAACCTAGATTTTATGTAGGACTCGAACTCACAACCTTATAAAGAATTGTTTTTTGTCATAGAAATTTTTCTTTAGAAATTTGTTGGTGATAAAATTTTTCAATTGAAAATTTTCTTTGATAAAAATTTTTCTATAATAAATTTTTCATGATATATATTCTTCTATAGAAAATTTTTCAAGATAAAAATTTCTCGTTATAAAAAATTTTTTCTATAGAAAATTTTTCGCTAAAAAAAATTTTCTGTAGAAAATTTTTCGCTACAAAAAATTTCTCTATAGAAAATTTTTCACTAAAATAAATTTTTCTATAGAAAATTTTTCGCTAAAAAAAAATTTTCTATAGAAAATATTTCGCTACAAAAAATTTTTCACTACAAAAATTTTTTGTATAGAAAATTTTCGCTAAAAAAAAATTTTTCTTTAGAAAAAAATTAACAAAAAATTTTTCTATAGAAAATTTTTCGCTATAAAAAATTTTTCTATAGAAAATTTTTCGCTACAAAAAATTGTTCTATAGAAAATTTTTGGCTACAAAAAATTTTTCTATAGAAAATTTTTTGCTACAAAAATTTTTCTATAGAAAATTTTTCGCTACAAAAAATTTTTCTATAGAAAATATTTCGCTACAAAAAATTTTTCTATAGAAAATTTTTCGCTACAAAAATTTTTTGTATAAAAAATTTTTCGCTACAAAAAAATTTTCTAAAGAAAAAGAAATTTTTCACTACAAAAAAATTTTCTATAGATAATTTTTCGTTATTCAAAATTTTTTCCTTACCAAAAAATTTTCTATAAAACATTTTTTTATGGAAAACTTTTCATTATAAAAATTTTTTTATAGAACATTTTTTTTTACAAAAAGTTTTTTCTCTAGTAAATTTTAAGTTATAAAAAAATTTTCTATAGCAATTTTTTTATAGAAAATTTTTCGTTATCAAACATTCTTCTCAAGAAAATTTTTAGTTACACGAATTTATCTACAGAAAATTTTTTGTTATAAAAAATTTTTCTATAGAAAATTTTTCGTTATAACAAATTTTTCTATAGAAAATTTTTCGTTATAAAATAATTTTTCTATCGGAAATTATTCGTTATAAAAAATTTTTCTATAGAAAATTTTTGGTTATAAAAAATTCTTCGTTTTAAAAAAATTTTTTGTTATAAAAAAATTTTCTATGCAAAATTTTCCTTATAGAAATTTTCGTTACAGAAAATTTTTCGCTATAAAAAATTTTTATATATAAATTTTTTTGTTATAAAAAATTTTCTGTAGAAAAATTTTTGTTATCCAAAACTTTTCTATAGAAAAATTTTCGTTATAAGAATTTTTCTATAGAAAATTTTCGTTATAAAAATTTTTCTAGAAAATTTTTTGTTATAGAAAATTTTTCTAGAAAATTTTTTGTTATAGAAAATTTTACGTTATAAAAAATTTTTCTATAAAAATTTTTTTGTTATAAAAAATTTTCTGTAGAAAATTTTTCGTTACCAAAACTTTCCCATAGAAAAATTTTCGTTATAAGAATTTTTCTATAGAAAATTTTCGTAATAAAAATTTTTCTAGAAAATTTTTTGTTATAAAAATTTTTCTATAAAAAGTTTGTAGTTATAAAAGTGTTTCTATAGAAAATTTTTCCTTATAATATTTTTTTTATAGAAAATTTTCTGAGATAAACATTTTTCTATAGAAAATTTTCTTTTATAAAAACTTTTCTATAGATTTTTTTAAATACGTTTCTATAAAAAATTTTTCATTTTTAAAATTTTTTCTATGCAAAATTTTTTGTAATAAAAAAATTTCCTATAGAAAATTTTTAGCTATAAAATTTTTTCTATAGAATTTTTTTTTTAAATTTTTCTATAAAAAATTTTTCGTTATCAAAAATTTTTCTATAGAAAATTTTTTGTTAGCAAAGTTTTTTTTATAGGCAATTTCTCGTCATCAATTTAATTATTTCGTTATCAAAAATTTCTCTGTAGAAAATTTTTCGTTATCAACAATTTTTTTACAGAAAATTTTTCGTTTTAAAAATTTTTCTATAGAAAATTTTTCGTAATTAAACATTTTTATAGACAATTTTCTATTATAAAAGTTTTTTTTAGAACATTTTTTGTTGTCAAAATTTTTTCTATACAAAATTTTTCATTACCAAAAATATTTTCTACATAAAATTTGTTTTTTTTTCTATAGAAAATTTTCTTTATAAAAATTGGTTTGAAGAAAATTTTTTCTTACAAAAATTTTTCTATAGAATTTTTTTTTGTTATTAAAAATTTTTCGTTAGCAAAATTTTTTTGGATAGAAAATTTTTCTTTATAAAAATGTTTCTATAGAAAATGTTTCGTTATAAAAATTTTCCTATTGACAATTTTTCGTTATAAAAAATGTTTCTTTAGAAAATTTTTCGTTATCAAATTTTTCTATAGAAATTTTTTTTATCAAAAATTTTTCGTTATCAAAAATTCTTCTACGGAAGAAGTTTTTGTTATAAAAAATTTTCTGTAGAAAACTTTCCGTTATCGAAACGTTTTCGCTATCAAACATTTTTATATAGAAAATTTTGCGTTATAAAATTTTTCTATAGAAAATTTTTCGCTATATAAAATTTTTCTATAGAAAATTTTTTGTAATAAAAAGTTTTTCTATAGAAAATTTTTTGTAATGAAAAATTTTTCTATAGAAAATTTTTTGTTATAAAAAATGTTTCTATAGAAAATCTTACGTTATAAAATTTCTTTTGTAACAGAATTTTCTTTATACAAATGTTCCTATTAATAATAATTTTTCTATAGAAATATATTCATAATAAAATTTTTTGTAATAACAATTTGTATATTAGCTTGTAATTTTTTTTTGTTAAATTTATTGATATTGTTTTAATGGAAAGGTCTTTTCTATTAACTCTTCTATCAATTTACACATCAAAAGCCTTTAATATTCTATTATAATTCAATAATCCTTACAATTATATCAGAAATCAATACAATTATCGTATCTACATGACCTTAAAGCCCAGTCCTGCCCTGTCTTTCTTTTGTTTATAAACATCAAACATTATTAAAAGTTAATAACATTTAATTATGACATTTTCAATACGAAAATTTACATACTAATAGCTATTTATTTACTTGTAGTTTCTAACCTAAAAGCACGCAACACTTTTTTAATGAAACTTTAGAGCAAAGAAAGCACAACCACCAGCTCAACCCCAAAAACTCACTATTACAACAAATATTCTTTAGTGTTTAAATGAGGGTTTTATAAATAGCTGAGGCAGAGGGTGAGTAAATTAAATAAAATTACGCTGAATAATACATGAAATTAATGAAGTAATTACCAATAGAATAAAGAAAATAACAATAAAATACGAAGAAAAGAAAAAACAATTTAATTATAAAATAAAATGCGCGCATTCGTGACAATTATTATCAATTTTGAGGTGCATAAAAAGGACACAAAAGAATTCATAAAATATCCTTAAATATACAAAAATTATCTCCAAATAAAAAAAGTATAAAAAAACCTTCCATAATTTAACTAATACAAAAAATATTTTTTATTTGTCCTTATATTTATAAAGGACACTTAAATACTTGTAATTAAGGTGTCCTTATAATGCAGATAGAAACATTTCGTCTTTAGTTAAGCTCAAGTTTTACTGAAATGGGTTAAATTTTTGAAGCTGAAAAAAGGGAAGTGTGTGGAAGAGACTCAGGACAGAAGTGGTTACAAAAAGGTTAAAATATTGTTGTTTAATATGATAATTTAGGTGTTATTATTTTTGATAATATTGTTTGTCATTGGGCTTAGTCAACATTAGGAAGATAGACATTTTTTTTGTTTATTTAGGATTTTTTTATTTTTTGTTTATCAAAGAAAAACTTGGATTTTACAGAAAAATTCCACAAATTTTGGGTTAAAATTAGTGGAAAAGGCTACTACGTGTCTTTCGACAAAAGAAAAATATTATGTAATTGTAAGAATTTTTTAAAAAATATGTAATTTAAGTAAATAGTAAAAATTATTGAAACATAAAGAGTTTAAAAGGAATAGCATTCTATTTTATTTACAAAAAGGCTTTGAAAATTGATAATATAATATTTAATACTCCAGCAAAGTAATCAATATTTTTCTTCTTTATGGGAGCCAAATTTCGCGTTGCTCCTTTACTGCCTATTTGTTATTTCTTTGAAGCTTAATAATGATACAGATGATCCTCCTGCTCTAATCCTACTTCTTTTGGAATTAGTTTTCAGAATACACTTCATCAATACCAATAATAAATAGTATAATTTATGTAGGGAACAAAGTTCCAATTTTCCTGATCCAACTATATTATTTTCTATAGAAAATTTTTATAGCAAAAAAATTTTCTATAAAAAAATTTTGTAACGAAAAATTTTCTATAGAAAATTTTTTAACGAAATATTTTCTATAGAAAATTTGACCAAATTTTCATAAAAGGCGAAGCATTTTAAAAATCTGATTTTATTTTTTACAAAAAAAATAACAATTATTTTTTTTGTTTTTATTTTTTTGACCAAAAATAATAGTTATTTTTAACTTTTATTTTTTTCGAGCAAAAATATAACTTATTTTTTAACTTTTATTTTTTCGAGCAAAAATAACAGTTATTGTTTACTATTATCATTTCGATCGTGAATAAACGTTATTTTTTGACTTTTATTATTTCGAGAACAAATCACAGATATTTTTGAATTTTATTTTTTCGAGCAAAAATAACAGTTACTTTTGACTTTCATCATTTCGAGCATGAATAATAGTTAATTATTTACTTGTATTTTTTCGAGAACAAATCACAGATATTTTTGACTTTTATTTTTTCGAGCAGAAATAAAAGTTATTTTTTGACATTTATTTTTCTATAGAAAAATTTTTATAATGACAAATTTTTGTAACGAAAACTTTTCTGTAGAACAATTTTTTGTAAAGAAAATTTTTTTATATATAGAAAATTTTTTGCATAGAAAATTTTTTGTTATAGAAAAATGTTCTATTTATTATTATATTTTTCTATATCAATTTGTCTATAGAAAATTTTTCTTCACAAATTTTACAATTTTTCTACAAGAATTTTTTTTGTATAAAAAATTTTTCTATAGCAAAATTTCGTTATAAAAAATTTTCTACAGAAAAATTTTTGTAACAAAAAATTTTCTACGGAAACATTTTCGATAACAAAAAATTTTCTACAGAAAAATTTTTATAACAAACAAGTTTCTACAGAAAAATTTTTATAACAAAAAATTTTCTACTGAAACATTTTTTATAACAAAAA
Source organism: Stomorhina lunata (assembly GCA_933228675.1). NCBI lineage: Eukaryota > Metazoa > Arthropoda > Insecta > Diptera > Rhiniidae > Stomorhina > Stomorhina lunata. The sequence goes on from OW121744.1 coordinate 98,507,304, forward strand.
ATTTTCTACAGAAAATTTTTTTATAACAAAAAATTTCTCGTTACAAAAAATTTTTCTATAGAAAGTTTTTCGTTGCAAAAAATTTGTGAATAGAAAATTTTTCTTTGCAAAAAATTTGCCTATAGAAAATTTTTCATTACCAAAAATTTGTCTATAGAAAATTTTTCTTTACAAAAAATTTGTCTTTGGAAAAATTTTCCTAAAAAATTTTAAATTTTTTATTATAAAAAAATTTTTTACAGAAAATTTTTCGTTATAAAAAATTTTTCTATAGAAAATTTTTTGTTATTTTTCTATAGAAAATTTCTTGTTATTTTTCTATAAAAAATTTTTTGTTATAAAAACTCTTTCTATAGAAAATTTTTTGTTATAAAAATTTTTCTATAGTATATATTTAGTTTTAAAAAATATTTCTATAAAATCTTTTTGTTTTAAAAAATTTTCTATTGCAAATTTTTCGTTAGAAAATTTTTTTTATAGAAAATTTTTTTTTGCATAAAATTTGTCTGTAGAAAATTTTTCATTACAAAAAATTTGTCTATGGAAAATTTTTCTATAAAAAATTTTTTATTATAAAAAATGTTTCAGTAGAAAATTTTTCGTTATAGGAAATTTTTTTGTTATAAAAATTTTTAGTTATATAAAATTTTTCAGTAGAAAATATTTTGTTATAAAAAATTTTTCTATAGAAAATTTTTTGTTATAAAAAATTTTTCTATAGAAAAATTTTTGTTATAAAAAATGTTTCTATAGAAAAATTTTTCTATAGAAAATTTTTTGTTATAAAAAATTTTTCTATAGAAAATTTTTTGTTATAAAAAATTTTTCTATAGAAAATTTTTTGTTATAAAAAATTTTTCTATAGAAAATTTTTTGTTATAAAAAATTTTTCTATGTCTATGTCTTAGTCTATGTCTTAGTCTATGTCTTAGTCTATGTCTTAGTCTATGTCTTAGTTCTATAAAAAATTTTTTGTTATAAAAAATTGTTCTATAGACATTTGTTTGCTATAAAATACTTTTTGGTATAATAATTTTTCTTAAAGAAAATTTTAGTTGTAAAATTTTTGCTAAAGAAAAGTTTTTCTACAAAATAACTTTTATTGGAAAACTGTCTTTTAATAAAAATTTAGAGAGACAAAATCCATTTTAGAAAAAATATTGACTTCTTTTGAAATATATTTTTGATATTTGATTAGTTTTTGACAAGCCAAGTGCTAAAGCTACGGATTTTTGCCAAATTTTTCAGCAGTTGCTCATGAGTGGCTCATGTGAGTCTATTTATCGTTTCTCCATTGTTGAAGTTTTCCTTTTTATTTTAGTTTTTGTGAAATTTCTTTTATTTTATAGTCCAAACTCTTATAACAACTACTACGAGTATATGAAACCCTTAAGTAATTTAAATTTGATTTTAATGAAGAATTTTCTTTTTACGAAATAACATGAACTTGCCTTCATCAGTTGTTATTTTTCTTGATCGTAATTTCTTGCTCATAAGGAAAACTTTTTAATTGTACAGTTCGAAAGTTTTTGTATTTTAATTTCAAACTAAATATCAATTAAATTCAATATAGTTTTCTTCGATTTTCATTTAAGTTACTCTTATTTTTTTTTATTACTTTTTCTTTTTCTTCTTACAAAATAAGCAATAAAATTGGAGGAGAAGGAGGCAACATGTACAAACATAAACAGCAATTTGTAAACCATGTTATAATAAAGTAAAACTAAATAATTTGTTAGATGAAAAAAAAAAAAATAAATATTTTAACTTTTTCTTGACTTGTATTTTTTTGTACTTGTACTTTCTTTGCTGTCTTTGTAAGATGGAAATTTTTGAAGAAAATTGCTTAAGAATATGAGTATCCATAAGTTAAAAGTGGTCAAATGTATGTAAGATTTATTGTACATTTTAGTTGGTCATAGGAAGAGGTTTCTAAAGTGTTGTATTTCAAATGTAATATTTTGTTAAAAGCATGAAAAAGTAAAACTTTAATAACTACTAATTTGACAAGACTCGAGCAGATAGTACACATACATACATATAAAAGACTTACACGCATGCTTACACATGATTTACATACGAAATACATATATGTATGTAAAAAAACTTCATAAGTATGGGTAAGACCGTTATGATGGCTAAAACTGCATTGAGTCTTCTTCAATAGTCTAAGCCTCAGTTTCTGTTTTAGTTTATGTCTTAGCCTATATTTTAGTCTATGTCTTAGTCTATGCCTTGGTCTATGTCTTAGTCTATGTCTTAGTCTATGTCTTAGTCTATGTCTTAGTCTATGTCTTAGTCTATGTCTTAGTCTATGTCTTAGTCTATGTCTTAGTCTATGTCTTAGTCTATGTCTTAGTCTATGTCTTAGTCTATGTCTTAGTCTATGTCTTAGTCTATGTCTTAGTCTATGTCTTAGTCTATGTCTTAGTCTATGTCTTAGTCTATGTCTTAGTCTATGTCTTAGTCTATGTCTTAGTCTATGTCTTAGTCTATGTCTTAGTCTATGTCTTAGTCTATGTCTTAGTCTATGTCTTAGTCTATGTCTTAGTCTATGTTTTAGTCTATGTCTTAGTCTATGTCTTAGTCTATGTCTTAGTCTATGTCTTAGTCTATGTCTTAGTCTATGTCTTAATCTATGTCTTAGTCTATGTCTTAGTCTATGTCTTAGTCTATGTCTTAGTCTATGTCTTAGCCTATGTCTTAGTCTATGTCTTAGTCTATGTCTTAGTCTATGTCTTAGTCTATGTCTTAGTCTATGTCTTAGTCTATGTCTTAGTCTATGTCTTAGTCTATGTCATAGTCTATGTCTTAGTCTATGTCTTAGTCTATGTCTTAGTCTATGTCTTAGTCTATGTCTTAGTCTATGTCTTAGTCTATGTCTTAGTCAATGTCTTAGTCTATGTCTTAGTCTATGTCTTAGTCTATGTCTTAGTCTATGTCTTAGTCTATGTCTTATTCTATGTCTTAGTCTATGTCTTAGTCTATGTCTTAGTCTATGTCTTAGTCTATGTCTTAGTCTATGTCTTAGTCTATGTCTTAGTCTATGTCTTAGTCTATGTCTTAGTCTATGTCTTAGTCTATGTCTTAGTCTATGTCTTAGTCTATGTCTTAGTCTATGTATTAGTCTATGTCTTAGTCTACGTCTTAGTCTATGTCTTAGTCTATGTCTTAGTCTATGTCTTAGTCTATGTCTTAGTCTATGTCTTAGTCTATGTCTTAGTCTATGTCTTAGTCCATGTCTTAGTCTATGTCTATGTCTTAGTCTATGTCTTAGTCTATGTCTTAGTCTATGTCTTAGTCTATGTCTTAGTTTATGTCTTAGTCTATGTCTTAGTCTATGTCTTAGTCTATGTCTTAGTCTATGTCTTAGTCTATGTCTTAGTCTATATCTTAGTCTATGTCTTAGTCTATGTCTTAGTCTATGTCTTAGTCTATGTCTTAGTCTATGTTTTAATCTATGTCTTAGTCTATGTCTTAGTCTATGTCTTAGTCTATGTCTTAGTCTATGTCTTAGTCTATGTCTTAGTCTATGTCTTAGTCTATGTCTTAGTCTATGTCTTAGTCTATGTCTTAGTCTATGTCTTAGTCTATGTCTTAGTCTATGTCTTAGTCTATGTCTTAGTCTATGTCTTAGTCTATGTCTTAGTCTATGTCAAAGTCTATGTCTTAGTCTATATCTTAGTCTTAGTCTATGTCTTAGCCTATGTCCTAGTCTATGTCTTAGTCTATATCTTAGTCTATGTCCTAGTCTATGTCTTAGTCAATGTCTTAGTCTATATCTTAGTCTATGTTTTAGTCTATGCCATAGTCTATATCTTAGTCTATGTCTTAGTCTATATCTTATTCTATGTCTTAGTCTATGTCTTAGTCTAAGTCTTAGTTTTGGTCCATGTCTTAATCTATGTCTTAGCCTATATCTTAGTCTATGTCTTAATTTATATCTTAGTCTATTTCTAAGTCTATGTCTTAGATAATCCCTTAGTGTTTGTCCATTTATCTAGTATATTTTAGGGTTGGCCTTATCTTGCCGGAAACCTGTTGTAAAGAAGTTTAATTGGTCTTTGACAAATGGAGACACCCATTTGTCATATTTTCTTATAAAACACTCATATTAGAAAAAAAAAAACCTATCTATTAAATATAAAATCATATTAAAATTGTTTCATAAAGCAAATGTTTATATATGCTTTTGTGTGTATGTGTGTGCGTGTCTCTATGTCCTTATAGAAAACCAGATATGACCACAAGAAATTTTCCAGTTCTTCCCTTTTTCAGCTTCTGCCTGCATGAATTTGTATACAAAATACACTTATGTTTTACAAGATTTTTCTACTTGCCTTTGGCAGGATCTTCTATAGTAAGGAATTTTTGTTTTATTTTGTATTTTCTAATAGTTTTTGGCAAAAATTTACTTTAAAGTTATGGTCAAGTTAAAAGTTTATTGTTGATTGAACACTAATTAAGTTTGTTGCTTCGATAGAAAATATTTTAAGGAGTTTTCTCATTAAAATGGAATGGAAGTGGAAGGTTAGAAATAAAAGATATAAGTTTGATAACATAATTTTATAACAAACACTTAATATTAAGTTAGTTGATAAGATATAATTTTGAAGCCAGGATGACAGAAATATTGCAAAATAATAATAATAATAAATAGACTAAAGAAATTCCTTCAGAATGCCTATTCTAAAGGAGTCTATTCGCCTTCCTCTGATTGTCATGAGAATTTGATATCAATATTCACTCCTAGACATTTATATAATTTTTAGAATAAATTGCTCTTTAAGTCTGCATTTTAGCTATTAAAAAAAAACTTTAAATCATAAATCCTGACACCCTAAAGGGTTAAATCAATACAATTACCTCAAATTTCATACATTCTTATATACATAAATTTAATACATACTCTAAAACTTACATAACCAGCTAAGAAAATAAACACGATTTCGAGTTTTACAATTATTTTATGTGTTAATTTTGAACTTTTCTCAATACATTTATTGTTTTGTACATTTCAAAATTACTATAAAATTCAATAACGAACTACAAAATCATAGCACACAAAAGCCACACATACATAAACACAAAATATATGCTCACAGACTAGTTTATGTAAGAACCCAACAGTTATCGAAATGGCTTAGGACTAAAAGTTAATATAAATCTACACAAGTCAAATGACCCGCTATTGAGTCCCTTATAGGAAGAATGTAAGTAATCCTTCAATATTTTTTCTAAGACTCCCAACCATAATCTTCTCCAATGATTGGACTCTGGCTAGGATAAATAACGAGACGTTGTTGTTGTTGTAAAATCTTAGGATGGTGGGGTCTCCCACCATCTTACTCCAGTAAGCTTTCACTGGATGCTGCCTGACCTCCATTCGGTTACGTATATTCTAGGAATTTCCTTAGAATTGAATCCTTATGGGTATCATCAACGTTTGATGTAGTGTTTGTTGTGGATCTCTGTCAAAGAATTTTGTATTTCTTAGGGTCGAGAAGGATAAACCTCCTATCCAGAGGTCGGCACAAAGAGAACATAACAAAAATATCGAAGGCAGAGTTGCCATTTTTTATATTTTCAACTAAAATTGTTTTATATTCCGTGTTTTTAAATTTTTTTTCAAAAATTTTCTATAAATCATTTTTTATCAAAAGTTTTCTATACAAGAATTTCGTATAGAAAATTTTATTATCAAAAATTTTTTATAGACAATTTTTTTATCAAATATTTTCTATAAAAAATTTTTTTCTCAAAAATTTTTTAACAAAAATTTTCTATTTTTTTTTTATCAAAAATTTTCTTCAGAAAATTTTTTTATCAAATTTCTACAGAAAATTTTTTGATCAAAAATTTTCTGCAGAATTTTTTTTTATTAAAAATTTTCTATGTATTTTTTTTTATCAAAAATTTCCTTCAGAAATTTTTTAATCAATAATTTCTACAAAAAAATTCTTGATCGAAAGTTTTTACAGAAAATTTTTTATTAAAATTTTTTTAATAGACAATTTTTTTGATAGAAAAATTTTTTATAGAAAATTTGTTTATAAAAAATTTTCCAATAGGAAATTTGTTTCTCAAAAATTTTTACATAAAATGTTTTTATAACATATTTTCTACAGAAAATTTTGTTATCAAAATTTTTTTAATAACAATTTTATCAAAAATTTTTTTAATAACAATTTTTTATCAAAAATTTTTTTATAGAAAATTTTTTATAGAAATTTTTTTTTATCAAAAATTTTTCTATAGAAAATTTTTCTGCATTAATATTTTTTTTATCAAAAAATTATGGAAAATTTTTATTCTATAAAAAAATTTATATCTACAGAAAAATATTTTGATCGAAAATTTTTCTATAGAAATAAATTTAGAATCGAAAATTTTTCTATAGAAAAAATTTTTATCAAAAATTTTCTTTAAAAAAATTTTTTTTAGCAAAAATTTTCTTCCAAAAATTTTTTTTTATCAAAAATTTTCTTCAGAAAATATTTTTATCAAAAACTTTCTTCGGAATTTTTTTTTACCAAAAACTTTCTTCGGAAAATTTTTTTGTCAAAAATGTTTTTCAGAAAATTTTTTTATCAAAAATTTTTTTCAAAAAATTTTTTTATCAAAAATTTCCTTTAAAAAATATTTTTGTCAAAAATTTTTTTATCAAAAATTTTCTTCAAAAAAATTTTTTATAGAAAAGTTTTTTTTGAAAAATTTTTTACAGAAAAATTTTTTACAGAAAAATTTTTTATAAAAAATTTTGTATAGAGAATTTTTGTATCAAAATTTTTTTTATAGAAATTTTTTCTGCATTAATTTTTTTTTTTATCAAAAAATTAGAAAAATGTTTATTCTATAAAAAAATTTATATCGACAATTTTTCACCAGAAAAATATTTTGATCGAAAATTTTTCTATAGAAATATATTTTAATCAAAGATTTTTCTGTAGAAATATATTTTAATCAAAGATTTTTTATAGAAACATTTTTTATCAAAAATTTTCTTCAGAAAATTTTTATATCAAAAATTTTTTTTAGAGAATTTTTTTTATCAAAAATTTTCTTCATAAAAAATTCCTCCGAAAATTTTTTTTCTTAAAAATTTTCTACAGAAATTTTTTTTATTAAAAATATTCTACACAAAATTTTTTGATCAAAAATATTCCACAAACAATTTTTTGAAATTTTTTTTTAGACAATTTTTATAGAAATTTTTTTTATAAAAAATTTTCCTATAGGAAATTCGTTTATCAAAAATTTTTACATAAAATGTTTTTATAAAATATTTTCTACAGAAAGTTTTTTTATCAAATATTTTTTATCGAAAAATTTTTTATAGAAAATTTTTTATAGAAAATTTTTTTATAAAAAATTTTTTTATAGGAAAATTTTTTTTATAAAAAATTTTCCTATAGGAAAGTCGTTTATCAAAAATTTTTACATAAATGTTTTTATAAAATATTTTCTATAGAAAATCTTTTTATCAAAAATTTTTCTAAAAAAAATTTTTCTGCATTAATATTTTTTTTATCAAAAAATTATGGAAAATTTTATTACAGAAAAATATTTCGATATCAAAATTCTATAAAAAAAATTATATCGAAAATTTTTCACCAAAAAAATATTTTAATCGAAAATTTTTCCATAGAAATATATTTCGAATCGAAGATTTTTCTATAAAAAAATATTTTTATCGAAAAATTGTTTTAAGAAAAATATTTTTTAGAAAATATTTCTACGGAAAAATATTTTTATCGAAAACTTTTCAACAAAACTGTTCAGATGATAATCTTCGCTTTATGTTGATATCTGTTGGATACAATAAAAATTCGTATTTATTCTGTCCCTCAATATGAGATATAATGTGTGGTTTTCCCTTTGTCTAGAATAAGGTATAATCCTCCTGATGAGATGGTCTAACCAACCATCGAAACGCGTCGAGGAAAGGTTTCCCCACCAACATTTTTTGGTTTTATCAAAAAACTATTTATTACAATAATAAATAATTGTAATAAATTGAGATCTTAGTGCAATACACTATAATAAAACATTTTAATTAAAAAAAAATTTAATGAACAAATTTTCCATATAAAAATATTTCTATCAATAATTTTTCTATAGAAAAATGTTTTTATCAAAAATTTTTAGTTCATTAACGATCGTGATATTTAGCAAAATTACAAAAAATCTTCGGCTTCTGGTGACATGGGCTGACTACGACTGCTTATATCCTACTAGACCTTAAGCAATACAATAGAGCTTTAAGCTGGTCATTTAGTGCAATTATGCCAGTTTGATTGACCGTAGCTAAGTTTGTGACATAATTAATGTCTTCTGAAAATATGTAATGTCCTGCAGTAGCATCAAATATCCTAGAACTGTTAGGAACTTCACATAATATTATTTATATGCATGTATTTAAATATATTTATGTATGTATATGTTTTTGTGGAAAAGTGTAAAACTTTTGCTGTTCATTTGGCTGGTATTTGATGTGTTAAAGGAAGAAAACTTTACAACACAAGCCAAGAACTAAAGAAACAATAAAAACAACAACTCTTAAGAACAACCAATATATTGGACAAGAACATAGTATTAAGGAATCCACCAAATACCAGGACAACAATGTTTTAGATTTCCACACATGTACGAGAACGAGTTTTGCTAAGAAAAGAGAAGAAATATGTGATTTTCAACAAATGCATTTTAGCGCAATTATTTAATGAAGTTATAAATTTCAAAAGAAACTTTACACCACACATACATAACCATTAACATGTACTAGTGCGTGTGTATGTGTAGGTTTGTAAAGGTACAAAACCTTTTTGCTTGTATTTGAAATTCAACACAAAACTTTAGCATATAGGAAAATACTTTAAAGTTGTACTTTTCTCTACAAGCCAGCGTTAATTTTCAACAAAATTCAAAATTATTACCACCGACAAGAAAATTGAATTGAATTCATTTGAAATTCCAAGAGTGTTGGCAGTTCCCTATTCATTTATAACTCAAGTAATTTGATTTATTTTATATAATCATATACAAAATATATAATAAATATTCAAGACACTGCAAAGGACTAAGTATGTTCAAGACTTTTGGCTTAAGTTCCAATTTATTGATAGTTTATGCTGTTGGCCTTTTATTTCGCTTAAGAAGTTCTTGTGTATTTTGAGAAAATGCGGTTGAATTCAATTAGAAAATGTCATATATTTTAGTAATTTTCCTAAATGTTGTTAAGATTTTCATAAATGTTTAAGTTTTCGAAAGGATTCAAAGGAATATTTGTAATTTTAATTAAAGTTAAAAGGAATAAATATTTGGTATTAATCAAGAAAATGCAATAAAATTTCTAAAACAAGAGTTTCAATATTTGAAAAGGCTTCAGTTAAAGAAATGTCAAAATGGAACTAGTATTGGTATTTGTATGTCTTAGTCTATGTCTTATTCTATCTCTGTATGTCTTAGTCTATGTCTTAGTCTATGTCTTAGTCTATGTCTTAGTCTATGTCTTAGTCTATGTCTTAGTCTATGTCTTAGTCTATGTCTTAGTCTATGTCTTAGTCTATGCCTTAGTCTATGTCTTAGTCTATGTCTTAGTCTATGTCTTAGTCTATGTCTTTCTTGGCCGAATTCTCATCCAGGTTAACACCCGGAGCTACACACGATGTAACAAGAAAACAAATAACTGAAGCTCTAAAAAAAGCATGTGATGCATCAATGCCTAGAAAAGTACAAGCAAATCGCAGGAAACCAAATTACTGGTGGAACTCCGAAATTGCTGAACTAAGAAGAGCCTGTCTTAAAGCAAGACGTATATTCCAAAGGGGGCAGTCACGACAAGATTCCGAGAGTAAACGTCAACTATACATACAAACTAGGCGTAACTTTCAAAAGGCTATAAGGAAAAGCAAACAGGAAAGTTTTAAACTGCTTTGCAATGAAGTTGATTCCAATCCATGGGGAAATGCATATCGCATAGTTATGACAAGGTTAAGAACCCAAAGAACCCCAGAAGTAACATGCCCATACCTCCTTAGAAAAATAATAGAAGTATTGTTTCCAAAAGGGCAGCCGACGCAGAGTATGCCGATATATCCTATAGCCGATATAGAAGAAGTGACAGAAGAAGAAGTTCTCCAAACCTGCTCCCATATTGGTGACAAGAAAGCCCCTGGTTTAGATAGAATTCCGAACAAAGCACTTAAAACTGCGCTTAAGGCTAATCCACAAGTATTTGCAGATGTCTTTAACTCCTGCCTTCGCACTGGAGAATTTCCAGAAGTATGGAAAAAGCAAAAACTGGTCTTAATTCCAAAGCCCAACAAACGCCTCGGCGAGCCGTCATCGTACCGACCAATATGTCTATTGGATACTCTAGGTAAAGTCCTAGAAAGAGTGATTTATAATAGACTGCTAGAAGCTGTGGAAAGTGTAAATGGACTCTCGGTCAGACAATATGGTTTTCGTAAATCAAGATCGACGATAGATGCGATAAATCAAGTGAAAACAATTGCAGAAAATGCGATAAAGGGTAAAGGAGCGAATAAAAAGTACTGTGTGGTTGTTACTTTAGATATTAAAAATGCTTTTAATAGCGCTGGCTGGAATTTTATTATGTCAACACTAAGAAACCTAGATGTCCCAAATTACATTATTAGAATTGTAGGAGACTATTTCAACAACAGAACACTCTGGTATAATACGGATGATGGTATGAAATCATATGAAACCTCAGCAGGAGTACCCCAGGGCTCAGTACTTGGGCCATTACTATGGAATGTAATGTATAACGGAGTGCTGGAGTTGAATATCCCTGAAGAGGCGAATATTATAGGATTCGCAGACGATATAGCTATAGTCGTATGTGCACGATTCCTAGATGAAGTTCAAATGTATACCAACGAGACAATTAGTATTGTGAAATCATGGCTAGATAAAGCCGGTTTAGAACTAGCAGAACATAAAACAGAAGCAGTTTTAATTAGTAACCGTAGGAAAAAAGAAACATTAAATATCCAAGTAGGTGAGACTATTATAACGTCATCCCCTTCTCTGAAGTACCTAGGAGTTATGATTGATGATAAACTAAACTTTAAGGCGCATATGGAATACGCATATAAAAAAGCCGCAGCAGTTAGTAATGCTCTCAGCAGAATTATGCCAAATGTTGGAGGGCCAAGACAAAGCCGTAGAATCTTATTAACTAGAGTAACAATGTCGATCTTACTGTATGGAGCTCCTATTTGGGCCAGGTCCATTAAAAACACGACACGTAAAAACATAATCTCACTATTCCGTCAGAGTTGCCTCCGAGTCTATAGCGGATACAGAACAATATCTCTTGAAGCTTCAGCGATAATTGCTGGTATGATCCCTATTGACTTGTCTTCCTTTGAGGCACATAGCATTTATGTATCCAAGGAAAACAATAGAGAAGAAAACCCCCGCGAGAGAAAACAAATTGAAAGAGATGATACTATTGTGAAATGGCAAAGAAGGTGGGAAAATACAGAAAAAGGTCGATGGACCTACAAACTGATTCCAAACATTAGTAAATGGATAACACGTAAACATGGTGATGTTAATTACTACTTAACACAATTCTTAAGCGGCCATGGAGGGTACAGAGGATATCTATTCAAGTATGGTCTAGATAATTCTCCAAACTGTCCAATGTGTTCAATAACTGAAGATGCAGAGCATGTAGTTTTTAACTGTCCAAGATTCCAAGTACAGAGAAACTTGATAATGAGCGAAGTGGGAGACCCTATAAATCCCAACAATATAGTAGATTTAATGCTACAATCTAAAGAAAAATGGGCTCTAGTGTCAAATTTTATATGTGAAATACACCTTCAACTAAGGAATGAAGAAGACATTCGCAAAGAAAATAACAGAGCTGTATCAAATATGTAGATAGCCGTAGCGCTAACCAGCCCCGCGAAGTAATACCTAACAGCAGTGCCGCGGGGAGAGTGGTCGATGCATGGGAATATGGTTTAGTGAGTATGGACGTAGTTCGAGTCTCACATAGTAGATTGCTGTTCATATCCGTAAGCCATGAATATGAATGCCAATTTGCATCCGTAACCAGGATTCCGAAACCCATACCAAAAAAAAAAAAAAAAAAAAAAAAAAGTCTATGTCTTAGTCTATGTCTTAGTCTATGTCTTAGTCTATGTCTTAGTCTATGTCTTAGTCTATGTCTTAGTCTGTGTCTTAGTCTATGTCTTAGTCTGTGTCTTAGTCTATGTCTTAGTCTATGTCTTAGTCTATGTCTTAGTCTATGTCTTAGTCTATGTCTTAGTCTATGTCTTAGTCTTAGTCTATGTCTTAGTCTATGTCTTAGTCTATGTCTTAGTCTATGTCTATGTCTTAGTCTATGTCTCAGTCTATGTCTTAGTCTATGTCTTAGTCTATGACTTAGTCTATGTCTTAGTCTATGTCTTAGTCTATGTCTTAGTCTATGTCTTAGTCTATGTCTTAGTATATGTCTTATTCTATGTCTTATTCAATGTCTTAGTCTATGTCTTAGTCTATGTCTTAGTCTATGTCTTAGTCTATGTCTTAGTCTATGTCTTAGTCTATGTCTTAGTCTATGTCTTAGTCTATGTCTTAGTCTATGTCTTAGTCTATGTCTTAGTCTATGTCTTAGTCTATGTCTTAGTCTATGTCTTAGTCTATGTCTTAGTCTATGTCTTAGTCTATGTCTTAGTCTATATCTTTGTCTATGTCTTAGTCTATGTCTTAGTCTATGTTTTAGCCTATGTCTTAGTCTATGTCTTAGTCTATGTCTATGTCTTAGTCTATGTCTTAGTCTATGTCTTAGTCTATGTCTTAGTCTATGTCTTAGTCTATGTCTTAGTCTATGTCTTAGTCTATGTCTTAGTCTATGTCTTAGTCTATGTCTTAGTCTATGTCTTAGTCTATGTCTTAGTCTATGTCTTAGTCTATGTCTTAGTCTATGTCTTAGTCTATGTCTTAGTCTATGTCTTAGTCTATGTCTTAGTCTATGTCTTAGTCTATGTCTTAGTCTATGTCTTAGTCTATGTCTTAGTCTATGTCTTAGTCTATGTCTTAGTCTATGTCTTAGTCTATGTCTTAGTCTATGTCTTAGTCTATGTCTTAGTCTATGTCTTAGTCTATGTCTTAGTCTATGTCTTAGTCTATGTCTTAGTCTATGTCTTAGTCTATGTCTTAGTCTATGTCTTAGTCTATGTCTTAGTCTATGTCTTAGTCTATGTCTTAGTCTATGTCTTAGTCTATGTCTTAGTCTATGTCTTAGTCTATGTCTTAGTCTATGTCTTAGTCTATGTCTTAGTCTATGTCTTAGTCTATGTCTTAGCCTATGTCTTAGTCTATGTCTTAGTCTATATCTTAGTCTATGTCTTAGTCTATGTCTTAGTCTATGTCTTAGTCTATATCTTAGTCTATGTCTTAATCTATATCTTAGTCTATGTCTAAGTCTATGTCTTAGTCTATGTCTTAGTCTATGTCTTAGTCTATGTCTTAGTCTATGTCTTAGTCTATGTCTTAGTCTATGTCTTAGTCTATGTCTTAGTCTATGTCTTAGTCTATGTCTTAGTCTATGTCTTAGTCTATGTCTTAGTCTATGTCTTAGTCTATGTCTTAGTCTATGTCTAAGTCTATGTCTTAGTCTATGTCTTAGTCTATGTCTTAGTCTATGTCTTAGTCTATGTCTTAGTCTATGTCTTAGTCTATGTCTTAGTCTATGTCTTAGTCTATGTCTTAGTCTATGTCTTAGTCTATGTCTTAGTCTATGTCTATGTCTTAGTCTATGTCTTGGTCTATGTCTTAGTCTATATCTTAGTCTATGTCTTAGTCTATGTCTTAGTCTATGTCTTAGTCTATGTCTTAGACTATGTCTTAGTCTATGTCTTAGTCTATGTCTTAGTCTATGTCTTAGTCTATGTCTTAGTCTATGTCTTAGTCTATGTCTTAGTCTATGTCTTAGTCTATGTCTTAGTCTATGTCTTAGTCTATGTCTTAGTCTATGTCTTAGTCTATGTCTTAGTCTATGTCTTAGTCTATGTCTTAGTCTATGTCTTAGTCTATGTCTTAGTCTATGTCTTAGTCTATGTCTTAGTCTATGTCTTAGTCTATGTCTTAGTCTATGTCTTAGTCTATGTCTTAGTCTATGTCTTAGTCTATGTCTTAGTCTATGTCTTAGTCTATGTCTTAGTCTATGTCTTAGTCTATGTCTTAGTCTATGTCTTAGTCTATGTCTTAGTCTATGTCTTAGTCTATGTCTTAGTCTATGTCTTAGTCTATGTCTTAGTCTATGTCTTAGTCTATGTCTTAGTCTATGTCTTAGTCTATGTCTTAGTCTATGTCTTAGTCTATGTCTTAGTCTATGTCTTAGTCTATGTCTTAGTCTATGTCTTAGTCTATGTCTTAGTCTATGTCTTAGTCTATGTCTTAGTCTATGTCTTAGTCTATGTCTTAGTCTATGTCTTAGTCTATGTCTTAGTCTATGTCTTAGTCTATGTCTTAGTCTATGTCTTAGTCTATGTCTTAGTCTATGTCTTAGTCTATGTCTTAGTCTATGTCTTAGTCTATGTCTTAGTCTATGTCTTAGTCTATGTCTTAGTCTATGTCTTAGTCTATGTCTTAGTCTATGTCTTAGTCTATGTCTTAGTCTATGTCTTAGTCTATGTCTTAGTCTATGTCTTAGTCTATGTCTTAGTCTATGTCTTAGTCTATGTCTTAGTCTATGTCTTAGTCTATGTCTTAGTCTATGTCTTAGTCTATGTCTTAGTCTATGTCTTAGTCTATGTCTTAGTCTAAATATGTCTTAGTCTAAATATGTCTTAGTCTAAATATGTCTTAGTCTATGTCTTAGTCTATGTCTTAGTCTATGTCTTAGTCTATGTCTTAGTCTAAATATGTCTTAGTCTAAATATGTCTTAGTCTAAATATGTCTTAGTCTATGTCTTAGTCTATGTCTTAGTCTATGTCTTAGTCTATGTCTTAGTCTATGTCTTAGTCTATGTCTTAGTCTATGTCTTAGTCTATGTCTTAGTCTATGTCTTAGTCTAAATATGTCTTAGTCTAAATATGTCTTAGTCTAAATATGTCTTAGTCTATGTCTTAGTCTATGTCTTAGTCTATGTCTTAGTCTAAATATGTCTTAGTCTGAATATGTCTTAGTCTAAATATGTCTTAGTCTATGTCTTAGTCTATGTCTTAGTCTATGTCTTAGTCTATGTCTTAGTCTATGTCTTAGTCTATATCTTAGTCTATGTCTTAGTCTATGTCTTAGTCTATGTCTTAGTCTATGTCTTAGACTATGTCTTAGTCTATGTCTTAGTCTATGTCTTAGTCTATGTCTTAGTCTATGTCTTAGTCTATGTCTTAGTCTATGTCTTAGTCTATGTCTTAGTCTATGTCTTAGTCTATGTCTTAGCCTTTGTCTTAGCCTCTGTCTTAGTCTATGTCTTAGTCTATGCCTTAGTTAATTTCTTAGTCTATATCATAATTTATGTTTTAGTCATTGTCTTAGTCTATGTCTAAGTATATGTATTAGAGTATGTCTTAATCTAAGTCTTGGTCAATTTCTTAGAATATGTAAAAGGCCTATATCTTAGCTCTAGTCTTTGTCATAAGTTTATGTCTTTGAGCTGGCTTTTGGCCATAGACTTTAACGTGGTCTAAGGGACTAAGTTATAAACTAAGATGGGGAATATCTTAGTCTGTAACTTAGTCTCTGATTAAGCCAATGGCAAATATTTCTTTTATTTTGTATACTTTAGGCATTTCCCGTCCCTTAGATATATCTCAATCTTCGAGTTGCTATAGTTTTATTTGACTCTAATTTTTAGTTCTTTCATTATTGATCTCTTTGTTTTCCTTTTTCTCTTAATTAAAACTGTCTATCATTTAATTAGTGAACAATTTGTTAAGGCTTTTTTCATTTTTTGTTGCTGAAAGAACGAAATAACGATACAAGTTGCAATTTAGTGCAAACGGAAGTGTAGAATGGCCAAAAGAAAGAGAAATTAAAATACTCGGTATTGAATAAAATTGCCAACAAATTAAAAATTTGATTGCTAAAAATAGTTGAAATGTCATGTGAAATAGTTGTTTTGTTATATATTTTTGGTCTTTTCAGTTGCCAACTTAGAAATAATAAAATAGGAAATTATTAGAAAGTTTTTGAAAAAAAATGTAGATGGAAAAATATAGGGAAAACTTAATTAAAAGAATAGCAAATGGAATATTTGAAAAAAAAAAAAATATATAAAAAAGAATTTTAATTATGCATCATTCGATATCAGTCGAAAACTGAGATTTTAAGAAGAAAAACTTCTTATATTCAATCGAAATCTCCTCAATATATGCTTTTTTCTTGAATTTAAAATCAGCCCAAATTTAGGCAACACTTTTTTAAAATAGCTAATTTCTAAGGTGCCTCTAAGAAGGCAACGAATTTGTTTAAGAATATTATTTATCTTAATAAAAAGATTTCAATTCCTCCATATTACACATAAACTGTCTAAAGTGGCTGGAGTCTTAAGGGTGGCGCCAATGGCCATCACCATCAACACCATCCTAAGTATAGTATGCCTTATTTATAGGTATGTGTATAAAATACATGCATACACACACACACATTCCTCTCATTCATAGCACATATATTTGCTATACTCATTTATTTTTATGTTTCATTTTAATTTCTAGCAAAATTGCCAAAAAAGAAAAAAATTTGTTCTCAACAAAAAATTCGCGCCGCTGTAAATGATGTCTACTTTTTTTCGCATTCTAGACTTTAAATTTATTTCCTTTTTCTTTTTTTTTTTTGACAAAATTATCGTTTGTTCAATTTGAGCAGGTTATTTCTGTTGTAGTTGTTCTTTTTCCAAAGGGAGTCCTTTACGGTATAGCCAAAGGATATGTACCAAAATATAAATTGCATTAGCTGTACCGTGTTCGTCTGACTAGATGTTTTAAAGTGTTGGTAATATTTTTCATCATTTATGTCTATATTGATGAGGAATAGGCAAATGAGTGGAGGTTAACGCAGGTGTAGCTGGGCTAGACATTTGTTTGATCATTATTGACAGAAGTAAAAATTAAAAAAAAATAAGACTAAATTTGAACTTTGTTAGGGGATGGTGATTCATTATTATTTTGAAAACGGTTATAGTGACCAGACCATGATAAATTGGGACTACAGTTAAGACTATAGCCTTGAAAGACACTATGGCTAGAGATTTATGTAAGTCCATGTCTGGAAGATAGACAAGAGCTACCATTAGATTAGTAAATGGGATGTTAACTAGAACTTTAACTATACCTAGGCGAAGAGTAATGACAAAAGCTTTAAATAAAGATATCTCTAGGTTTATGACTTCTGCTTGACTAGAAGTATGATAACAGCTAGGATTAGAGCTATGACTACCTTTAGTCATTGATCACCATAGAAATGATAAGAGCTTATACTAAAGCTTTTTAAAGGTCTATTACTAACGTTTTGACCTTAAGTTTCATTATAGCTACGATTGGAGTAAATGACTATAATTAGGGTCATAAGTAGATTAATGATTGTAGCTATAGAAAAGACTATAGGTATGGGATGATTTGACCTTTGACAAGAGCTTTAACAAAATCATTACTACAGGTTTTCATATACCTATAAATAAGACCTGTTCAAAAACACATGCATTATTATTAGCATTTGTGGTAACCAGCTTTAAAAGCTCTTACCGCCAGTGTTGCCAGATTAACATTTTTACATATTCGAGCAAAAAATTATTATCTGGCAGCACTGACATTGAAAAGACCACTGGCTTTACAAAGACAATTTTACGTAAGTGTGAGCGGGACAATATAGTTGCGGCTCGATAATACATAGTGTGTCGGTGGGAAAGCTTAAAGCTCTTTTATAAAAGCTCATACACAGTACTCAAGTCTCAAGCTTTTACTTCACTTAATTTGTGAATAAAGCTTTTAAAAAATTTATGAGCTAAGCTTTGATCATATTTTTGAGTAGTCAAAGCTTTTAAGATCATAGATATGATTAGAGCTAAATAGAGCTTTTAAAAGATTTATAAGTGAAGTTTTTATTATACCTGTGAGTAGTCAAAGCTCTAATGATCATAGTATAAAAACATAAAGCTTTGTCCAAAATTATTCTACGGTATGGACCTTTGACTAGGATTTAACAAGAGTAATGACTTGGGCTGTGTTTAATGCTACGATTAAAGCAAACGACTTTTACTAAGTATATAATTAGTGTTATGAATGTAGCTTTAGAAAAAGCTTTGACTAGATCGGTTAAAAGAGTTGTGACTACAGATAATCTTTAGCTTTGAGATGTATTTATAGTTTCGACTATAACTAGCGGTGCGACTAGAACTATTACTGAACTTACTACTAGCTATAGCTAGAACGATGTCTAGAGATAAGATAAGTGCTAGTACTAAAGCTTTCATTAAAGCTATGAAAAGATTTATATACAAATTTGTAGTAAATTTTGTTCATTCATTTTCGATTAAAAAATTCTTTCTTGTGTAAAGTTTTCTATAGAAAAATTTTTTTGAAGTGAAAAATTTTCTATTGAGAAATTTTCCATAAAATTTTTTATAACAAAAAAATTTTCCATAAAATTTTTTATAACAAAAAAATTTTCTATAGAATTTTTTAGAACTAAAAATTTTCTATAGAATTTTTCATAACGAAAAATTTTCTATAGAAAATTTTTTTATAACGAAAAATTTTCTATAGAAAATTTTTTTATAACGAAAAATTTTCTATAGAAAAATTTTTTTATAAAGAAAAATTTTCTATAAAAATTTTTTTCATAACGAAAATTTTCTTTTAACGAAAAATTTTCTATAGAAAATTTTCTTTTAACGAAAAATTTTCTATAGAAAATTTTCTTTTAACGAAAAATTTTCTATAGAAAATTTTTTATAACGAAAAATTTTCTATAGAAAATTTTTTTATAACGAAAAATTTTCTATAGAAAAGTTTTTTTTAACGAAAAATTTTCTATAGAAAAATTTTTTTTAACGGAAAATTTTTTATAGAAAATTTTTTCATAACGAAAAATTTTCTATAGAAAATTTTTTTATAACGAAAAATTTTCTATAGAAAATTTTTTCATAACGAAAAATTTTCTATAGAAAATTTTTTTATAACGAAAAATTTTCTATAGAAAATTTTTTCATAACGAAAAATTTTCTATAGAAAATTTTTTCATAACGAAAAATTTTCTATAGAAAATTTTTTCATAACGAAAAATTTTCTATAGAAAATTTTTTCATAACGAAAAATTTTCTATAGAAAATTTTTTCATAACGAAAAATTTTCTATAGAAAATTTTTTCATAACGAAAAATTTTCTATAGAAAATTTTTTCATAACGAAAAATTTTCTATAGAAAATTTTTTCATAACGAAAAATTTTCTATAGAAAATTTTTTCATAACGAAAAATTTTCTATAGAAAATTTTCTCATAACGAAAAATTTTCTATAGAAATTTTTTCATAACGAAAAATTTTCTATAGAAAATTTTTTCATAACGAAAAATTTTCTATAGAAAATTTTTTCATAACGAAAAATTTTCTATAGAAAATTTTTTCATAACGAAAAATTTTCTATAGAAAATTTTTTCATAACGAAAAATTTTCTAGAGAACATTTTCTATAGAAATTTTTTTATAACGAAAAATTTTCCAGAGAATATATGAGGCTAGCTTTTACTTTAATAACTTACAATAGCTACTTTTAAAGCTATTCCTAGAGCAGTACCGAGAAAAATTACTAGGCAACAGCTTATAGCGCTTAAAACAGTATAGGAATAGAGCTTTAACTGAACTCATTAAAACTGCTCGATCGAAAGCTATGGCTCTCTACATCTAGAGTAGAACTCTATATTTTATGGGACTTTTCAAAACGACCATACGGAATATCAATGTTTGGAAGTGCAACAGCTTAATATTAAAAAGTCTTTGGTTAGAGATATGACTGGAGTCATTGCTAGACCTAAGACAAAAGCTACGACTAGACCATATCTAAACATGTGACTTAGAATATGAAATTAGTCACATTTTTTCTATTAATTGCATTCTAAAACTTTAATCATATCTTCTAGTTTTGTTTATCTCCTTTCCCTTTTTCAAACCCTAAAAGATTTCCCTGCTTCATGCCACATTTGTAATATGTGGTCTTGGCCAGAAATTTTCATTATCTCCTGCCCCAGCATTAGAGCAGAGCAAAACCTAAATAAAAATGAAACATTGCAAGCCGGGGAACAAAACAAAAAAAGGTTAATACAACTCAGCATAAATAAACGTTGAAAAAAGAAAAATGTGTAAAGTGGAAAAAATCTGTAGACAAAAACTTAAAAACCAAATGCAGCATTTAACTCTGGCTACAACAAAAGGATGCAATACAATACTTACAGAGCAAAGGACGAACGAGAAGAAAAAAAGCTAAAACTAAAGCCAACAATAACAACGTTTTTCTAAACTTATAAAAGAAAATCAACAAAAAACTAAATTAAATAGAAATCACTCTAGTTTTTTCGCTTTTAATGTATTTTTCCTAGAGTTTTTTCTTTAGCCATTTTTATTAAGGGTAAGGGGTTATAAAAGCAAAAGAAGCAAAAGTTTTATAGAAGGCTAAAGCATTTAATTGCATTTTTCTCTGACACAAAACAACAGCAACAACGTTGAGATGTACGAACAAAAAAAGTATGAATAACCCCTTAGAGCCTAAAAATAGGCTGTGGATTTTTTATGCCATGGCTTACACAAGAACTATAAGGTGTATTTAAAAATGAGTACAAAGGGAGGTAAATTTACTATTGATCCCATTCCATGTTATCATTTTTCTCACACCACTTCAGGTCTTCATCAAATTCTAAAAAAAAGAAATCCAAAAACTACACACAAAACTATGCAACATTTTGCAGGTTGTATTTGTATTACAGAGAGCCTCCTCTAAGAGTATGAGTGAGAGTTTGTGCATTATTAAGCGTATGTGTGTGAGTAAATGTTTGTGTGTATGATGTGTGTAGAATAGTGTTTTATATTTGTACATACACATGGGCGGAGCCTATATACTCTGAAAGGATGTTCGTCTATTTTATGTTAAAAAACGAGTAGGTTTAACCATTCTGCTGCTTATCTTTGTTTGAAGTGCAAAAAAATATACTACTATTTCGTAAAAAACGCATTTTTCGTAATTTTTTTATGCAACATGCTGACGCCAACTTTAGTTTGTTGCGCTACATCATGATATTCTATTAAAATACAAACATATTTAGCCGAGTTTGGCCATAGATCTAGATAAGGCCTAGTAATAGGTTTAGGCATTGACAACCATGAGAGTTTAATTAATGCACTATTCATAGGTCTAGTTTTAAGCCAAGTTATAACACTAGCGTCAGCTTTGCTCGGAGATTAAGTAACAGCTCTAATCGAGTCTTTAAACATAGGTCAAGGCAAAGCTATAGTCGAGGCTTTAATAGTAGCTAAAGTCTGAGTCTGAGTCTGAGCCAGAGCGATTACTATATAGTTATCAGGTATAGGCAGCCCATCCCACCAGAAGCCGAAGACTTTTTGTAATTTTCGTAAATATTACGATCATTAATGAAACTTGTGGAAGTGAGTATCAGAGACCGGAGATCGTTTAATTTTTTAAATCCATCAAGTATAAATATCATTGCCGATGAAAATTTATTTTCATTTCGATCGAAAAATAAAAAAAGAGGGATTTATATTTGAAATATAAATATCCCTCATGATGAAAATTTTAAATATCTATAACGATAAATATCCGAACAGCAAAATATTTTATTGATTGTTTTATTTTTGAACTTCTGTTTTGACTTTGAAAAAATAAAATGTTTATGAAATTTCAAAATTTTCAACAATGAATGTATGAATGTTTTCAATTTATTGCAATGTTTTAGGACATCGAAGTTAAAGTTCTAATGTTCTAATGGGAACTATTGGTGGTTTCTTTTATTCACGTCGCTATTTCTAAAAAAAATTAACTTTTAAACGTTTTAAACGCACTTAGACAACGACCATTTGTTGCCCAAACCCATTTCAATATAAAATTTGCAACAATAATTGAATTTATTGCTATTTAAACGTCCTAAAGATGCTTTATACCAGGACAAATACAGAAATAAAATTTGAATTTTTCCTATCAAAATTTATTTTCATCGGATGAAAAAAGATGAAAATTATTTTGAACTGTACTGATAAATATCCCAAACGATTTTTTTATATTTTATTTTCATCGGATTAAAAAAAGAAACAAAATTTTTGAACAAATAAAAATCATGAGGGATTTTTAAAATTTGTTTAAACTTTAATGATTGTTTTTTTATGGATTTAAATATAAAAATATTGTTTTAAAAGTATTAAAATCTGGTCTCTGGTGAGTATAAAAAACATTTAGTTGGCACTTAAATGTTAGCAAAATTGATTGATGTAGCTTTGTTAAAGAAAATACGAAAACAAAATCAACTTTTTAAAATTTTTCTAAAAAAAAAAAAATTCCTTTCGAAAATTTTTTGACATTTTTCCATAAAAAAATGTTCGATCAAAATATTTTTCTATGGAAAAATGTTCGAAAAAATATTTTTCTATATTTTCTTTAGAAAAATATTCGACAAAAATATTTTTCTATAGAAAAATATTCGACAAAAATATTTTTCTATAGAAAAATATTCGACAAAAATATTTTTCTATAGAAAAATATTCGACAAAAATATTTTTCTATAGAAAAATATTCGACAAAAATATTTTTCTATAGAAAAATATTCGACAAAAATATTTTTCTATAGAAAAATATTCGACAAAAATATTTTTCTATAGAAAAATATTCGACAAAAATATTTTTCTGTAGAAAAATATTCGACAAAAATATTTTTCTATAGAAATATATTCGATAAAAATATTTTTTTTATTAAAATATTCGATAAAAATATTTTTCTATAGAAAAAAATTCGATAAAAATATATATTTTCCATAGAAAAATTTTTGATAGAAATATTTTCCTATCGAAAAATTTTTGATATTTCGATAGAAATATTTTTCTATAGAAAAATTTTCGATATTTCGATAGAAAAATTTCTATCGAAATATTTTTCTATAGAAAAATTTTCGATAGATATATTTTTCTATAGAAAAATTTTCGATAGAAATATTTTTCTATAGAAAAATATTCGATAAAAATATTTTTCTATAGAAAAATATTCCATAAAAATATTTTTCGATTGAAAAATATTCGATAAAAATATTTTTCTATAGAAAAATATTCGATAAAAATATTTCTCTATAGAAAAATATTCAATAAAAATATTTTTCTATTGAAAAATATTCGATAAAAATATTTTTCTATAGAAAAATATTCGACAAAAATATTTTTCTATAGAAAAATATTCGATAAAAATATTGTTTTCTAGAAAAATATTCGATAAACAAATTTTCTATAGAAAAATATTCGACAGAAATATTTTTCTATGAAAAATTTTCGTAGGAAATATTTTTCTATAGAAAAATTTTCGTTGGAAATATTTTTCTATAGAAAAATTTTCGTTGGAAATATTTTTCTATAGAAAAATTTTCGTTGGAAATACTTTTCTATAGAAAAGTTTTCGTTGGAAATATTTTTCTATAGAAAAATTTTCGTTGGAAATATTTTTCTATAGAAAAATTTTCGTTGGAAATATTTTTCTATAGAAAAATTTTCGTTGGAAATATTTTTCTATAGAAAAATTTTCGTTGGAAATATTTTTCTATAGAAAAATTTTCGTAGGAAATATTTTTCTATAAAAAAATTTTCGTCGGAAATATTTTTCTATAGAAAAATTTTCGTTGGAAATATTTTTCTATAGAAAAATTTTCGTTGGAAATATTTTTCTATAGAAAAATTTTCGTTGGAAATATTTTTCTATAGAAAAATTTTCGTTGGAAATATTTTTCTATAGAAAAATTTTCGTTGGAAACATTTTTCTATAGAAAAATTTTCGTTGGAAATATTTTTTTTAGAAAACTTTTCGTTGGAAATATTTTTCTATAGAAAAATTTTCGTTGGAAATATTTTTATATAGAAAAATTTTCGTTGGAAATATTTTTCTATAGAAAAATTTTCGTTGGAAATATTTTTCTATAGAAAAATTTTCGTTGGAAATATTTTTCTATAGAAAAATTTTCGATAGAAATATTTTTCTATAGAAAAATTTTCGTTGGAAATATTTTTCTATAGAAAAATTTTCGTTGGAAATATTTTTCTGTAGAAAAATTTTCGTTGGAAATATTTTTCTATAGAAAAATTTTCGTTGGAAATATTTTTCTATAGAAAAATTTTCGTTGGAAATATTTTTCTATAGAAAAATTTTCGTTGGAAATATTTTTCTATAGAAAAATTTTCGTTGGAAATATTTTTCTATAGAAAAATTTTCGTTGGAAATATTTTTCTATAGAAAAATTTTCGTTGGAAATATTTTTCTATAGAAAAATTTTCGTTGGAAATATTTTTCTATAGAAAAATTTTCGTTGGAAATATTTTTCTATAGAAAAATTTTCGTTGGAAATATTTTTCTATAGAAAAATTATATTTGGAAATATTTTTCTATAGAAAAATTTTCGTTGGAAATATTTTTCTATAGAAAAATTTTCGTTGGAAATATTTTTCTATAGAAAAATTTTCGTTGGAAATATTTTTCTATGAAAAATTTTCGTTGGAAATATTTTTCTATAGAAAAATTTTCGTTGGAAATATTTTTCTATAGAAAAATTTTCGATAGAAATATTTTTCTATAGAAAAATTTTCGATAGAAATATTTTTCTATAGAGAAATTTTCGATAGAAATATTTTTCTATAGAAAAATTTTCGATAGAAATATTTTTCTATAGAAAAATTTTCGATAGAAATATTTTTCTATAGAAAAATTTTCGATAGAAATATTTTTCTATAGAAAAATTTTCGATAGAAATATTTTTCTATAGAAAAATTTTCGATAGAAATATTTTTCTATACAAAAATTTTCGATAGAAATATTTCTATAGAAAAATTTTCGATAAAAAAAATTCTTCTATAGAAAATTTTTTCTTTGCTAGAACTAATCATGATCTAGTCATAAGATCAGTTTTGACCGACTATAGCTCATTTTCCCATGTTTTCCCTACACATTGATGTTGTTATACGTATTTGTTAATTTTGAACATTTTGTGCAGCCATTGCTGGTGTTGTCCTGTTTATATACACATTCATATAAATTTTATATAAAAAAATTTTTTCGTATCTATTTTTCAGCCGATCTCATTTTTTTCGTTAATACTTTTTAGCTATATTTATTTGGTTTGTTTTTTTGGAGATATACTTCTATATATTTTTTAGTACATTTAAAAATTTTCTGCAATTTTTTTTTCATTGTGAGATTTTGTGTATTTTTAATGGTTCTGCGTGTTCCGTTTCATACTCAACCACCCATATGAACTTTGTGCTAAAATTTGTTATATGTATATTTTTTTTGTTGGCATCTTTTTTTAGGAATCTGATACATTTAAAAATCTTGTGGGCTTTTATAGTTAGGCCTAGTAAATGATAAATGACAGGGTACTAGAGCTGCTGTGAAATGCGAAAAAATTAAATTGCGTTTTTTTTTCGTTTCTTTTTTTTCATTTTTTTAGTTTGTTTATAGTTTTTTGTTTGTGGAGTTTTTGGTAAGAGTTCTTTAAACTTTGCAGTTAAGTTCTGTTTGTGGATTAATTAAAGTGTAGTTTTTAAAATGAATAGGACATTTTAGTGTTTTATAAATCGGCAGATAAGTAATATTACTTAATTGAAGCATTTTAATTTAATTAAAATTCAATAATATACAAAAATACTAAAATCTTATTCATAACTTTACCATATGTTGCGTATACGTAATATGTTTTACAAGAGTATCAATCATACGCCCCTTTATTGTTAACCCTTCTGCATCCCTTGTGATTAGCTGAAATAACTATGATTTGAAAATTTCTTTCTAAAATCCAAAATTGTAAAATTTTTACCATAAATCTAAAATTTTTGATACCATGTAGATCCAAATAGATTGAATCCTCGATACAGTGCAATATTGGTCTCAGACCCAATTATTAGTATACCGATCGACTCAGAATCACTCCCTGAGTTGTTTTAACGATGTCCGTCCAGCTGGCAGGCAATCTGTATAGATATCCATGTAAGCTCGTTATAAATGTATAGGTCGTAACTTCGAAGATAATTTGGTGAAATTTGGCACATCCTCATATATTGATCCAAGGACGATCCCTGTACTTTACGGGAAAAATCGGAATACTATTTTGTTGCATTTTAATAATATTCAACATAAATATTTCTTATAATAACCTAATTTTTAAGAATCCGCCCATATTTGATAATACCTCACATACAAGACACATTATCAAAAGTCGTCTAAATACCCATAAAACCACAAAAACGATAAATGCATTCTACTACTAAAACTTTGCAAAGATAAATATTTTGTAAATATTAAGCAAAAACCGAAATTTGGTAACAATCGATCCACAATTGACCCTAGCACCCATATCAGGCTCTTAGCTGGAAATTACAAAAAAAAGATAGCACATAGTATGTATGTATGTATGTTTCTTAGACTTAAGGAAAACTTGTTAGATTGTTGGTCCATATTTGACCTTAGTAGTGAAGGGTGTTATATAGTTGGACTTGACCGGCTATAGCTTTTCTTACTTACCACCATAGGTGGAAAGGGTATTATAAGTTTGTGCTGATGTATGTAACGCATAGACCCATCTTTTAGTATACCAATAGGCTTAGAATCACTTTCTGAGTCGATTTGATGAAATTTGGCACAGATAATTTTTTTAATAATGGGTCTATGGCTATTGAAATTCGTCAAAATCGGTTTATTATTTATGGTACCTCCCGTAGATCCCACTTCCCGGAATTGATATATTGGCCACAAAAATCAATATTTTTTCATGAAGTTTAAAACAATTACTGCTTATGTAAACCTAAATCACTGTGCCAAATTTCTTTGAAATCGGTCCACATTTGACCGTAGCTCCCATACAAACTCTTTTCTAAAAACGCACTAAATGTGACACAATTTAATAAAACGCTCGTAAATTCGAAGATAATGAGAATTTTAAGTTTATTTTTGCATACATAATTTTTGTAACAACTGTAATCAGTTTGCTAAATTTCGAGATAATCGGTCCACGTTTGACCCTAGCTCTCATATAAGTCCAAATGGCGGAAACAGCTTAAATGAATAAGTTTTGAGAATATGTTTGTATGATGGTAAAATTTAGCAAATATTTGTCTTTATACAGGAAAAAGAACACCTTTGACCTTGGCCGTGAAGGGTATCGTTTGGTCGAGCTTGACCGACTATAGCACTTTATTACTTGTTTTTAATTAAATTTAAAACAGAAACTGCTTATTTTTTTCAAAATCACTGTATTAAATGTCTTTAAAATCGGTTCACGTTTGACCATAGCTCCCATGCAAACTTTTCTATCAAAACGGTTCACGTTTGACCATAGCTCCCATGCAAACTTTTCTATCAAAACGCACTAAATGAGACAAAAATCACTAAAATACTTGTAAATCTGAAGATAATGACAATTTTAAGTTTATTTTTTGCATACAATATTTTTGTGAAAACTGAAATCAATTTGAAAATTTTGAGATAATCGATCCACATTTGACCCAAGGTCTCAGATAAGTCGAAGTGACGAAAAAATCTTGAGAAAATGTTTATGTGATGACAAAATTTAGCAAATATTTGCCTTTTTATAGACAAAAGCTGATATGTGACCTTAGTGGTGAAGGGTATCATATGGTCGGACTTGACCGACCATAAGACCATAGATCATAGAAATATTCGACTATCTGAGAACATCAATGCCAGGCAGCTTCAAAAGCTGCGAAGGCAGAGGATAAAACCAATTTACGACGTATTGCCAAAAGAGAACGCCAGTCTAATTTAAAGGCTCATGACACTGAAGATCATAGAAATATTAAACCATCGGGATAACTGTAACACCTGGCAGCTTCAATAACATTTCACGACGAATTGCCCAAAGAGTACTTTGAAGGCTCATGAGACTGAAGATCATACAAGCATTCGACTATCGGCAGAACCAATGGCCGTTTGATGGAGGATGAAACAAATTCATGAGCATCATGAGATCTACCATCACCAAAATATTCCACTATCAGGAGAACGGTAACACCTGGCAGCTTCAATAGCTGTGGTGACGAGGGATGAATCTGGTTCACGACGTATGCCTAAAGACTTTAAGGCCTCATTATACCGAAGATCATAATGATCTTGGTGACGAGGGTGACGAGGGATGAATCTGGTTCACGACGTATGCCTAAAGACTTTAAGGCCTCATTATACCGAAGATCATAGAAATATGTGACTACTTATCTGGAGAACAACATCTCAATAGCAGCAGAAACGTAGTACGAAACCAATTTACGATGCTTTCGGTGGAGTCAACGACATGCTGACTTGGGAACTTCTTTTGAACTTAATTTCTTAAAACCAAACAATAATAATTCTTCAAGTTGTATCACTTGGCACGTTGGTCTATTTTCATACGAAAATTACTCACAGAATAAGATCAAGGAACCAAATGGCCGCTTTCAATATCAATCGAAATGTAAGATATATTAGATACATTTGTGTAGCATACTTTAAGGATAATCTAAATAATATATAACATATAAGGTTTAATGAATTGTCAAAAGTTCCCTGAAAGTAAAAGAACTTCATTTAAACTAAATGTGTTGACAAACAAATGGATATTTTTAAATCTCAAATTTGACTAAACTTTTTGAAAAATACATTATTTTTAAAATCCCTAAGGTATGTTACATAATATTTTCTTAAAAGTCTAAGTTTTCGGTTGATATCGAATGCGGCGATTTGGCTCGAGGTCGGTGCAAAAATCTTAACGGAGAACAATTCAATTATGCCACTATTAAAATTTTATAAAATCAAGTGGAAAACCCTAAAAAATTAAACGTACATAAACTTTAGTAACAAAAAATATTTAAAATATGCTAGAATAGTGGGTTAGTTCACTAAATCTTCTGACGTTTTCTTATTTTTGAAGCAATCTGCGACTTATTGCATGTAGTATCTTTGTATTGAAATACACTTTAATCCTATGGAATAAAAAAATTAACATTTTAATGTCTTATGTAAAATAAAATTAATTTGAAAACAGCGAAATTTTGAAAATTCATAAAATTTTTCACGAAGTCTTAAATTTTGTCCGTTGTATTTTTGTTATTTTTATACCCACCATCAAAAAGAGTGGGGGTATATTGAGATTGTCTTTTCGTTGTAACTTCCATAATTTTGGATCAAAAACCAAAAGGGATATATATTCTGAATCCTTGTGAAATTCTAAGACGATCGTTATGAAATTCCTTATGAAATTCTAAGACGATTGAGCGATGTCCGTCTATCTGTCTGTCTGTTGGAATCACATTAATTCCTAAACGAAAGGAGCTAGCTCACTGAAATTTAGCAAAAATATTCTTCATCTCTAAGAATATTTTGGTATTGAAATTGGGCAAAATCGGTTCACATTTGACCATAGCTCCCGTATAACCTCGTCTAGGCTAATCGCTTATTTGTTAATAAATGACAAATTATAACAGCTATGATGATAAGATTTTCTATATAGAAGTTTTACATAAGCCTTAGGAAGCATATACAATTTCATTACAATCGGTTTTTATTTAGTCATAGCTCCCATACAAAAAACTTACGAAAACAGCCTAAATTTCACCTAAGATACACTTAAATGCCAATAAATCTAAAAGTATAAAAGATATAACCACTTAATTTGACACAAGGAAGTTTTATGTCAATGCCAGGCAGTATGCAAAATTTTGTCACAATCGGTCACTATCGGGTGTTTTTTATTGAGGTATAGAACTTTTTGTCAGCTGTCAAGTGATAAATATTTAGTTTGGTTTGCCATTTCATCATGAACAGGTTGACAAAAGAACAACGCTTGCAAATCGTGCAAATTTATTTCGAAAATAATGGTTCAGTTCGCGAAGTTTACCGCAAGCTCCGTCCATTTTATGGTCGACATAATCGTCCATCAGAGCAATTAATTCGGTTAACCATGGATCGTTTTCGCACTACGTTTACTCTATGTGATAATACGCATATGCAGCGACTTCGAAGAGTGCGCACCGAAGAAACAATTGCCGCTGTAGAGCAAAGTGTTGAAGAGAACCCGAATGAATCGATTCGCCATCGTGCACAGCAATTGGAGCTTTGTCCATCAACTTTATGGAAGATTTTGAGCAAAGATCTTGGCTTGCGACCTTACAAGATCCAGCTTGTGCAACAATTAAAGCCGCGAGACCATGCAATGCGTCGTGATTTTGGTGTATGGGCCGAAAATGAGATTGATCTCGATGCTGATTTTCATCGCAAAATTTTGTTCAGTGATGAGGCTCATTTTTGGTTGAATGGCTACGTCAACAAGCAAAATTGCCGCATTTGGAGTGAAGAGAATCCACATGAGACCCTTGAGACGCCATTACATCCACAAAAACTGACTGTTTGGTGTGCTCTATGGGCTGGTGGAGTCATTGGGCCATACTTCTTCCGAAATAATGCTGGAGAGTCAGTTACCATAAATGGAGACCGGTATATAACCGACTATTTTGTTCCCCAATTGGATGGCATGAATGTGGATGAGTTGTGGTTCCAACAAGACGACGCTACATGCCACACAGCGCACGTCACAATTGATTTATTGAAGGAAACATTCGATGAGCTTATAATTTCGCGGAATGGACCTGTCAATTGGCCACCAAGATCGTGCGATTTGACACCACTGGATTATTTTCTTTGGAGATATGTGAAGTCGCTCGTCTACGCCAACAAACCAGAAACGTTAGGGGACTTGGAAGCCAACATTCGTGGCGTTATTGCCAACATACGGCCCCATAAGCTCGAAAAAGTAGTTGAAAATTGGACCTGTAGAATTGGCTTTATTCGAGCCAGCCGTGGCGGCCACATGCCCGAAATCATATGTAAACATTAATGGCATAAAATTATCCTTCCAATAAAGCCAAACTGATGGACATTAAAACGATTTTCTTGTGTTTTATTTCAATTCCAAGTTCTATACCTCTAAAAAAAACACCCATTATTTAACTATAGCACCCATATTAAAAAACTTATGGAAACACAAAAATATATAATGAAACAAGTAAGAAAGTGCTATAGTTGGTCAAGCCCGACCATACGATACCCTTCACCACTAAGGTCAAAGGTGTTATTTTTCCTGTATAAAGACAAATATTTGCTAAATTTTGCCATCATACAGACATTTTCTCAAAACTTATATATTTACGCTGCTTCCGATATTTAGACTTATATGAGAGCAGGGGTCAAATGTGGACCGGTTGTCCCGAAATTTGGCAAATTGATTACAGTTGTTACAAAAATTATGTATAAACTTAAAATTCTCATTATCTTCGGATTTACGAGCATTTTAGTCACATTTAGTGCGTTTTGAGAAAAGAGTTTATATGGGAGCTATGATCAAATGTGGACCGATTTCAACGAAATTTTGTACAGTGATTGAGGTTTACATAAACCGTATCTAGTTTAAATTTTTCTATTTTTCCCCTTTTTACCCGTTTTTACCCTCTTAGAGATCATAGGTCTACATTTGACCCTAGCTCTCATATAAGTCCAAATGACGGAAACAGCTTAAATGTGTAAGTTTGGACAATATGTTTGTATGATGGTAAAATTTAAAAAATATTTGTCTTTAATTATAAAAAAGAACACCTTTGACCTTAGTGGTGAAGGGTATCGTATGGTCGGGCTTGACCGACTATAGAACTTTCTTACTTGTTTTAATTACCTTAACTTACGAATCATGGTTGTATTAGTAATTTTGCTATATTTTATTAGGAAAAAAAGAAACATAATCCCACAAATATTTTGATGATGATCTCTATTTTTTTCTAAAACGCTAAAATGGTTATTTTGGAATATCTCGAAAACTCTTCTTCTATTGACCAGTCTGACTTCAAATTCGGATTCAATTTTACATTAACCATTACAATTTTTCATTAACCCTTATACACTCCTTGGGTCAATTTGACCTAATTTGGTTTTTCAAACGCAAAATTTTTCCCTTAAATAATTAGATATGAACGTGAAACTTTAATTTATCCATTACAGGGACGAAAATGGTATACTTAAACGAAAATAATAAAATTAAAAATTTTCCTCCCCCCTACACATTTCAAAACACGATTTACACACACTTAATACCCTTTGGGTCAATATGACCCAACAAGAGATATTTCAAGCTTAATTCCACTTTATAGTTTTTTTCCTATATAACATAATTGAGTTCGGTTCACCTTCATTTAGAAACATCTATCAATAATTTGTTCAGTCAAATTATCAATATAATCGCTTTCATTGAATATTTTTCCTTTCATGGGCTGTTCACATATTATGTAACGCTATTTTCGCATTTCTGTTGTTCTCAAATGATATAGCTATAATGATAAAGGAATATTTGCAAGGGTTTGATATAGTGTACGGGCACGGAGCACTTCTATCAAAACTTATTGCCTTTGGTGTCGATAAAAACGTCTCTCGGTTTATATCGAGTTTTCACAGAGATCACTCTATACGAGTTGTTATAGATTGGTTCTCTTCATACGAGTTGAGGCCCTATGCTCCACTGGGAGTCAAGGATAACAGAAGAAGAATACGAGTTTATGATTAATTCAGGGGTACCGCAAACTCTGTTCTTTATCCAACTCTTCCTTATCTTTATAAATGACCTTCTACGTCAAGCTTCCAATCCTATCTACTCTTTTGCAGATGATAATAATATTTGCCATTCATATTCATTCAATTGCAGGCCAAGCCTTCTTGAGTTTGGCGCTATGACACAAAACATGAATTAATCACTAAACCGAGATTTAGAAACAATTTCAGAATGGGGTCGTGCGAATAGATGATGTATGCTTACGCATAAACGCGCGGCAAACCATGTTCCTTCATTTGTATTAATGGGTGGTGTACATATTGAGGAATCAGATGCTCTTGATGTTCTGGGCATGAGAATTTAATGTGATGTCCGTTCGACAAAATACATCTTTCAAGTGCCGAAAAAAGCATTAAGGTGCCTCTAAAATGGTGCAAGAGATACTTCACTCCATCTGATCTCCTTACTATTTACCCCACTTCATATATGGGCCGGAGCTTCAAAGTCTATTTTGCAGCTTCTCGACCGAGAGCAGGAAATGGCGAAAGTGCTCATCGGGACAGTAGGGTATCCAACTCTATTGATTTGCAGGAGCACCGTCCCAATTTGAGTTATGTCACAATGTCCTATTGTTAATACTTTGGAATGTGCTCTAACGAAATCAGAGAACTCGTTCCCGAAACTCGGACATTTAACGCAATACACGTCATTCTGTTAAAGCTCATTCCTTTGTGGTCTATTGGTCGGTAGACCGAACAACACGTTACATTAAATTTGTTCTTCAGCCGCATAGTTCGTATGTGGAATTCACTCACCGCAGAAGTTTTCCCTGCTAGTTGCAATATAGGTAAATTCAAAGCCATAAACAATACTCCATCTATCCCCCCTCCCATAACCTATTTTCCTACATCCAACACAATGCATTGCATAAGTAGGGGTCATCCCCTAAATGCTGGTCCTAAATTAAGAAAAGATCCTATGTTAAATATGAAATTTTGTTGATGTTTCATTGTTGGGTCATATTGACCCAAAGGGTAATATGAAGGGCACAAATCCAAGGAAAGTAGAAGGGTTAAGATTGGGTATCAGATGCGTTTGGCCAAAAACTGTTATGTAGTGTAATTAATAATGATTCGTATGATTAATATTTAATATCAATGATATACAAAATAGTACTCATACGCCTTAAATCTGATGTAGTACCATGACATTTTTAACCCCTTGACGTATTTCCACGAGTCTGACTCGTGGTACAATTTCTGTGCCTAACATGATTATCACGAGTCCGACTCGTGGTACTATTTATGTGCCTAACATGATTATCACGAGTCATACTCGTTTTGCGACTGTTCTTAAGCATCAAAACCGGTTTGTTTAGTGCAACTTGTGTGCGAACAGTTGGAAGCGAACTTCGTTGCGCAGATTGATACGTCAAGGGGTTAAACTTTTACTTATTTATAAAAATACTATTATATGTATATTTAAAACAAGTGAATATATATTATGAAACAATTTTGAATAGTGAAAACTATGCCAAACACCTCTATAAGGTTTTGTTTGGTTTACTATAGAGTAGTATGCTTCCTTTTTTGTTCTGTATATTTTTTCTATATTAAATACTCTACAATTCAATGCACTTTTGAAATGACCTTTACACCAAAAAACACCTTGGTCAACTCATATTTATTTGAAAAATTCAAACTGCAACATTCCCATAAATTCTACTCTCCCCCTTTTGAGGCACAGCAGAAACAGCTGTTGCATTTGATGTCAGTTTAGAGTTAAAATGGTGGTCAAATTGGCCGATATACAATTTCAAATGCATTTAACAAAAATGCATTTTTACTTTGGCATGCAGTTACAAAATTGTGCCTCTAACTGGGCAGGAAAATGTGGCAGGTTAGGTTGGAGTTAACTGAATGGCCTAAAAACGCGCATTACTTGCATTTTGTTATTTAAGAGTTTGTATTGAATGTGCGTACAATTTGCGTTTTATATACAATCATATATCAATATATGTGTATACACATACACATACTAATAAATTCAAACATAGATGAGACTGAAACCCTTGCATTTGCTGCAACTAAAACTGCAGTTTGATGATATTTTCTGAATAACATAAAAACCTCCATGGGAAAATGCATTTCCGTTTCCTTTTTTTTAGTTTCGTTTTATTTGTTTGGTCGATTTTGTATGTGTTCTATTTTTGTGCACCCTCAAAACTGCAGTTGCATTGTGCAGGTTTTGAATTTTTTTTTCTTCTTTTTGTTTTGTTACAATTTATTGGGTTTTTGTTTATATGCCTAAAAGGTCTGTTCTATATAAAATAAATAAATTTTTATTTATATAGAGATACGCAACTCTACGTGTATTCAGACGTAACTTTATATGTATCTATGAGTGTTTTTATAGTATTTATTTATATAAAATATATAAAATTTTTTTTTATTTATATTGCATTGTCTATTCACTTGCATATAGACTGCAAAAAAAAAAAGATTGCAGCTAAAGCAAAAACAACAATAAAGTGTTGTTTGTATGCGTATCAGTTAGCAATACTTCCGTATGTCTAGTCCACATGTTGCCAAGTAATATTTAGCCATATGTTTGTTTATATGAAAATTAGAGCAGCTCAACTAAATTTTGAAGTTGATTTGGTGTTGACTTCAGATTTGGTTAACTAAAAAGTTCTTTAAGATTTCCCTAGTAAACAAATTATGAACACAAATGCCTAATATATAATGGGGCCAAAGCGAGGCATTCGATTACGATCAAAAACTCAGGCATGTAAGAAAATATTGTGTAACATACCTTAAAGATTTTTAAAATAATATATTTATCAAAAAGGTAAAAAAATTGTTTATAAAAAATTTTTTGCTAAAAAAAATTTTCTACAGAAAATTTTTCGTTAAAAAACAAATTTTCTAAAGAGCATTTTTCTTAAAAAAAGTTTTTAAAGAACATTTTTCTTAAAAAAAAAATTCTAAAGAACATTTTTAACATTAACATTTTTCTATAGAAAATTTTTCATTAAAATATTTTTCTATGTAAAATTTTTTATTAAGAAAATTTTTCTTTCAAAATTTTTCTAAAATTTTTCTATAGAAAATATTTATTACGAAAATTTTTCTTAGAAAAATTTTCATTAAGAAAATTTTTCTGTAGAAAAATTTTCATTAAGAATTTTTTTTATACACAATTTTTCATTAAGAAAATTTTCGTCTAGAAAATTTTTAGTTAAAAAAATTTTTCAATAGAAAAGTTTTCGTTAAAATTTTCCTATAGAAAATTTTTCATTAAACAATTTTTCTATAAAAAATTTTCCGTTAAAAAAATTTTCGTTAAAAAAATTTCAACAGAAAATTTTTCGTTAAAAAAAATTTTCTACAGAAAATTTTTCGTTAAAAAAATTTTTCTATAAAAAAAATTTTCTACAGAAAATTTTTCCTTAAAAAAATTTCTACACAAAATTTTTCGTTAAAAAAATATTCTACAGAAAATTTTTCGTTAAAAAAAATTTTTTACAGAAAATTTTTCCTTATAAAAAAATTTTCTACAGAAAATTTTTCCTTATAAAAAAATTTTCTACAGACAATTTTGCGTTAAAAAAAATTTTCTACAGAAAATTTTTCATTAAAAAAAATTACTACAAAATTTTCGTTAAAAAAAAATTTATACCAAAAATCTTTCGGTAAAAAAATTTTCTACAGAACATTTTGCGTTAAAAGAAAATTGTATAGAAAATTTTTTGTTAAAAAAAAAATTCTACAGAAAATTTTTCGTTACAAAAAACTTTCTTTACAAAAAATAGTTCTATAGAAAATTTGTCTATAGAAAATTTTGTTACAAAAAATGTTTCTATAGCAAAAAATTTTTCTATAGAAAATTTTTCGTGACAAAAAATTTTTCTATAGAAAATTTTTCGTGACAAACAATTTTTCTATAGAAAATTTTTGGTGACAAAAAATTTTTCTATAGAAAATTTTTGGTGACAAAAAATTTTTCTGTAGGAAATTTTTGGTGACAAAAAATTTTTCTATAGAAAATGTTTCTATAGAAAATTTTTTGTTACAAAAAACTTTCACTACAAAAAATAGTTCTATAGAAAATTTGTCTATAGAAAATTTTGTTACAAAAAATGTTTCTATAGCAAATCTTTCGTTACAAAAAATTTTTCTATAGAAAATTTTTCGTGACAAAAAATTTTTCTATAGAAAATTTTTCGTGACAAACAATTTTTCTATAGAAATTTTTTGGCGACAAAAAATTTTTCTATAGAAAATTTTTGGTGACAAAAAATTTTTCTATAGAAAATTTTTCTATTAAAAATTTTTTTATGGAAAATTTTTCTATTAAAAAGTTTTTTATAGAAAATTTTTCGTTACAAAATATTTTTCTATAGAAAATTTTTCTTTACAAAAAATTTTTCTATATATAATTTTTCGTTACAAAAAAATTTTTCTAAAGGAAATAATCGTTACAGAAAATTTTTCGTTGCAAAAACTTTCTATTGAAAATTTTTTTTTACAAAAAATTTTTCTATAGAAAATTTCTCGTTACAAAAAATTTTTCTGTAGAAAATTTTTCATTACAAGAATTGTTTCTATAGAAAATTTTTCGTTACAAAAAATTTTTCTATAGAAAATTTTTCGTTACAAGAAAATTTTCTATAGAAAATTTTTCGTTACAAGAAAATTTTCTATAGAAAATTTTTCGTTACAAGAAATTTTCTATAGAAAATTTTTCGTTACAAGAAATTTTCTATAGAAAATTTTTCGTTACAAGAAATTTTCTATAGAAAATTTTTCGTTACAAAAAATTTTCTATAGAACATTTTTTATAGAAAATTTTTCGTTACAAAAAATTTTTCTATAGAAATTTTTTCGTTACAAAAAATGTTTCGTTACAAAAAATTTTTCTATAGAAAATTTTTCCTTACAAAAAATTTTTATATAGAAAATTTTTCGTTAAAAAAATTTTTCTATATAAAATTTTTCGTTACAAAAAATTCTCTATAGAAAATCTTTCGTTACAAAAAATTTTTCTATAGAAAATTTTTCGTTACAAAAAATTTTTCTATAGAAAATTTTCGTTACAAAAAATTTTTCTATAGAAAATTTTTCGTTACAAAAAATGATTCTGTAGAAAATTTTTCGTTACAAAAAATTTTTCTGTAGAAAATTTTTCGTTACAAAAAATTTTTCTGTAGAAAATTTTTCGTTACAAAGAATTTTTCTATAGAAAATTTTTCATTACCAAAAATTTTTCTACAGAAAATTTTTTGTTACAAAAAATTTTTCTATAGAAAATTTTTCGGTACAAAATTCTTTTCTAAAAAAATGTTTCTTTAAAAAAATTGTTGTCGAGCTTCCTTAATGACCATGTGTGTACGTTTATGTAAGAGTGTGTGAATTTATATAGTTTATTTAAATAAATTCGTAGATTTTTTTTATATATATTATTTATATAAAATAAATATCTATGTACCTATACACATATTGTATAGGTTTTTTTTGGGTACACAAAAGTTTTTTTTGTTCTCGTATGTCTGTTTTTAGAGAGGATTTTTATGAATTGAACTTCAATTATTTCACCATTGACGGCATTCTCAAGGTCAATTTATGACCAGCCATCCATGTTTGTATATGCTAGTAAAACTCATATCAAAATCAATGCTTTTTTTCTGTGGTGAAATCTATTTCAGTTAAGAATTTAAGGTTTATAAATATTTTGAAGAAAGTTTCAAATTTAAAGCTAAAATGATAATAATAATAAAAGACTTATATGACCAATTATTAATATAAAAACATAAAGAAATGTTTTTAATGTGAAAAATGCATCCTAATCGTCTTGCGGAAGCAAGCTCACAAATGATAGGCACATACACACAAACGAAAAAATTCTATATCAGATAACTTTTATGAATTTTAAATGTTGACAGAAAGATATTACCAATAATTATGTTCTGTTCTAGTTCTGTTCTAGTTCTGTTCTAGTTCTGTTCTAGTTTTGTTCTAGTTCTGTTCTAGTTCTGTTCTAGTTCTGTTCTAGTTCTGTTCTAGTTCTGTTCTAGTTCTGTTCTAGTTCTGTTCTAGTTCTGTTCTAGTTCTGTTCTAGTTCTGTTCTAGTTCTGTTCTAGTTCTGTTCTAGTTCTGTTCTAGTTCTGTTCTAGTTCTGTTCTAGTTCTGTTCTAGTTCTGTTCTAGTTCTGTTCTAGTTCTGTTCTAGTTCTGTTCTAGTTCTGTTCTAGTTCTGTTCTAGTTCTGTTCTAGTTCTGTTCTAGTTCTGTTCTAGTTCTGTTCTAGTTCTGTTCTAGTTCTGTTCTAGTTCTGTTCTAGTTCTGTTCTAGTTCTGTTCTAGTTCTGTTCTAGTTCTGTTCTAGTTCTGTTCTAGTTCTGTTCTAGTTCTGTTCTAGTTCTGTTCTAGTTCTGTTCTAGTTCTGTTCTAGTTCTGTTCTAGTTCTGTTCTAGTTCTGTTCTAGTTCTGTTCTAGTTCTGTTCTAGTTCTGTTCTAGTTCTGTTCTAGTTCTGTTCTAGTTCTGTTCTAGTTCTGTTCTAGTTCTGTTCTAGTTCTGTTCTAGTTCTGTTCTAGTTCTGTTCTAGTTCTGTTCTAGTTCTGTTCTAGTTCTGTTCTAGTTCTGTTCTAGTTCTGTTCTAGTTCTGTTCTAGTTCTGTTCTAGTTCTGTTCTAGTTCTGTTCTAGTTCTGTTCTAGTTCTGTTCTAGTTCTGTTCTAGTTCTGTTCTAGTTCTGTTCTAGTTCTGTTCTAGTTCTGTTCTAGTTCTGTTCTAGTTCTGTTCTAGTTCTGTTCTAGTTCTGTTCTAGTTCTGTTCTAGTTCTGTTCTAGTTCTGTTCTAGTTCTGTTCTAGTTCTGTTCTAGTTCTGTTCTAGTTCTGTTCTAGTTCTGTTCTAGTTCTGTTCTAGTTCTGTTCTAGTTCTGTTCTAGTTCTGTTCTAGTTCTGTTCTAGTTCTGTTCTAGTTCTGTTCTAGTTCTGTTCTAGTTCTGTTCTAGTTCTGTTCTAGTTCTGTTCTAGTTCTGTTCTAGTTCTGTTCTAGTTCTGTTCTAGTTCTGTTCTAGTTCTGTTCTAGTTCTGTTCTAGTTCTGTTCTAGTTCTGTTCTAGTTCTGTTCTAGTTCTGTTCTAGTTCTGTTCTAGTTCTGTTCTAGTTCTGTTCTAGTTCTGTTCTAGTTCTGTTCTAGTTCTGTTCTAGTTCTGTTCTAGTTCTGTTCTAGTTCTGTTCTAGTTCTGTTCTAGTTCTGTTCTAGTTCTGTTCTAGTTCTGTTCTAGTTCTGTTCTAGTTCTGTTCTAGTTCTGTTCTAGTTCTGTTCTAGTTCTGTTCTAGTTCTGTTCTAGTTCTGTTCTAGTTCTGTTCTAGTTCTGTTCTAGTTCTGTTCTAGTTCTGTTCTAGTTCTGTTCTAGTTCTGTTCTAGTTCTGTTCTAGTTCTGTTCTAGTTCTGTTCTAGTTCTGTTCTAGTTCTGTTCTAGTTCTGTTCTAGTTCTGTTCTAGTTCTGTTCTAGTTCTGTTCTAGTTCTGTTCTAGTTCTGTTCTAGTTCTGTTCTAGTTCTGTTCTAGTTCTGTTCTAGTTCTGTTCTAGTTCTGTTCTAGTTCTGTTCTAGTTCTGTTCTAGTTCTGTTCTAGTTCTGTTCTAGTTCTGTTCTAGTTCTGTTCTAGTTCTGTTCTAGTTCTGTTCTAGTTCTGTTCTAGTTCTGTTCTAGTTCTGTTCTAGTTCTGTTCTAGTTCTGTTCTAGTTCTGTTCTAGTTCTGTTCTAGTTCTGTTCTAGTTCTGTTCTAGTTCTGTTCTAGTTCTGTTCTAGTTCTGTTCTAGTTCTGTTCTAGTTCTGTTCTAGTTCTGTTCTAGTTCTGTTCTAGTTCTGTTCTAGTTCTGTTCTAGTTCTGTTCTAGTTCTGTTCTAGTTCTGTTCTAGTTCTGTTCTAGTTCTGTTCTAGTTCTGTTCTAGTTCTGTTCTAGTTCTGTTCTAGTTCTGTTCTAGTTCTGCTCTAGTTCTGTTCTAGTTCTGTTCTAGTTCTGTTCTAGTTCTGTTCTAGTTCTGTTCTAGTTCTGTTCTAGTTCTGTTCTAGATCTG
Source organism: Stomorhina lunata (assembly GCA_933228675.1). Taxonomy (NCBI): domain Eukaryota; kingdom Metazoa; phylum Arthropoda; class Insecta; order Diptera; family Rhiniidae; genus Stomorhina; species Stomorhina lunata. The sequence goes on from OW121744.1 coordinate 98,548,195, forward strand.
TTCTAGTACTGTTCTAGTTCTGTTCTAGTTCTGTTCTAGTTCTGTTCTAGTTCTGTTCTAGTTCTGTTCTAGTTCTGTTCTAGTTCTGTTCTAGTTCTGTTCTAGTTCTGTTCTAGTTCTGTTCTAGTTCTGTTCTAGTTCTGTTCTAGTTCTGTTCTAGTTCTGTTCTAGTTCTGTTCTAGTTCTGTTCTAGTTCTGTTCTAGTTCTGTTCTAGTTCTGTTCTAGTTCTATTCTAGTTCTGTTCTAGTTCTGTTCTAGTTCTGTTCTAGTTCTGTTCTAGTTCTGTTCTAGTTCTGTTCTAGTTCTGTTCTAGTTCTGTTCTAGTTCTGTTCTAGTTCTGTTCTAGTTCTGTTCTAGTTCTGTTCTAGTTCTGTTCTAGTTCTGTTCTAGTTCTGTTCTAGTTCTGTTCTAGTTCTGTTCTAGTTCTGTTCTAGTTCTGTTCTAGTTCTGTTCTAGTTCTGTTCTAGTTCTGTTCTAATTCTGTTCTAGTTCTCTTCTAGTTCTGTTCTAATTATGTTCTAGTTATTTTCTAGTGCTGTTCTAGTTCTGCTCTAGTTCTCTACTAGTCCTCATCTAATACCCCAGACATAAATATCGATTTATAAAAATTTTACTAATTTTCTCCCAAATCCTTCTTAACCAATTAATTTAAAGTATTCATTTATACCAAAATTTTACTTTGTTCTTTTGGATTTTTCTTCCTCGCATTTCCAGTTGTTCTATTTGATTTGTTTCTTTTATAGAAAAATTCAATGTTTGTTTGAATTTATTTGTAATTTTTCATATGTCGCTGTATCTGTATAGATATTTGTACAGATGTATTTGTATTATAGACATATATATGTATGTATTTGTGGAATATATGTACATTTGTAGAAATACATTTAGCGAAAAAGATAGAACTGAAATCATAGAAAAAGATAAAACAGACATTTGTTGTACTGTTGTACGAGTAGTTGTTGGTTTGAATTTGTTTGGTGATGCTGATGTTGATGATGGTGCTCATTCTGGTCCTTGTGCTCCTGCAGCTGCTGATGTTTGCTACTTCCGTGTCTACCACTGTGTGATGTATTTGTTATTGCCATTCGAATAACAATGTAGTTGACTTCTTTATTTTTTGCTTTATTTGATTTTTTCGTTTTTGATAAATTTCGGTAAAAATTTTTTCCAACTGCTATAAAACAAAACTCACAGACGACGCGGTTTTTTCCACTATTTTTTTTTTGATGTATTTTAAATAAAAATTTTCGGTTGTTTTATTATTTGTTTCTTTTTATTAAAAAAAAAAAAATAAATTTATATAAAAAATGCGATGGTGATGTGAAGAATCTAGTCATATGTACATATGTTAGTTGGTATATGCACGATGGGGTACCTCTGCCAGAATACAATATAACATTTGGAATGGTCATCGACGCGAAATACTGTATTTTTAACATTGGAACCAGGAACATTTGTTATTCCATGGTTTTTTTCTTCTTTTTGGGAATAATTTTTAGTGTTCCTTTTAAAAACATACATAAACATTTTAAATGATAAATGAAATAAAATAAATAGTACAAATTTATGCTTTGGGTTGTAGGTTTTTTAGTGGTACTCTACTTTATTCAGTTCTTATTGTGGGTTACAGCTCTGATTTTCTTACCGATTCTGGTTCTAATCCGAGTTCTAATCCTAGTTTTGATCATAGTCCTAATATTTGTCTGATTCGAGTTTTGATTCTAGTTATTGTTATAGTTTTTATTAAAGATTTGAGTGTAGTTTTGAAAAATATTATGATTTTAGTTCCGATTGTAGTCCTCTGGCCAAGTCACAATACAAGTTAACAATTGCAAATACTGACTTCTTAGCAAATATTTTGTAACATACTTTAGGGATGTTCAAAATTGTTTTTGTTGCAAAAAGTTTAATAAAATTAGATTTCTTTTAATAAAATTAGATTTTTTTATAGAAAAATTTTATATAAAAAATTTACTAAAAGGAAAATTTCTATAAAAAAATTTTCTATGAAAAATTTTTTTTGAAAAATGTTCTATAAAAAATTTTCTATGAAAAAATTTTATTTTAAAAATTTTATAGAAAAATTATGTACGAATAACTTTATATGAAAAATTTTCTATAGAAAAATTTTAAATGAAAAATTTTCTAAAGAAAAATTTTGAGTGAAAAATTTTCTATAGAAAAATTTTAAATGAAAATTTTCTGTAGATAAATTTTATACAAAAAAAATTTTCTAAAGAAAAATATTAAATGAAACATTTTCTATAGAAAAACTTTCTATGCAATATTTTCTATAGAAAAATTTAATATTAAAAATTGCCTATAGACAAATTTTAAATGAAAAACCATCTATAGAAAAATTTTATTGAAAAAATTTATATAAAAAGTTTTCTATAGAAAACTTTTTCATATAAAAGTTTTCTTTAGAAAAGTTTTATGTGAAAAAAAAATTTAAATGAAAAATTTTCTATAGAAAAATTTTATATGGAAAAGTTTAACACGAAAAATTTACTATAGAAAAATTTTATATGAAAATTTTTTTACAGAAAAATTTTATATGAAAAATTTTCCATAAAAAATTTTCTATAAAAAAAATTTTCTATGAAAAATTTTAGATGAAAAATTTTCTATGAAACACTTTCTATAGAAAAATTTGATGAAAAAAATTGCCTTTAGAAAAATTTGATATGAAAAACTTTATGTAAAAAAAATTTATAAAAAAAAATTAAATTTAAATTTCATTTGAACTTTAACTGAAAATTTAATTTGAAAAATTTTGTATAAAAAATTTTCTATAGAAAAGTTTTCTATTGAAAAATTTATATAAAAAATTTAGTATGAAAAATTTTCTATAGAAAATTTTATGTGAAAATTTTTTTATAGAAAAATTTTATATGAAAAATTTACCATAAAAAATTTTCTATAAAAAATTTTTCTATGAAAAATTTTTTATGAAAATGTTTTATAAAAAATTTTATATGAATAATTTTATATAAAAATTTTTAAATGAAAATTAATTTATAAAAAAATATTATAAGAAACATTTTCTATAAAAAATTTGTTATGGCAAATTTTATTCGAATAATTTTCTATAGAAAAAGTTTATATGAAAAATTTTATATGAAAAATTTTATATAAAAAATTTTCTATAGAAAAATTTTAAATGAAAAATTTTATTTGAAAATTTTATACAAAAAATTTTCTATAGAAAAATTATATAATACAAATTTTCTATGAAAAATTTTCTATAGAAAATTTTGATATAAAAAATAGCTTATAGAAAAATTTTATATGAAAAACTTTCTATACAAAAATGTATATTAAATTTAATGTTCATTTGAATTTTAAATGAAAAATTTTTTTTGAAAAATTATGTATAAAAAATTTTCTATAGAAAAATTTTCTATTGAAAAATTTATATGAAAAATTTAATACGAAAAATTTACCATAGAAAAATTTTTTGTGAAAATTTTTTTATAGAAAAATTGTATATGAAAAATTTACCATAAAAATTTTTCTATAAAAAAATTTTCTATGAAAAATTTTTTATGAAAATGTTTTATAAAAAATTTTATATGAAAAATTTTATATAAAAATTTGTATATGAAAATTAATTTATTAATATTTTATGAAACATTTTCTATAAAAAATTGTTCATAGCAAATTGTATTTGAATAATTTTCTATAGAAAAATTTTATATGAAAAATTTTATACAAAAAATTTTATATGAAAAATTTTATATAAAAAATTTTATATGAAAAATTTTATATAAAAAAATTTCTATAGAAAAATTTTCTCTAGAAAAATTTTGAATGAAAAATTTTCTATAGAAAAATTTTAAATGGAAAATTTTCTATAGAAAAATTTTAAATGAAAAATTTTCTATAGAAAAATATTATATGAAACATATTCCATAGAAAAATGTTATATGAAAAATTTTCTATGAAAAAATTTAATATGAAAAATTTGAAAGTATTTTCGGTTGTGCCCAAATTTTAACCACTTAGAATTAAATTATTTAAAAATATTTCATAAAATATAAATAAAACTAGAGTAGCTTTATTTTAAGCCATCAACATTAAAAATCCTTGAAGTAGTATCGGAGTTATTGCAATTTTTCCACAAAAATTCATGTCCTCAATGACACGCCTAAGGATATGCAGCCAAAAAAATTGCTTAAGAAAAAATTAATTTCAAAGTAGGACATGATTTACAATTCTATGAAATCTATGTTAGTACTAAATAGTCGACTTTTGTTAAAATATAAGCGAATTTACTTTATTTTCATATTAAAAAGTTATACTTTTTTCTCAGACCGGTTTCAAAAATCATTTTTTAATTTTTTGAAAATTTTGTTTAACAAATATTACATATAATAAATTTGCTTCCCAGTGTCACAAAACAAATAAATGGGAGACTAAAATCCAAAAAAATTAGGGCGAGATCTTTAACCGTTTCGCCGTGCCAGCGATTTTAAATCGTAAAATTTCGCGATAATTTTTATTTTTTGTTATAATTTGAGTATGTAAATACTTGTTAAATTGTACCACTGTTTAACAATAATTGAAGTTGTAGTGATTTATTTTCCTCAGACCGTATATAGTTTACAAGGCATTGTTTTTAAGTATTGGAAAAGTTTAACCCTTTCTTTCCCGGGGTCAAAGGTCATAATATATAGTTTTTTTTTTCATTTTCTTTAGGAAGATGATATAATACTAAGAATTTATTGACATTTTGTTTAAAATGCTTTTATTTACTTTTTATTAAAAACTATATATTAATAAAAAACAGACATGGAGACTAAAATGATCCTAAAATGAGCTTATGAAATGACTAAAAATTTTAATATATTAAAATAGGATAAATTCTAAGATCATAAGAAAAAAAAAATTGGATTATATATTTTTAAATTAAAACACTAAAACTTGGTTATAAGTTCTTAATATTTCGTTATTTTTTTACGAGTATAGTAAATAAAAAACTCTAAATTCTGACCTTTGACCCCGGGAAGAAAGGGTTAAACTTTGCCAATATTAAAAATCCAATGCCGTGTACATTCTATATTCTTTTTTGACCCCGATTTATATTTTATGTACACCAGCAGCATGAGGTTTCAACAGGACAGAGCTGCATATTACACAGTTCAAGCCACATTGGATATTCTGCGCCAGTGATTTGAGAATATGGTTTTGTAGGGTATCACAATTCAGAGATTCCGGAACAGATTCAGAATGTTGTTTTTTGCTTTTTTTCTGTTTTAAGCTCTGATTCTTTTCCTGGTTCTAATTTTATTTCTGACCTACTTTTTTGATTATAGTTCTGTTATAGAAAAATTTTATATGTGGTAAATGCTTTTGATAGGAAAATGTTTATTAAGAAATTCAAAATTAATGCCTTACAGAAATTCATAATTTCCAAGTGTAGAGCAACCAGCAGAAATTATTGCTAACAATAATAATTTTTATTTAAAAATCTCCTATACAAAAATTCCTGTATGAAATGGCAAAAAAAAAAAAATCTAACAAAAATATTTGGTGAGCCCCTCAATGTAGGCAGCAATTTATTTTCTAAATCACAATTAATATTACTCATACGCTGAGTGTTCTCATATACATTCTTTTTTGTCACAACCTAACCTAACAACAGCAACTACAACAACCACTACATACAAATTTACATTAAATTATTTTTTAGTGATTGCCATTGTTGCTGCTAGTTGTTGTTGTTGTTGTTGTTATTATTATTGTTGTTTTAATATGCCTCATACTATTTGCTCTGTCTCTCTTACTCCCAGCTTTTTTTCCAGTTCTCATTTGTAATCTTGCTTCTCATACCTCTTGTGATTTGCAACATTAACTATATTTTTTTTGCCAGTTACTTACACATACACACACTCACTTACATAGCATTACAAAGGAAAATCATGCTGGGGTTTGTGTGTGTATTTCGCGCGCATTATATGCGTCGCCAACCGAATCAAAAAACGAGCCGTAAAATGTGTTGCGATTGGTTTAGAAAATTGTGTATTGTGGGCCTTGTTGGTTGTGTATAATCATCGTCATCGTCATCATCATCATCATTTCATTTTAGGGCTGTGTGTGAGTAGGCTTGGCTTGGATACTTACTTGGGCATTATTATAGCACAAAACTACAACAACTAAAAACTGACAGAAAAAAAAACTAAAAATGTATATAAAACATGTTAGGAAATAAATTTTCTAAAAAATTTTGTTCCTTTTTCGCATTTTTTAATTTTTTTACACATTTTCAAAAGGATATGTACATATTTTCCATTTACTTGTTTTTGCCTCGGTGTATGTGTGTTGGTAAATTTTTCCACTGGCATTGCGTTAATGTGAACAATTAAAAGCATAATATTTTCTTGCTGTTAAATTTGCTGTCGTAAACGATGCTTCTGCTGTGTTTTATGTCTGTGATAAGAAATATCAAGGATATTTTGTTTTTGGTTCTGTCATCATTTCATTTTTGAGTACAAGAGAAGTTTAGAAAAATAGTTTTTATGTTGAAAATTAAGAGAATATATGTTTAGTTTAAGAGAATTATTAGAAAAGCTTTTGCGACTTCTATTAAATTTTATTCTAATATTTAAAAACTTTATTGCTTACAGTAGCATCGGTTTTGTAGTTATGATACTTCATTTTTAAATCTCTATATAACTAAAGTAGGGTGTTCTAGAAAATTCGGAGGGCTTGCTTTGTCTTATGGTTTCTTGAGTTTTAAATAACATTTGAGCATATTAACATTAAAAACATTATGGCATTACAAATTTTACTCTATTATGGTAGGCCCTGGACAATTAATATACCAGTACGAGACCTATTTAAGAACTGTATTAACTTAATATTATTATTTTGAATAAGTCATGTTTATAAATAAAGATAGACAACCTTGCTTTTTTAGGCAATAATTTTTTACTTTATGATGACATATTTCAAAACATTTTCATAAAAAATTTGTTTATCAAAATTTTTTTTAAAAACTTTTCTAAAGAAATTTTTAAAAAATGTTGCTATAGAAATTTTTTTTCAAAAAGAATGACTATTCGCATTTGATCCCAAATCTGTTACATTTATTTATTAGTGTACAGACCAATTTATTGATAAAAAGCCAAAAATTGTTTGCAGAGAAACAAAAATTCCTCGACGCGTTTCGATGGTTGGTTAGGCCATCTCTTCAGGAGGGTTCTCCCCAATTTAGACAGATCGAAAACTTCGCATTAATACTTATTTACAAACAAAACTTTTTAGAATTATGTTCACAAACCATAAGTAAAAGCGTAGATCATCGACTGAACAAACACACAAACAATTTTCAGTTTTCATCTTCCTTCACTTCAATTCTATCAATATTATCAAAATTCTATCAATATTATCAAAAATTTTTATAGCAAAATATTTCTTAAGAAAAATAAATGTAACTCAAATTTTTCTATAGAAAAATATTTTTATCGCAAATATTGCAATAGAAAAATATTTTTATCATAACTTTTCTATAGAAAAGTATTTTTATAGGAAATTTTTCTATAGAAAAATATTTTAATAGAAAATTTTTCTATGGAAAAATATTTTCATACAAAATTGTTCTATAGAAAAATATTTTTATTAAAAACTTTTCTACACAAAAATATTTTTATCGAAAATTTTTCTATAGAAAAATATTTTTATAGAAACTTTTTTTCTATACAGAAACATTTTCGATAAGAAATTTTTTCTATAGAAAAATTTTCGATAAAAAAATTTTTCTATAGAAAAATATTCGATAAATTAATTTTTCTATAGAAAAATATTCGATAAATTAATTTTTCTATAGAAAAATTTTCAATAAAAATATGTTTCTATAGAAAAATTTGCGATAAAAATACTTTTCTATAGAAAAATTTTCGATAGAGATATTTTTGGAAAAATTTTCTATAGAAACATTTTCGATCAAAATATTTTTCTATAGAAAAATTTTCGATAAAAATATTTTTCTATAGAAAAATTTTCGATAAAAATATTTTTCTATGGAAAAATTTGCGATAAAAATATTTTGCTATAGAAAAATTTTCTATAAAAATATTTTTCTATAGAAAAATTTTCCATAAAAATATTTTTCTATAGAAAAAATTTCGAAAAAATTCTTTTCTATAGAAAAATTATCGATTAAAATATTTTTCTGTAGAAAAATTTTCGACAAAAATACTTTTCTATACAAAAATTTTTGATAAAAATATTTTTCTATAGAAAAATTTTCGATAAAATATTTTTCTATAGAAAAATTTTCGATAAAAATGTTTTTCTATAGAAAAATTTTCGATAAAAATGTTTTTCTATAGAAAAATTTTCGATAAAAATATTTTTCTATAGAAAAATTGTCGACAAAAATTCTTTTCTTTAGAAAAATTTTCGATAACAATATTTTTCAATAGAAAAATTTTCGATAAGAATATTTTTCTATAGAAAGTTTTCAATAAAAATATTTTTCTATAGAAAAATTTTCGATAAAAATATTTTTCTATAAAAAAATTGTCGACAAAAATTCTTTTCTTTAGAAAAACTTTCGATAAAAATATTTTTCAATAGAAAAATTTTCGATAAGAATATTTTTCTATAGAAAAATTTTCGATAAAAATATTTTTCTATAGAAAAATTTTCGGTAAAAATATTTTTCTATAGAAAAATTTTCGATAAAAATATTTTTCTATAGAAAAATTTTCGATAAAAATATTTTTCTATAGAAAAATTTTCGATAAAAATATTTTTCTATAGAAAAATTTTCGATAAAAATATTTTTCTATAAAAAAAAAAATTTCGATATATTTCTATCGAAAATTTCTATATAAAAAATTTCGATTCAAATATTTCGATTAAAATATTTCTCTATAGATAAATTTTCCAAAAAAATATAGAAAAATTTTGAATTACGATTGTTTTTTATAGAAAAATTTTCGATATTTTTCTATAGAAAAATTTTTGATAAAAATATTTTCTATTGAAAAATTTTCGATAAAAATATTTTTCTGTAGATAAAAATATTTTTGTAGAAATTTTTTATAGAAAAATTTTCGATAAAAATATTTTTCTATAGAAAATTTTCGATAAAAATATTTTTCTATAGAAAAATTTTCGATAAAAATATTTTTCTATAGAAAAATTATCGATAAAAATGTTTTTCTATAGAAAAATTTTCGATAAAAATATTTTTCTGTACAAAAATTTTCGATAAAGATATTTTTCGAAAAATTTTCCAGAGAAAATTTGTTTGAACCGACTTTGCTAACATTTAAAAAGATTACAAAAAGTCTTCGGCTTCTAGTGGTATGGGCTGCCGAGCCTGCTCTAAAGTCATAGCCAGATAATGTTTTATATTACTAGGTGTGAAAATAAAGCGCTACCTTAAAAAGATGACTGTAAGAAAGCCGTGCTACCATTAGTGTTTAGAGAAAAGAATTTTTTTCCGAAGAAATCGTAGATAAGATTAATAAATTTATTTAACACAACTTATGGAACTGAATATAAATCCTTTTGTTACTGTTTGAAATTGATGATAAGGCGATATTTTTTTCATCTAAATCCTTATTATGACTTAATGGTAACGAAAAGTCTTCACGCACTCCTATGTCTGGTTTCTCTAAAAGCGAATTTATTTTGTCAAAGCTAAAAAATTGGATTTAGAATATTTTATATAGAAATCTGTATATAAAAGTGTGGTTTAAAATTTAAAACAATGTGTTTTCAGTTCAACCTCGTTTGGTATAAAAATTTTGAGCCATGTTAACAACGAAGTTTTTATAATATAAAAACGAAGCGTTTTTTATTCAAAACATTTGGGTACTGAACTGGTACAAATACAGTATACGTTTTGTGTTGCAATATTGAAAACATTCGTTTTCAGTTTGTAAACATACGATGTTTTTTCGTTATGTTGAAAAAAAAAACCTTTTCTACTGATCAAATTTAACGTTTGGCCAGGTTCCAAGATTTCAAAATTGACTTCTTTCAATCTCACTATATCCATAGAAGTTCAATATTTAGACATTTTACAAATATTTTTTCTAACTTAAACTTTTAGCATTAAAATTTCCTATTTGTACATTTAATTAGTTCCTTAAATAAGAGTAAAAATGAATTTAGGAAATCCTTTAACCAACCAAAACCCCTACTCTTAAAATACTTTTCATAACTCTTAAGAAAATTTAGTTTATCAAGCTTTATTCTCTTACATCTTGATAAGACCTTAATAAGTCTTAAAAAAATTCTCTTAAATAGAATAATTTTCTAAGTCCTGTTACGCTCATTCGTTAAGAAGTCATGCCTAGAGAGTGTGTGGCAAAAAAATATTTTCCTCATTTTCTTGGGGGAAATTTCAAATGAAAAAAATTAATTTTTTTTTTATATTAAACTGAAAGAAAAAAAATTGCTCCGCGATAGTTACTCACGCTTTAGAGATGGTGGTGGAAATTTGCGCGAAACATTTTTTTCCTACTTAAGGAATGTTGTATAGAATGCTAAAATAAATTTTCCTTTTTTTTCAGCGGTTAACAAACAGAATTTGTGATTGGTCCTTTGGCTTGGGATGCTGGTGCTGCTAAGGAAGAAAGACAAAAAAAAAAATGTGTTGGTTGTACTAAGTCAAAGCTAAAAATACGTAATTTTAGCTGTTTTGTATTATGCGCATTATTTTTGGGGAAAATTTTTTCGCGTTTGGTTTTTTTCATTAGAGATTTGTACTACATACTTTTTTTAGAATATAATAAGGATTTGGTAATAAGTCTATCTCTGTTTAACATAATTCGATGTTTAGACCAGGAAAATAAGAGCAAGCAATTTAATTGGAAATAAGGAGTTTAAGAAACTCAAGGACTGGGGATGTTAATGAATAATGAGAGGAAATATAAAGGGGAAGGGATTTCAAATTTAAGCGATTCTAGATATGAATTAATTATTTTTTAGTTAAGTTAAATAATAATACTTCATGATTTCCTTGTGCTTTACATACAGCCTTACTCTAGCATGAACTATAACCGCTTCCGGTTAAGTTTCAATGTATGTATATGTGAAAGTGTATGGTTTCGGCACTACTTTCCCTTTCTTTGTGTTCCTTCAGTGTAATAATATACATATATGTTTGAGAAATCCTTTCTATATGTCTGTATATGCACTTGCATCCACATTTATTTATATACCGACTTCTACCCTAACAAATGTCCTTGAAAATCTTCAGACGTTACTTGCTATTTCCTTTCCGGTTTGTTTTCTTCTGTTATTATTTTTTTTTCTCCAACCATTTGTCTTTCCAAATCATATACATCCAAATGTTTTCAAAACTAAAATTCCAACAAAATTCCGAAAACAAAAATGAATAAGAAAAATCATTCGAATTGGTCTGTCTGGAAGTGTTACAATATGAAAATCAAGTTATATCTCACAAAAAATCGTTTTAAATTCTGATTTTTTTCTCATACTTTTTTTTAGAAGAAAGTAAAAAATATAAATCGAGAAAATATTGACACATCATTTCTTTGCAAAAATGCTAAAATTTGCATATACATTCGTACATATATCCTGCTCTTGGTAAATCCTTTAGATAAACTGTTTGCTTATGCTTGCTACCATCTCAAACCAAAATAAATTTGGGTAACCCTCTAAGCAATAGGAAGTCAAAATAGTTACTTTTCTATCTTCCAAGAAGTAACTTCCGAAGTTTTCAAAAGAACTTTAAGAACAACTAAGATGTATTAGTATTAGTCTTAGTCTATATCTTAGTCTATGTCTTAGTCTATGTCTTAGTCTATGTCTTAGTCTATGTCTTAGTCTATGTCTTAGTCTATGTCTTAGTCTATGTCTTAGTCTATGTCTTAGTCTATGTCTTAGTCTATGTCTTAGTCTATGTCTTAGTCTATGTCTTAGTCTATGTCTTAGTCTATGTCTTAGTCTATGTCTTAGTCTATGTCTTAGTCTATGTCTTAGTCTATGTCTTAGTCCATGTCTTAGTCTATGTCTTAGTCTATGTCTTAGTCTATGCCTTAGTCTATGTCTTAGTCTATGTCTTAGTCTATGTCCTAGTCTATGTCTTAGTCTATGTCTTACTCTATGTCTTAGTCTATATCTTAGTCTATGTCTTAGTCTATGTCTTAGTCTATGTCTTAGTCTATGTCTTAGTCTATGTCTTAGTCTATGCCTTAGTCTATGTCTTAGTCTATGTCCTAGTCTATGTCTTAGTCTATGTCTTAGTCTATGTCTTACTCTAAATATGTCTTAGTCTATGTCTTAGTCTATGTCTTAGTCTATGTCTTAGTCTATGTCTTAGTCTATGTCTTAGTCTATGTCTTAGTCTATGTCTTAGTCTATGTCTTAGTCTATGTCTTAGTCTATGTCTTAGTCTATGTCTTAGTCTATGTCTTAGCCTATGTCTTAGTCTATGTCTTAGTCCATGTCTTAGTCTATGTCTTAGTCTATGTCTTAGTCTATGCCTTAGTCTATGTCTTAGTCTATGTCTTAGTCTATGTCCTAGTCTATGTCTTAGTCTATGTCTTACTCTATGTCTTAGTCTATATCTTAGTCTATGTCTTAGTCTATGTCTTAGTCTATGTCTTAGTCTATGTCTTAGTCTATGTCTTAGTCTATGCCTTAGTCTATGTCTTAGTCTATGTCTTAGTCTATGTCCTAGTCTATGTCTTAGTCTATGTCTTAGTCTATGTCTTAGTCTATGTCTTACTCTAAATATGTCTTAGTCTATGTCTTAGTCTATGTCTTAGTCTATGTCTTAGTCTATGTCTTAGTCTATATCTTAGTCTATGTCTTAGTCTATATCTTAGTCTATGTCTTAGTCTATGTCTTAGTCTATGTCTTAGTCTATGTCTTAGTCTATGTCTTAGTCTATGTCTTAGTCTATGTCTTAGTCTATGTCTTAGTCTATGTCTTAGTCTATGTCTTAGTCTATGTCTTAGTCTATATCTTAGTCTATGTCTTAGTCTATGTCTTAGTCTATGTCTTAGTCTATGTCTTAGTCTATGTCTTAGTCTATGTCTTAGTCTATGTCTTAGTCTATGTCTATGTCTTAGTCTATGTCTATGTCTTAGTCTATGTCTTAGTCTATGTCTTTGTCTATGTCTTAGTCTATGTCTTAGTCTATGTCTTTGTCTATGTCTTAGTCTATGTCTTAGTCTATGTCTATGTCTTAGTCTATGTCTTAGTCTATTTCTTAGTCTATGTCTTAGTCTATGTCTTAGTCTATGTCTTAGTCTATGTCTTAGTCTATGTCTTAGTCTATGTCTTAGTCTATGTCTTAGTCTATGTCTTAGTCTATGTCTTAGTCTATGTCTTAGTCTATGTCTTAGTCTATGTCTTAGTCTATGTCTTAGTCTATGTCTTAGTCTATGTCTTAGTCTATGTCTTAGTCTATGTCTTAGTCTATGTCTTAGTCTATGTCTTAGTCTATGTCTTAGTCTATGTCTTAGTCTATGTCTTAGTCTATGTCTTAGTCTATGTCTTAGTCTATGTCTTAGTCTATGTCTTAGTCTATGTCTTAGTATATGTCTTAGTCTATGTCTTAGTCTATGTCTTAGTCTATGTCTTAATCTATGTCTTAGTCTATGTCTTAGTCTATGTCTTAGTCTATGTCTTAGTCTATGTCTTAGTCTATGTCTTAGTCTATGTCTTAGTCTATGTCTTAGTCTTGTCTTAGTCTATGTCTTAGTTTATATTTTAGTTTATATCTTAGTCTATGTCTTAGTCTTGTCTTAGTTTATATCTTAGTTTATGTCTTAGTCTATATCTTAGTCTATATCTTAGTCTATGACTTAGCCCATGTCTTAGATTATGTCTTCGTTTATCTAAGTCATATGAATTATTTTTTATTATCTTTTTGAAATCAACCCGAGGACTCTTCCTTAACAACAAATACTTGCTGGGATCCTCCTTATTTTAAATAGGGAGTTCTCGTTATTTTTTTTTCTCCTTTCATAGCCGGAAGCTTTTGTGACATTTCTTTTATTGTTGTGATTTCTAGTCTCCCCCTTCACAACCTCCAGTTATTTTAGAAATAAAACACTAAAAGTGAAAGAAGACCAGTAAAACAAAATCATCAGCAACACAGAAAATATTTTTAAACTGTATAGAAATTCTAAAGAAAAATATATGAATTGTTTGTCTTTTCGATTTGTCTGCCATGTATCCCTATATCCGTTTTTAGATACTCTTCACTTTTTTTTTTTGGAAACAAAGACATACAAATACATATTCATAGAGATATAGATGTAAGTGTTTGTAAGTATGTCCTCTTGTTCTTCATGTCTGTCTTCATTTTGGCCACTTGTTTTCAGGATGTA